>SJYX01006394.1:124632-320788 GCA_006410675.1 Oreotragus oreotragus
AGAGTCTTTTCCAATGAGTCAACTCTTCGCATGAGGTGGCCAAAGTACTGGAGTTTCAGCTTTAGCATCATTCCTTCCAAAGAAATCCCAGGGTTGATCTCCTTCAGAATGGACTGGTTGGATCTCCTTGCAGTCCAAGGGACTCTCAAGAGAGTTACTATTAAGTTCCCAAAAGATCCTCAAGCTGCTGGTCAGAGATTACTCTGTGCAGTCTGTTGGTCCACAGTCTTGCCATTTAAAATGTAGCTCTTGGACCATCTGCATAGGGACCATCTGGGAGTTCTTTAGATACGCAGTATCTGGGATCCCATCTTGGATATACGGAATCTGAATCTTAATAAGGTTTCTAAGTGCTTGCTGCAGGTCAAAAGCACCTCCACTTGGGTGCTTATTAACTTGAAATATGTATACCCTGACGTGTGCCAGCCACACACAAATCACAATTTAAAACTTTATTTTTGATTCTGCGCGCGGAAGCCCTGGAGGGAGGTGCAGGTTATTGAGCCTTTCGGGAAGCCGCGATTCCACGTGCTCCTCTCCGGGCGGGTTGAAACCGTTGGTGGGCGCTGGCTGAGAGGACAGGGCTTAAAACCCATCTTGGGTAAAAAAAAAAAAAATTAATCATTTAGCTAAAAATGGTATTTTTTACATGCAATGCATGTGGTCAATCAGTGAAGAAGGTACAAGTGGAAAAGCACGTGGCTCTTTGCCGAAACTGCGAATGTCTTTCCTGCATCGACTGCGGCAAGGACTTCTGGGGCGATGACTATAAAAACCATGTGAAATGCATAAGTGAAGATCAGAAGTATGGTGGCAAAGGGTATGAAGGTAAAACCCACAAAGGTGATATTAAACAGCAGGCTTGGATTCAGAAAATTCATGAATTAATAAAAAGACCCAATGTCAGCCCCAAAGTGAGGGAACTATTAGAGCAAATTAGTGGTTTTGACAACATTCCCAGGAAAAGGGCAAAATTTCAGAATTGGATGAAGAACAGTTTAAAAGTTCATAATGAATCTATCCTGGAGCAGGTGTGGAATATCTTTTCCGAAGCTTCCAGCGATGAACCCGTCAGTAGGGGCCCAGATCAGCAGCTACCAGGGCCAGTGACCAAGCCGTGTGCAGAGAACAACACCGAGGTCCCGCCCTCCAAAGCAAACAGCAGCACGGAAGAGCCAGCGGAGGCCAAGAAGAATAAGAGAGAAAGGAAGGCAGAACGGCAGAAGAATAGGAAAAAAGAAAAGAAAGAACTAAGACTAGAAAACCACCAGGAGAACGCAAAGAGTCAGAAGCCTAAAAAGCGCAGAGCGGCACAGGAGGCCGAGCAGGAGGCGGCCGACAGCTCCTCAGGGACAAAGAGCCAGAGGAAGAAGAGCAAGGCCAGGCGCGCCCCGGGTGGGGCGGTGGATGGAGGCGCCGAGGTGGGGGAGCAGGCAGACGCCGGGCCAGGGAAAAGAAAGCGCGAGCACTCGGAAGTTGAAGCAGATTCTAAGAAGAAAAAGCTTAAGCTCCCAGCAAAGTCCGAGGATGGAGAACCGGAAAACCATGAGGCTCCTGCTAAAGGTAAATTCAACTGGAAGGGAACTATTAAAGCAGTTCTGAAACAGGCCCCAGACAATGAAATAACAATCAAGAAGCTAAGGAAAAAGGTTTTAGCTCAGTATTATGCAGTGACTAATGAACATCACAAATCTGAAGAGGAACTCCTGGTCATCTTCAACAAGAAAATCAGCAAGAACCCCACCCTGAAGTTATTGAAGGACAAGGTCAAGCTTTTAAAATGAATATTTTTATATTTAACAATTGAGTCCATCATGTTGATCTCATTCCTTTCACAGTTGTTTGTAAAACATGTAATGAATTGTAATAACTCGAATTTTGCCTTCCAAAGCTGTATTTTTAAGTTAAGAAAAAAGTATATTTTGGTAGAACTTCTATGACAAAATAAAATATATTCTTATCCAAAAAAAAAAAAACACTTTATTTTTATATTAAAATCAATACTAGTATATGAAGGGGTAGAAAGCGCAATTTACAGAACTTTTTAAAGTGAAAATAAGAAACTATAAATAAATTTCTGGCTTATAGAAGGTAATTTCAGGTGCTACTACCCAAGGATCTTTGGCAGGTACAATATTTACCATCTTCTCTTATGAATAATTACTCTAGAATTTTCAAGAAGCTGTACCGCTTCACCAGTTTCTGACAGCATGGGAGCCTGATTCTATTCATCAAAATGTGGCTTTTCCCCCCTTAATAATGTGGTTTTAATAGTGGTTGTGTCTTCCCTAGGGCATAACACATGCATTTTTCTTGTCATAACTACCAGAAGACTTCTCATTTAGTTGGAAGTTTGATAATCTTGTTGGACTGCTCCCTGTTCCCTACTTCTAGCCTGAGTTTCCAGTTATAGCATCTTCTGTGTAGAGAGAAAAATTGTAGTTTAGTAGAAACTATAATATACACTTGTGGATATTAGATTCTAGTTGTTAGCTTTTTTTTTTTTTTTTTTTTTGAGGTTTTGTTTTCTATCTGTAAACTGAACAAGAAGCTGAATTGTTCTCAACTCCTCCAATATTTGGCAGCAACTCTTTGAACTAAAGTTTCCAGTTTTTCTCTCACTCTTCTGACTCAGAATCATTGAGAACTAAAGTGTTTTTTTTTTTTCCCTCAAAGCCACATAAGGTAACGTTGGACAACTTGATATCAGTTTTGAAGAGATCACTACAGTGGCCCACATATGGACAACCTTCGTGTCTCTTGCTGTATGACCACTGGGAAAGACCATACAAGACCTTCGGTCTGCAAACCAGGAAAATCTGTCAGACTATCACTGCTGGCCTTAAGCCATCTGAAGATACTTCCAGACTGACATAGAGATCATCGTCTGGACTGACTGCCTTCAAAACTCAGAAACTAGGATTACGGTTTGCTCTAACCATTAACCATTGCTTTTCTTTTGTTTTCACAGAAATGTCTCTTATTGAAAACCTAATGGACACACTTCCCTGGTGGTCCAGAGGCTAAGACTCTGTGCTCCCAAAGCAGGAGGCCCAGGTTCAATCCCTGGTCAGAAAACTAGATTCCACATGCCAAAAGTAAGTGTTCTCATGCCACAGCTAAAAATCTAGGGTGCTGCAACTAAGACCTTAGTACAGCCAAGTAAATAAATTCATTAATATTTTTAAACCTAGTGGAAATACTCACATCATGTAGGACTAACTTTGGGATCCCACCTACCACACCTCCTAAATGAGACACAGTTGTTTAACCAAACTGACTGACTTCCAGGACTAGGAGACTAGTTCAGTAGAGTGATCTATGGACTCAGATTCAAAGGCAGAGCTGAAGAGGAGCAAAATAAGGCACCCAAAAAGTATATGTGCAAGAAGGACACTGTGTCCCTAGTAAAGCAGGAAATAAGTTTCCCATGCAGAGGTCTGCTCCCTATACCATGAGGATAAAAGGCATCCTTATCACCAGAAATAGGGAATTCAGTGCCAAGAAGGCTGCATAAACAAACCTTGTTACTTTCTTCACAAATTTGCTACCCCAAGATCAACACTTCCGCTTTGTCAATTCTTTGCAAATATATTGTTTCCTTGTCCAAAAGATATTAAAGTTTCCTGCTTGGGCCACATTGGGGAATCATATTTTATAGGTGCCCTAAGTAGCACCCCACTCCAGTACCCTTGCCTGGAAAATCCCATGGATGGAGGAGCCTGGTAGGCTGCAGTCCATGGGGTCATGTAGAGTAGGACACAACTGAGCGACTTCACTTTCACTTTTCACTTTCATGCACTGGAGAAGGAAATGGCAACCCACTCCAGTGTTCTTGCCTGGAGAATCCCAGGTACTGGGAAGCCTTGTGGGCTGCAGTCCATGGGGTCGCACAGAGTCGAACATGACTGAAGCGACTTAGCAGCAGCAGCAATGTACACAATTAAATTTGTTTTTCTCTGGTTAATCTGTCTTGTGTCAATTTAATTATGAGAGCAGCTAAAGAACCTAGATGAAGGGGAAGATTTTCTTCCCCAACATCTGTAAGTTCTGATGAGACAGTTTCCTCCCTCTTCCCCTTCTTCACTCCCCTCCCAACAGAGAACTGACTTTTTTCAAAATCCTATTTTACTCAGAGTTACGATGTTGAGTATTTTAATGCATGCAGTCATAAAAGCAAACAACGCTAGGAGAAAGGCTGCCCTCCATTCTCACAGTAACACTAATGTGTCTCCTTAGAGATTTCTGTTGATTCTGCTTTGCTGAACATCTAAAGAGACTGAAGCTAGGAGAGAGACCTTAGAGATGAAGCTGGGAGAGAGTGGCTTAACAGCTCCTTAGGAGACAATAAAGGATGTGGAGAGAAAATTGTGGGGTTTTATATTTAGAGAAGGAGGTAAATGCATAGGCAGGGCGAAAAGTTGTATTTGAACTTTGATGGTCAAGTCATACCCAATAAAATCCCTTGCCAACCACCACCACTGCTTTTGAAATTCTGGTTCCACAGATGGAGGAGAGAAGAAAGACTCCATTGCTATGTTGGTCTTCTGGCACACGGATAAGATAACAGCCTTATGATAACTTCTCTCACAGATTAAGAATGCTACTGAGGACTGTATAAGAACTTCTTTCCGAATGTAGTCATGAAGTCATGAAGTAGGGTCACAATAAAATAATCACCAGGAACTCTGGCTGAAAACACCGTACTTATTCATTTTATTTGGTCTTGATACAAAACAGCTCAAGTGGTAAAAGCTCTGCTCAGTCACCAAGGAATAGTAGCTGTGGATAAGCAGCTGTGATTTTTCTAAAAATTTATTTGACAGTGCTGTGTCTTAGTTGAAACATTCAGGATCTAGTTCCCTGACCAGGGACTGAACCCTGCATTGGGATCCTGGAGTCTTAACCACTGGACTGCTAGGGAAGTCCTGTAGCTGGAAATTTGAGAAGGAAATGCTTTGTAAAGAGCAAAGTTTCTCAGGATGCTCTGTATGATACCATCTTGGGGCTAATTTAGTAATCCAGGAGATTACTAAGGGAGTAATGTAATCCCTGGAAAATCTCATGGATGGAGGAGCCTGGTAGGCTGCAGATCTCCAAGGGAGGCACTTACAAGCCAGTCTAAGCAGCACTGTACAGAAAGGGCTAGAATGCTAACTTTCCATCTTTGTCATCATACCTATCAACCTTATGCTGGGCTTCCCCAATGTCTGAGCAGTAAAGAATCCACCTGCCAATGCAAGAGATGTAAGAGATGTGGGTTCACCCCCGGATCAGTAAGATCCCCTGGAAGTGGAAATGGCAACCCACTCTGGTATTTTCTCTTGGGAAATCCCATGAACAGAGGAGCCTGATGGGCTATCATCCATGGGGTTACAAAGAGTTGGACATGACTTAAGAATGCGTACATACTACCTCATGCCCTTTAAAAACTTCCAGCACTTTTATTCTGATGTATATGAATTAAATTGAAATTTTACAATAGCTTACAAGATAGTTTATATTTTTAAAATTGTTGGGGAAACAGATGGTGCTAATTTATAAGGAACAGAGTGGGAATATATACCGATGGAATTTGCTCTAGAAATTGCCCTGAAGAGGGTGATGGTTTTCTAAGTTTCTGAATTTTTCTCCATGAGAGCAAAATTGGCCTGATTCCAAAACTCAAGACATGCTCACCCCACGTGATGCTTGTTTTACAGCAAATAGGTTTGATACAGTCTTTCCCTTTGCATCTTTCTAAGCAGATTTGAAACTGTTTTACTGGCACCCCTCTTCAAAGTAGGGTGTGATTCCACAGAAAGAATCATGCCCGGGCCAATAATAGAGGCATAAAATCTGACATCCTTGGGATTTTCACATGACTGTCAGAAGGCAAAATATAGAATATGATGTAAGTTCAGCGGTTATGAATTTTTAGTCAAATTTCAATGCCCTCATTAATGCATCAACAGTGATAACTTCATTATATTCTGCGCTTATTATTTTGTAACAAAGAAGCAGGAGAGGGGGAGCGATTCCTTTTGAATAATGAGTTACAGCTCAAAAGAAGCAACTGTGTTTCTTCTCTACTCAAGTGCTCTTGAAGGGACCAAGTCTTTGCAGGGGGTGAAGCTGGGTGACCCTGGGCTCAGAAGTCACCTGGGGCCTGGAGGCTCAGAGGTCCTCTCATGGAGGAGGGTTTATAAAGTGTCATCAGAGAGCTTTGGGTACCATCTATTTATTAAAATAGGCGGCGTCAGGGTCCCCATGTTTCCTGTGGAAAGCCAAGAGGTCACACCCAGGGGGTCCTCCAGAGGAAATGAGAGCAATAGAAAACTCTGCCCTCTGGCCCCCTGCATGGGTGGTTTGTGCTGTCTCTCCTCTCAGAAAGTCTTGGATCAAAAGTGCTAAGTACAGACAAAAGGGCAGCCCAGCTTCCTGGCAGCTTGCAGGTATTTGTCTTTCTTTACTTGAATAAAAAGATGGGGACTTCTTGGAGAGTACACTTTGGTGAAGGACAGACTCATTTTCAAACGCCCAGAAAAGAATCTGTAAGTCTTATGAAGAGTCAGATTTTTATCATATATCTAAAAAGGTAACCAAATAATATTATATTAAATCTAGGCTGACTGTATCCTAGAGACACTAACAACAATAGCATTTGTCTGAGAAAATAGATGAAAAAAATATATATGTGTCATGTGAAACCCAGGCCACAGTCAGTCCTTCTGATCTAATTAAAAACCTTTCAGCCTAGCTCCATAGGTTTGGCTTTTCCACGCTTTCTGGAGGGTATTTCCACCAGGATACTGGAGTTCTGGGAAGCCTGCCACTGAGTCTAATGTGCTCTGCAGTACAGAGCTGGATATGTGGTGCCTGAACCAGTATGACCATTTCCTCCTTGCTGCTGCTGCTCTAATACACTTCACACCACTCAGCAACCTCAGGATGTTATTGTCGTTTAGTTACTCAGTCATGTCCAACTCTTAGCAACCCCATGCACTGTAACCCACCAGGCTGCTCTGTCTACAGGATTTCCCAGACAAGAATACTGGCGTGGATTGCCATTTCCTTCTCCAGGGGATCTTCCTGACCTAGAGATTGAACCTGCATCTCTTGCATTGGCAGGTGGGTTCTTTACCACGGAGCCACCTGGGAAGCCCCAGCATCTTTGGAATAGATCTTGGTTAAAAGTCATTTCCCAGGCCCCAAAGTGCAACTGTAACTCATGAGACTGTTATGAGATGGTGCAGGACCACCATGTATTTGACAGAGGCCTTAGATTTCATTTGTGAATACTTTTTCATTAAAAACAAATCATAAAAATGTGAGAAAGATATTGAAAAATGTCATCCTAACACAATGGTTACAATTTCCTTGTTGTGCATATTTTACATAGTGACAATCATAGGATCATTTTTAATTCTGACTTTAAAAATAACTTTATTGGCGAGTAGTTGATTTACAATGTTGTGTCGGTTTCAGGTATACAGCAAAGTGAGTCAGTTACACATATACATACATCCATTCTTTTTTTACATTGTTTTCCCTTATAGGCCATTAAAGGGTATTGGGTAGAGTTCCCTGTGCTATAGAGTAGGGTCTTAATTTTTTTTTAATAATATTTCATCACATTTTTCACACTGTTCATGTATTCTCCTTAAGCTATTTCTCTTGGTGACTACACATTAATTCATTGTATACTATACCCATATGATCCTATGGTTGGACATTTAGAGTGTGTCCTTTCCCCTTCATGCTAATAATGTTTTAGAGAATACTCTTCATAGAGCTTTTGCTTCTACTAAATTATTTTCTTAAGATAAAGTCTTAGGAAAGAAATTACTAAGTCAAACTGTATGACAGACTTCTTTGTTGCCCTAGTCTGTGTCAAATCACTTTCCCCAAAAAGTTTATACCAATTTACAGCCAACTCTTATCCTTCTCCATCAGAGGGCAAACAGAATGAAAACCACAATCACATAAAACTAATCAAACTGATCACATGGACCACAGCCTTGTCTAACTCAATGAAACTATGAGCCACGCCATGTAGGGCCACCCAAGACATATGGGTCATGGTGGAGAGTTCTGACAGAATGTGGTCCACTGGAGAAGGGAATGGCAAACCACTTCAGTGTTCTTGCCTTGAGAACCCCATGAACACTATGAAAAAGCAAAAGGATATGACACTGAAAGATGAACTTGCCAGGTGCCCAATATGTTACTGGAGAAGAGTGGAGAAAAAGCTCCAGAAAGAATGAAGAGAGAGAGCCGAAGCAAAAACAATGCCCAGCTGCGGATGTGACTGGTGATGGAAGTCAAGTCCAGTGCTGGAAAGAAAAATATGAATCAAGGTAAGTTGGAAGTGGTCAAATAGGAGACGGCAAGGGTGAACATCAACATTTGAGGAATCACTGAACTAAAATGGACTGGAATGGGCAAATTTAGTTCAGATGACCATTATATCTACTACTGTGGGCAGGAATCCCTTAGAAGAAATGGAGTAGCCATCATGGTCAACAAAAGAGTCCGAAATGCAGTATTTGGATGCAATCTCAAAAATGACAGAATGATCTCTATTCATTTCCAAGGCAAACCATTCAATATCACGGTAATCCAAGTCTATGCCCCAACCAGTAACGCTGAAGAAGCTGGAGTTGAAAGGTTCTATGAAGACCTTCTAGAACTAACACCCAAAATGATATTCTTTTCATCATAGGGGACTGGAATGCAAAAGTAGGAAGTCAAGAGATTCCTGGGGTAACAGGCAAATTTGGCTTTGGAGTACAAAATGAAGCAGGGCAAAGGGTAACAGAGTTTTGCCAAGAGAACGCACTGGTCATAGCAAACACCCTCTTCCAACAACACAAGAGAAGACTCACACATGGACCTCACCAGATGGTCAACACCAAAATCAGATTGATTATATTTTATGCAGCCAAAGATGGAGAAGCTCTATATGGTCAGCAAAATCAAGACCAGGAGCTGACTGTGGCTCAGACCATGAATTCCTTAAAAACTGCAAAATTCAAACTTAAATTGAAGAAAGTAGAGAAACCACTAGACCATTCAGGTATGATTTAAATCAAATCCATTATGATTATACAGTGGAAGTTACAAGTAGATTCAAGGGGTTAGATCTGATTTAGTGCCTGGAAAACTATGGATGGAGATTTGTGACATTGTACAGGAGGCAGTGATCAAGACCATCCCTAAGAAAAATTAATGCAAAAAGGGAAAAATGGTTGTCAGAGGAGGCCTTACAAATAATTGAGAAGAGAAGCTAAAGGCAAAGGAGAAAATGAAAGATAAATTCATCTGAATGCAGAGTTACAAAGAATAGCAAGGAGAGATAAGAAAGCCTTCCTCAGTAATCAGTGCAGAGAAATAATAGAATCAGAAAGACTAGAGATACGGCACCCCACTCAAGTACTCTTGCCTGGAACATCCTATGGACAGAGGAGCCTGGTAGGCTGCAGTCTATGGGGTCGCTAAGAGTCGGACACAACTGAGCCACATCACTTTCACTTTTTACTTTCATGCATTGGAGAAGGAAATGGCAACCCACTCCAGTGTTCTTGCCTGGAGAATCCCAGGGACGGGGGAGCCTGGTGGGCTGCCATCTATGGGGTCGCATAGAGTTAGACACGACTGAAATGACTTAGCAGCAGCAGCAGAGATCTCTTCAAGAAAATTAGAGCTACCAAGGGAACATTTAATGCAAAAGTAGGCACAATAAAGGATAGAAATAATGTGGCCCTAATAGAAGCAGAAGATATTAGAAGAGGTGGCAAGAATACACACAACTGTACAAAATAGATCTTCATGACCCAGATAACCATGATGGTGTGATCACTCACCTAGAGACAGACATCGTATAATATGAAGTCAAGTGGGCCTTAGGAAGCATCACTACAAAGCTAGTAGAGGTGATGGAATTCCAACTGAGCTGTTTCAGATCCTGAAAGATGATGCTGTGAAAGTGCTGCACTAATATGCCAGCAAATCTGAAAAACTTAGCAGTGGCCACAAGACTGGAAAAGGTCAGTTTTCATTCCAATCCCAAAGAAAGGCAATGCCAAACAATGCTCAAACTACCACACAATTGCACTCATCTCACATGGGAGGAAAGTAATGCTCAAAATTCTCCAAGCCAGGCTTCAGCAGTACGTGAACCGTGAACTTCCTGATGTTCAAGCTGGATTTAGAAAAGGCAGAGGAACCAGAGATCAAATTGCCAACATCCATTGGATCACTGAAAAGGCAAGAGAGCTTCAAAAAACATCTACTTCTGCTTTACTACATCACTACAACAAAGGCTTTGACTGTGTGGATCATAACAAACTGTGTTAAATTCTTAAAGAGATGGGAATACCAGACCAACTTACCTGCCTCCTGAGAAATCTGTATGCAGGTCAAGAAGCAACAGTTAGAACCCGACACAGAACAGACTGGTTCCAGAAAATGAGTGCATCAAGGCTGTATGTTGTCACCCTATTTATTTAACTTACATGCAGAGTGTATCACGCAAAATGCTGGTCTGGGTGAAGCACAAGCTGGAATCAAGATTGCTGGGAGAAATATCAATAACCTCAGATTCGCAGATGACACCACCTTTATGAAGAAAGTGAAGAAGAACTAAAGAGCCTCTTAATGAAAGTTAAAGAGGAAAAACTGGCTTAAAACTCATCATTCAAAAAATGAAGATCATGGCATCCGGTCCCATCACTTCATGGCAATTAGATGGGGAAACAGCAGAAACAGTGACAGACTTTATTTGGGGGGCTCCAAAATCACTGCAGATGGTGACTACAGCAATGAAATTAAAAGACAATTGCTCCTCAGAAAGAAAACTATGACCAACCTAAACAGCATATTACTTTATTAGAGACATTACTTTACTGACAAAGGTACATCTAGTCAAAATGTACATCTGTGGTTTTTCCAGCAGTCAGGTATAGATGCGAGAGTTGTACTATAAAGAAAGCTGAGCTCTGAAGAATTGATGCTTTTGTACTGTGGTGTTGGAGAAGACTCTTGAGAGTCCCTTGTTCTGCAAGGAGATCCAACCATTTCATCCTAAAGGAAATCAGTCCTGAATATTGATTGAAAAGACTGATGCTGAAGCTGAGACTCAATACTTCAGCCACCTGATGCAAAGAACTGACTCATTGGAAAAGATCCTGACACTGGGAAAGATTGAAGGCAAGAGAAGGGGATGACAGAGGATGAGATGGATGATTGGATGGCATCACCAACTCAAGGGACATGAGTTTGAGCAAGCTCTGGGAGTTGTTGATGGACAGGGAAGCCTAGCATGCTGCAGCTCACGGGGTTGCTAACAGTCAGACACGACTGGGCAACTGAACTGAACTGAACAATGCCAACAGTAAACAAACTGTAGTAAATGTATAAGATCATTCTTTTCATAAAGTTTGGATAGAAGTGTTTTTTTGTTTGTTTGTTTGTTTTTGCTAATTCAGAAGCAAATGACTCCCCAAACTTGCTTTAGTATGTACTTCTTTTGTTATACTTGTGAAAAATATAAACTATTTCCCTGTGTTTCTTACTTCCATTTCCTTTTGCACCAATTATCAGAGTGACATATTTGCAATTTTTCTTATGTGCTGGATCCATCAATTTTGTAATGGGGGCTAGAAAACCTGCACAGCAATGAAGTCTTCATAATCTACCTGTTTCTTCCATTACCTTGAAGGATGGTTTTGTAATGATGTTTTTGACTCACAGAGAGTACTAAACAAATATTCAGGCCAACACTTTATTGAGCTAGAGTCCAGATTTCATCCTAGGGCAGAAAAAAGTGGTCAGTAATAATAGCCTCAAAGCAGTGATTCTCAGGAATCACTAGGGAATCACCAGTGATTTCCAAGGAATAAAGGTTTTTTAAATTCCTTATTCTAAGGAATAAAACAGTTTTATCAGGGAGATAGAGCTATAGAAACGTTGAGCTATTAAAGTGCATATCTAAGGAGGAGACACTATCTTACCCAGCACAGGAGAGGATCTTATTTAAAGATCTCTTTACTCTGATGGTCTCTCTAGACAGCCTGTGTTTCTTTCCCCTAGACCAAAAACACAAAACAAAACAAAACAAAACTGTCATCTCTCCCAAGCTCAGTCATATCCTAAGTGCCCAGAACAATTCTCAGCATGTAGCATGTGTTTAATAATTATATGTTAAGTAAAGAAATGAAATCATGTGACCACAGCCTAGGCTGCCTGAAAAACAGTGATGGTATTACTTTCCTAAGATGCCTGACTTCAAAATGCCATCGTATATATGTTTAGTCCTATTGCTGTTCTCTTTAACAAAACAAATAAAAAACGAAAAACCCAAAAACAAGTAGGACAAGGGAAAATCCTTCTGGAACCATCTTTGCTGAACTCAGGCTGCTATTTAATAAACATGGTTGACATCTCCTGAGTCTGTGCAGAGAAGGACCACTGAAGTGAACCGCATGTTAGGAGAAGAAGCTCCCTAGGATCTGTCATCCCCTGGGTTGAGTCCTCCCCAGGGAGTGGGGAAGGGTCTGTTTCGCTGGCAGCTGTTGAGTAAGCCAATCATGTTCTCTGTTTGACTCTCAAGAGAGGCACATGCCCTTTGAACCTTAGAGAGAGCCTCTGGATTGACAGTGAAGCCAGGGCTCAGGAGAATGCTTCAGAATAAACTTCTACCAGATGAAATATGAGCAATCGACCTAGATGGTTGCCAAGGGGGCAAACGCCAACGCCAGGAGGCCGGGGGTGGGCTAGCTAGGCACTAATGGCAGAAGGGGTACTCTTCCCTGAGTAGAGCTAGGAAAAGGGAGGCCCTTCCTGGGAATCTGAGAAGGAGGGGCCGCCCCCTGGAGGCTGCACTTCACTTCCTGTGAGCACACCTCTCCTTACATAATTTCCCCTGCGAACCCGCACAATAGACAAGATGCGTGCTCGAGGCTTTCTTTTGCCTAAATAGCATTTTCTGCACAAATGACTGGCAGAGCCGTCTCCTCTCAGCCCGAGTCTATGATTGGCCTTGATTACTCGACAACGGGTGGTCAGGGATGGGTTACTCGGCTCCCCACCGCCTTCTCTCCCATCCAGGGATAATCATCAAGATTCTCAAATTCTAAATTCGCTAAGGGCTGATTCACCACACTTGCCACTTATCCAACCAATTTAGCAGCAAGGCACTCTTGGGGCCTAATTTCTGGGTTGCATCGTGTTCATCCGCATCTTAGAATAAAAGAAGACCAATCTGATGGGAATGCGGGGGTTTAGTTGTTGTGAGGCTGGTTAAATCTCGGGTGCAGGATGGATGCGGTGGTGGCAGAGAGAGATGCTGGAGTTCGGTGGTGTCCATGACTCTTCTCCACCTTCATCCCCCTGGAGTGAGTACCCGCCAGACCTCAGAGGTAAATAGGGATCCAACTGGGTGGCAATGCGATGGCTCGCAGAGGACACAGAGCTGCAGGAGGCCGTGGTGGCTGCTCCTGTTTTGCAAATAAGGGTGGAGGCTGGGACCCCCAGAGCTGAGTGTCCTTTACAGACTCAACAGGTCTCAATGCCCGGTTGCTGTTCTCACACCAGAAGCCACGTGGTCTGAGTTCTTCTGCGGCCTCTCTGTTAGGAGCCCTGACATTGGGTCCAACAGGATTTCACAGACTTACCTTCTTCAGCCCCTTGTTGCCCATCTTACACCCTCTCTCCTTTCTCGGGTTCTCTACCTTGAACACTTGGTGCTATGTCATCCACCAGCTACACAAACTATTCATCAATGTTTCCTGAAAGCCTCTTAGCCAACAGGAGAATCACTGCTTTTACTCCCTGGCAAACTGTTTCTTCAGTATTTACCTGCCTCAACTCAAAGTGCCCTAGTGGGCATTGATCTTTCTGACTGACCCTGACCAAATGGTGCATTCCCCTGCCTCAATTCTTTCCTGAATCTGCTTCTTACACTGAAACCTACCTCCTCTGTATCCTATCCCATCCACCTACCTGTTCCCAGTCAGCCGGCTGTCTGGTTCAATGCAATGCAGTAAGAAAGCTAGAGACGTTAAACAACAGCATAGACCTGCTTTAACTGGTGATGTGAGACTTAATCCAAAGCAGGGACTGCAATACCAGGAATCTGAGACTCTCAGGAGGACTGTGGGTGGATGGGTCCAAATGCACCAGGTCAGTCTTTTCAGCGCCCCTCAGCTCCCACTTGCTTCCTCAGTGCCGCCTACTCAGACCAGCCTTAGGGTAGCTTAGTCATCCCTCACATGCACTTTTGTTCAAACCTATACGTAGGGCGGCTCTTCAGAGTGGTCATGTTTTCCAGTCAGAAATTAAGATATATGAGCTAAGAAAATGGACTTCTTAGCTATAAATTTATTGGCAGAACAAAGAGAAATCTACAAAAACACATTGTTAGAACAAAAAGAATTATTATTAAAAAGCAAGAAATAATAGGCAATTGGACATTTCTCAGGGTATCCCAGGTACAGGTCTGAATGGTTGCCAGGTCAGGTCATAGTGCTATGGAGCTATAAAGATGAGAGCCTCAGGTCTGGAGACCTTTGCTGTCTTCACAGCGGGACCAGTAGTGCAGTGAGATGCAGACTGAGTCTTTCAATACCTGCAGAGATCCTCACCTCATGCTCTAAGAAAGAAAGGAATCGTAGACTAAGAGTGCACAGCTGGTCTGTGGCATCTGACAGACCTCTGTGTTCATCCTGGCTCTGCGTGTTTCCAGCAGTGTGACTCTAAGGAGGTAACTTTCCCCATTTCAGAGTTGCAGTTTCCTCATCAGAAATACAAAGATAATGACAGTACTCAGCTCACTGGAGTACATATCTTCTGTCCCAGTGAATGGTAGCTATAATTATAAAACTCATACTATATTGTGATTAGATTCATTGAACTGAATGCTCCTTTCTAGTCAATCTATGTACAAGAGAGAAATGAAATTAAGGGGAAAGTTTACAAGTTATGACCATACTCTCATTTTTCCCTCCATTTTTCTCAAGTAATTGAGAAGCAGACTAATACAACTTCCATATCTGGATGACTCAGCCAGTCTCCTTCCCACCCATAGCCAAAAACATTTCCAGGGAAGAAGTCGGCTGTACACTTTAAGTGTAATCCCTTTATTTCATTTTCCTGATGAGCTCTGTCAGGATCCAGAATCTCCTTCTCTAATAATGACCTTTCCCAGTTTAAATCAAAGACTCATTCATCTAAAGATGGCCGAATGTAAAATTGTGCTTGTAAAATAACACCAGCTAAATCATCATCCTTCAACTTTGTGGCAAATAGGAAGCTTTTAACTCAGAACACTTAAGAATTTGGGTTTTAAGAAGCCATAACCCAGAAGTAATACATGACTCTTTTGCAAAGAAACTTCCTGCCATGATCTTTTGCTGTGGTTTTCTTCCCAGCCACCTAAACCTCATGAAAGTAAAAATAATGATCAATCACCCAGAGTGGTACTTGTCTAAAATAACTGAAGTGCGATAGAAGATGTGCTAAGAATGCACAGATGTGCTAAGAATGCACAGCAGCAGACACTGGCTATCAAGCCTCACTAATATTTGGCCCAGATTGATAGGGGGTCATTCCCAGAACCCCTGCACTGCTTCCTGACAGTGTGGTGTCCACTTAACGCTCTTCAACAGCCACATCAGCTTGAGTAGACCAGTTGTCCATGTGAACTGGAAGACTTAGCCAGCAAAGATGGTGAGGCTTTTCTGTGCTCATGAGCCCAAAGAAATCAGGATAGTGAGCCTTAGACAAAGTTAGTTCATCTTTTTTATTAGTCATTTTAATCTTTTTCTTTAAGCATTTTAGAAAAAAAATTCACATGTACCCTCCCAACTCCCTTTTGTAATCATCTTTCCAGCTTGTTGGTTTAAGGATGATGCTTTTGTAGTCTAAAAATAGGACCAAGTGGGGATAACCTTGAGGGTGAGAGATTCATTTGAGCCACTTTGATTCTGGCAAATATGGTCATCCAATGGGCGCCGATGAGTCACGCATGACATGCAATCCAGGAATGTGCTGAGTTCACCTTCCTCTCCTCTCTAGGCTGCTTTGATGAATTCATTAGACTTACTGACTCATTTGAAAATTATTTTTCATCCAGGTGCTAGATGCCTGAAGTAGAAAGATAGGAGATCACAGTCCTTGCCTTCAAGTAACTCATAGTCTCCTGGGAGAGGGAAAAGGGAACATAAAGGCTTACACTCTCTCAGTAGGGTGACCCCTAAGGAAGCCAGGGGAACCCCAGGAAGAGCAACCAGCTTGGAGAAGGACACAGGTGCCTCAAAGAAGTGACATCCAAGACTAAAGAGAAAAAATATTCCAGAGTGGAGGGGCTGGTATTTATGGAGCAGAAATCCAGATTGGAAATTTAATAATTTCAAGCGATCATTTGAAAAATCCATTTACTTCCAGAAGTCTAATCTCTGAAGTTTAGTCAGGGATGGAAGAGATATTGTTTGTGCCAGTGGAGTGATGGTGCTGGTCCTCCTGGGAAAAAGAGATTGAATCCCTGTTGGCTTTCTGAGCTGATGAGGAGATGGGTTTCTCTACTGTGTCACTGATTTTGAACACACCTGGCAAGTAGGTTCTTTCTGTGGGAGGCAGTGAGCAGGACAGGGGGCAAGAGTGAGGCCAAACTGGAGTTGAGAAGGGGAAGATGATACTAGACCATTCACGGGCTCTCTAGAGTCATGATCCAGAAAGGGCTTCCCCGGAAGACTGTGGCCATGAGTAGGGGAGACCCAGTCCTAGCCCTTCCTCCACCAATCCCCAACCTGCTTCTTGGCTCACCCAGCTGCTTGGGAAGACAACATAGTGAGGCTGAGACTTACTCAGGCTACTGAAGGGGGCTCCAACCCTCCCCAAGGAAGAGCCAAGCACATGGACACAATTTGTCATCATTTGTTAAGTTACACCATCAATAAGCACAATGCCCAGCTTTTTGTAGCATGATGCTCTTAACCCCTAAGTTATGTGTAGAATCTCATATTACCCACCTCACTGGGTCGTTGTGAGGATTAAGTGAAACTGCTTTCTCTATAAACTGTACAGCACCATATAAACACAGATTATTCCTGTTATTTTATCATCATCAATCTACACAGAAAATCTCAAGAGGCTGGGAGGCAGGCATTATTAACTTGCATTTCTGAATTGACAGAACACAGAGGAAAGGGAAGAATATGCACTTCACAGACTCAGAAAAGCTGTGGCTGCTTACTGTTCCGGAAGAGAGGAAATAAAATGGTAGAGTTTACGAACTCTTTTCTCATACAACAATTGCAAGTTTAAATAATATGGTTTGATTTCATTTTACTTCTTCTAAGTCTCTAAAAGTTCCTCTGGGAGAATAGTCAGAAAGAGGTGTTTCTCCTTTCAATCTTCACTTTACAAACAGCAAATTTGGTATGGCTACCCGTGAGAACAAAGAAGAGCTAAATCAAATGGCTGGGTTTTTATTTTTCCAGTGGAGATCATCTTCAAAAAAAAAAGGGGGGAGGGGGACATGTGTTCAGGATAGGCAGGTGGGCAGAAGTGGCAACTTCTGAGAACAAAATGTTGATTTCGCTTTTCCCTGGAGGGCAGGGCAGTGCCTGAGCACCCGAGCATCTTTGCTCCTGCCCACGCTCAAGTGGCTCTGCTCACACCACCATCGATCCCCTCTGCGAAGTGTCTTTGTCATTTGCAGCTCTAAGTGCTGTGGCGGCTGCAGGCTGATGGAGTGGGGCTGGCGTGTTTGGGCGGCCAGAAGTGAGATGAGGGCTAGAATTCCCTGCTGGAGAGGGCCTTATCTTGATGAAAGGAGCCAGCGGCCAGACAGCGCGAAGGGGCTTTGCACTTTGCATTAGCTACAAAGCCTGGTGGCATCAGAGCTTGGGGCCTGCCCACTCTCCAGAGTGGCTGGGCTTGCTTAGGCTGGGGTCCAGGGGAGAGGGATAAAGAGTGTCTGGATCTCCATCAGGCACATCTGAGCCAGGAGAGGGGATGACACACCGGAAATAAAGCAAAGGCAGGAACTACGGAAAGCTTCAGGGAAGACCTCCGCTGCGGAAGTAGGACATGGTCTTCTTGAGGATGACCTAAGTCTGGGGCTGTCCTAGCTCCTGCTTTTGTCCTAGTGTGATTATAAACAGCACTCTTTCTCACTCTCCGAAATGTCCCTCTCATCTTAGGTGTGTGCCTACGCTGTAACCCAGGTGCCCAAGGACACAGTGCAGGCTGGCATTTACCCAGTACTTGTCCTGTGCCAGGCATAATTCTAAATACTCTTAAAAACAACAACACCTTTTGCTATTGGAGTATAATCCTTTTACAGTGTTGTGTTGGTTTCTGCTGTACCACAAAGTGAATCAGCTATATGTATACATGTATCCCCTCCCTCAGTAGCCTCCCTCCCATCCTTCCCCCACCCATCCCTCTCGGCCATCACAGAGCACCAAGCTATACAAGCTCCCTGCGCTGCACAGCAGCTTCTCACTAGCTCTCTATTTAACACACACACGTGTGTGTGTGTTAGTCACTCAGTCGAGTCTGACTCTTTGTGACCCCGTGGACTGTAGCCCACCAGTCTCCTCTGTCCATGGGATTCTCCAGGTGAGAATACTGGAGTGGGTTGCCAGTTCCTTCTCCAGGGGATCTTCCTGACCCAGGGATCAAAGCCGGGCCTGCCGCCTGGCAGGCAGATTCATTACCATCTGAGACCACATGGTAGTGTGTGTATGTCAGTGCCACGCTCCCAATTTGCCCCACCCTCCCCTTCCTCCCCATGTCCAGTTGTCCTTTCTCTACGTCTGCTTAGGGCTCTGATTGTACTTTAATCTTCCCAGGAGCCCTACCACCCAGGTGTCCTTCTCCCCAGGACGCGGCTGAGGACTCGGGCTTAGAGTGACTTTACCACTGGCCTAGAGTCACCCAGAGGGGAAGTGGCACTGTCAGAACCCAACCCAGCTCCACCCCAAGGGGCCGCCTGGGCCTGGGGCCTGCTTCAGCTCTTCACAGGGTTCTTAACTGCAAGACAGAATCCGAGTACACTGTCTTTCTCAGGTTGTTGGCTGACTTCCAGAAACAAGTTTCCCAGGGTTTTCAGGCATAGGATGAACCTTAAGGTCTGTCTTCCTGCTTAGTTTGAAAAGGGAATACAATAAGCAGAAATCACTTGCCTTCAAGTGGGATGCTGGGCTGGATAACAAAGTGCAAATTTCTCCAGCTCTGAATGGGAAAGGTATCTATAAAGGACACCTGTACTTATAAACTCTTCTTTCTCACAGTGCCACAGAAGTGTGCCTTTGCAGAGTAGGGACCCAATGTGTGTAATGAAGAGTGAGTTTTTAACAGGACCAGAGAATTGCAAAATAATACTAACAACACCTTGGGGTGCCCATTTCTTGCCAGTTCTAAGCAACTATCATGTAAATGGGTCTTTAATCACATCCTGGAAGATATCAAGACTTGAAGATGGCAGTATTTTTGATTACGTGTTAGCCATTGAATCTGACCTCAGTGAGGATATCTGTTGCTAGTAGAGGTTGGTGTGCAGGGAGCTTTCACCCACATCAGAAACCCTTCACTTAGAGGCTTCCATCTTACAGCCCTTTGTCCTCTGTGAGGTGTTGGCTCTTTCAACCCGGGTTTGTAAACATGAGTCCGCATCTGCCCCAAAGGAGTCTTTGCCATTTTGGAGGTGTTCATCCCCTTCCTGGAATTTAGATGTGAGCAACCACAGACTGGTTCCTAATAGGAAAAGGAGTACATCAAGGCTGTATATTGTCACCCTGCTTATTTAACTTATATGCAGAGTACATCATGAGAAACGCGGGGCTGGAGGAAGCACAAGCTGGAATCAAGATTTCCAGGAGAAATATCAATACCCTCAGATATGCAGATGAAACCAATCTATGGCAGAAAATGAAGAAGAACTAAACAGCTTCTTGATGAAAGTGAAAGAGAAGAGTGAAAAAGTTGGCTTAAAGCTTAACATTCAGAAAACTAAGATCATGACATCCGGTCCCATGGCAATTGAATTTCATGGCAAATAGATGGGGAAACAGTGGAAACAGTGGCTGACTTTATTTTTCTAGGCTCCAAAATCACTGCAGATGGAGATTGCAGCCATGAAATTAAAAGACGCTTACTCCTTAGAAGGAAAATTATGAACAACCTAGACAGCATATTCAAAAGCAGAGACATTACTTTGCCAACAAAGGTCCATCTAGTCAAGGCTGTGTTTTTTCCAGTAGTCATGTATGGATGGTAGAGTTGGACTATAAAGAAAGCTGAACACCGAAGAATTGATGCTTTTGAACTGTGGTGTTGGAGAAGACTCTTTAAAGTTCCTTGGACTGCAAGGAGACCCAGCCGGTCCATCTTAAAGGAGATCAGTCCTGGGTATTCATTGGAAGGACTGATGTTGAAGCTGAAACTCCAATACTTTGGCCACCTGATGCAAAGAGCTGACTCATTGGAAAAGACCCTGATTCTGGGAAAGATTGAGGGCAGGAGGAGAAGGGGACAACAGAGGATGAGATGGTTGGATGGCATCACTGACTCGATGGACATGGGTTTGTGTAGACTCCGGGAGTTGATGATCGACAGGGAGGCCTGCGTGCTGTGGTTCATGGGGTCGCAGAGTTGGACACGACTGAGCAACTGAACTGAACTGAACTGAAACTCAGAGAGGAGAGTGGCTGAAGCAAAAAAACCCAGAGTGGCCTTGAAATCAACTTGCTCTTTCACCATTTGAAACCGTCCATCCTGAAAGGCTTCAAACCCCAAGGGCAGGGAGATGTTTCATCATTTTCAAGGTCTCCATGTGGGAAGACTGACCTTCCCCAGAGCTTACAGCAGAGCCAGGGTAGAGGTTGTGAGTGGTTTCCCAAGAAAACTGCTGTGGCCTCCAAAATGCTGGCAAGAAGCCACTGGGTTTTGAGGGACTGGGTCTTCCCATCTGGGTGCATGAGGAGGGACTGACGCAGAAGAGACTGGAATGGGAACTCAGTGAGGACGAAACGCCACACTTTGGATTTTTGATGACTACTATTTAAGGAAAGAGGAATGTTCATCTATCACAATACAATAATTGATGTTTTCTACCAAGAAATTGTGTAAGGATACATTTTGAGCAGAATTAAAACACAATTTTGGTGGCTATTGCTATTTAGTCACTCAGTCATGTCCAACTCTTTGTGACCCCATAGATTGTAGCACACCAGGCTCCTCTGTCCATGGGATTCTCCACACAAGAATACTGGAAGGGGTTGCCATGGAAATGGTCAATAATTCTGTCTAAAAAAAAAAGACAGCTTCCTTTACTTGGTATCAAGATGGTGGGTTAACTTACCTGTTAATGCTAAAAATCTCTCTGGATTCTTTTAAAGTCTATGTCAAGGGTCTGATCCTTCAAGTGTTTATTCCAAACTCCTCAAAGTTAGGAGATTTTCTTTGGTGGTGGTGGTAGTGGTGGTGGATTAGTCACTTAGTCGTGTCCAACGCTTTGCGACCCCATGGATTGTAGTCTGCCAGCATTCTCTGTCCGTGGGATTCACCAGGCAAGAATACTAGAATGGGTTGCCATTTCCTTCTCCAGGGGATCTTCCAGACCCAGGGATAGAAACTAGGTCCCCTAGCATTGCAGATGGATTCTTTAGAAATTGAGCCGCCAGGGAAGCGCTGGGAGCTTTTCTTTAAGACTTTATTATCTCACCTGCCATCAGAACTATAGTTGGTGTTGGTGTGTGTGTGTGTGTGTGTGTGTGTGTGTGTGTGTGTGTATTAGCTGTGTCTGGTTTTAGCTGCATCACTCAGAATCTTCACTGTGTCCCATGGGCTCAGTAGTTATGGAGCATGGGCTTAGCTGCCCCACAGCATATGGGATCTTAGTTCCCCAACCAGGGATTGAACCCAAGTTCCCTGCAACAGAAGGCAGATTCTTAACCCCTGGACCCCCAGGGAAATCCCAATATGGATGGTATTTAAAGTCTCCTAAGATGTCTATGTACATTTTCCTTTATATTTCTCAGGTTGAATGTTTCTTTCTTTTCCCCTTCAAGTCTCTGAAATCAGGACATACACTGGTGGTCCTCACAGGAATCTCCCGCGTTTCTGACTCAAGCAAGATCTTTTGGATGCTCTGATTTGGGGACAATTTGATTCCATAAAACAAGGGGAGAAAAGAAAGCATATTCATTCCCTCTCCTCCAGCTTATCAAGAAGGTCCTTGCACTGTGATGTTTTATCCAATCTCTGCTTCTTTATTTCAAGATTACAAAATTTAAAGGACCATCTTAAACAACAACAAAAACCTCTACCTACATTAGCAATTATCATTAACTCCCTTTTACAATCATTCCATTTTCCCTCCTGCTGTTCTAGGAAAATCTGAATTAAAAAGCCTGGTGCTGCTCAAGGGCAATTAATAGCACCGAGATGACAAAAGATCTTGGAACAGCTGACAAAGTGGCCCTGGGAGGGAACTGGGCCCTAGCTCAAAGTCACGATGGGGAGCGTGTACCCCATGCAGCCTGAGCTTTTATGCGTGAAGAATGAAAGGATTTTCATCACTCAGGATAATGCAATTAAAAAGTACACCACCAGAACCCACCCCATGCCAACTTGTTCAAAATTGGGCCTCGGACCCAGGGGCCTGGAATGAAATTGAAAGCTTAAACATCTCCATCGGCAGGGAGGGGCGGGCCTTGGTCTGCTTCCTTGTGCAGACAGGTACCTGTTAGAAAAGGAGAGACATATGTTCATCGCCCGTGGTAAGAGATGATTGCAGGACCTAGGACAGGTGGACAGAGGGAGACCTGACTAATGTCAGAGAAGAAGCTAATTAACGTGTGATCACAGGTCTCTTTCTCCCCTTTCTGCACAGTGTTTCTGCCTTACAATGTATGCACACAACTTAACGTCCTTGGTGAGAGGGAAGCCACCATCTCTAATTGCCCAAAAATGACATCGTGTTTGTTGTCCTGGATGCAGAGTTGCCCAGATGGAAATTGTTTTTCTGATTAGAGTGCTTGCACAGACTCTGCGAGGTCCGGCGTGCAGTTGGGAATTTTTTTCTAATCTCACAGAGATGAGCACAATTTAGGCTGCTGATTACTGACACACCAGAGCAATCGGTCCTGGCAGTCACTCTGACCCTGGATTGGCCAGAGCTCTGATGAGATGGAAAGGCATCTCCCTACTCGGGGAGCCTGAGATGAGCCCCGGCCGGGTTAGGGAGGCCCGCTCTCTGTCATCTGGCTGTAAGGGCCCCAGCAGCCATCTCGAAGCTGTTTGCTCCTTCCTGGTGCTCACTCCACAATATGCACACTTCTCACTCCCACTCCGAGTGTGGTTCCTATCCCCAAGGTCACTCCTAACAGCACACACTTTCCAGGAGGGAGTCGCGCTGCTCTTGGCTGCAAAGGACTCACATTGGCTTGTTCCCTTGAGACGTCCGTGCAAAGGGGCAAGTTCACAGCTTCTGTCCAATCAGAAAACTTCCCTATGAAGTCAGAGCTGGGAAAGAGTGAAAGGACATGAAGGAACTGGGGGAAGTAAATCCACAGAGGCAAAAAAGAAGGTAGACTGAGAGGTTTTGGCTACCCAAGAATGACAGTTGGTGGTGGCCTTCCTGGGTGGCATAGTGGGTTAAGAAGCACTTGCAATGCAAGGGATGCAAGAGACACAGGTTTGCTCCCTGGGTCAGGAAGATCCCCCAAAGGAGGAAGTGACGACCCAGTATTCTTGCCTGGGAAATTCCATGGACTGAGGATCCTGGCCGGGTACAGTCTATGTGGTAGCAAAAGTCAGACACAAATGAGTAACTGAGCAGCATGCTCTTTTTTAACATTCATTCTAAATCTTACAGGCAAGGTCTTTTATGGTGCCCATGTTACAGATGAGAAACCTGAGGCTTAAAGAGGTCAAAAACACATAGAAAGTGGCAGAGCCAGAATTCAAACTCATTAGTCTGACTTCACACTTGGCCCAAACTCCTAACAAGCTGAGTGTCCAACTGACACATAGAAAATCCAAGATTCTGAAGGATAGACACATTTCCAGTTAACAAAACTAGATGAAACATAGCAACATCTGCAATTTGTTATGAATGAGTTGTCTAGCCAAAACAGATAATGGGCTACTCCTAACCAATCTTCTCCTTCATGATGATCTTCTATGGAACAGCTCCTATGGGGTCTCTGGGCTGACAAGGGTTCACATTTGGAGTTTCTTGGGAAAGAGACAAAATTACAGCTGCCCCAAGCCTAGAGCACAGGATGGTACTTGTTTCCAGGATGCACAATTCTAAGGGTGCTTGGGAAAGTGGAGGGGCCAGGGAAGGGATGTCATGGGAGGGTGGAGAAAATGTTTTTCAGAAGATGCAATTCCTTTGGGAAGAATTTGCATACCACCGTGTGAATGAACGGTAGTCAGGCATAGAAAGCAGGGCTAATCTAAAAGCTAAAACCTCAGTCTCCTCGGAATGAATAGTCTTCTGGTCTGCACTCAACAGAGTGCAATTAATGATACAGCATTCTGTTATCTCTCTCTTACTACTGTCTTGTGTTATTGGCTTCAACCTTTATTGTTTACTTCCTCGTGTATTATTGACCTGTCTCCCTGCCTTGTTGATAAGCTCCTGGAGAGGGGAAAATGAAGTTTTAAAATTATTTTTAACCCCTGTACCTAACAGAACATCTAGTACTTATCGATCAGTTGATAAAAGAAGATGCTCATACTCATTTTTTTCTCCTAGTTTGATGTAACAAAAGGAATTTAATCTAAGACATACTGGAGGGGCTCAGAGGAGAACAGTAGGAAGAGCTTTTTCATCACAACTCCAGATGCTTCATTCATGCATCTATCCATCCATTCATCTGGTAATCCATTTATTCCATATTCCTAAAATTATACCAACGAGTGGGGTACAAAGAGGAACAAGCATGTGGGCGTGTCCTTCAGGACCTCACAGCACCATAGGCAGGAAGAGAGGGCCATGGCTGCTAATATTTAGAGACGTGGGACTACCTGAGGGTCTCAGGTTGCTGGTAAACATATCCTCATACCCATGTCTATTAACTCAGTCATTTGCCCAGTAAATATTTATTGAATCTTTGCTGGAAACTGGGATATACATGTGAATAAGGTAGATAAACACATTATACTCATGAAGCTCATAGTCTAGTGAATGAGACAGACATTTACAAACTAGTACCAATGATTGTTTAATTGTAAATACAATGAAAAAGAAGCGTGAGTTTATGTGGAAGTATACAATGGGGGTAACCTCAATTTGGCCAAAAGCAGTGGTGGTCCAAAAAGTATTTCCCATAGAAGTTTCACCAAAGCTGAAACTTAAAGGCTGAGAGGGGTTCACTTAAGAAGGTATGAAATGGTGAAACGTCCCAATTGGGCGACTTGGAGGTGATAAAGAGCTTGGCACAAAAGAGGAAATGAAATAACATTAGTCAGTGGAGCATGGGTGTGAGGGTGTTGGTGGTGCCAGATGAAGCTAATGAGTGAAGTATGGCTAGGTCACGCAGGAGGTTTGAACTGTTTTTGTTTCAGTTTCACCATCTAGCATGCACCCACTCTTTCATTGGCGGGCATTTCCCACCCTCCATGACGTCAGTTGTATCCACAGCTATAATCTCCTGTTATGGAGAGTGAAGCAGAGAGACCCTTCACCTCCCATCTCCTGGCATCCAAGGCATAGTCACAGGACCTGTGTGTTCACTCACACACCCTGGATCACTCTAGTCTCTGGCTCTGGGCAGGAGTTGCAACGTCAAAGGAAGAATGTGGCATTTATTCATGGCGCTGGCACCTGTGGCATCCAGCAGTGGCAGCGGAGCTATCTAGGGGCTGGTCCTTCCATCTGGCCTCTAGAGTCTGCTGCATTCTTCTAGCTTCCCAAGCCAAACAGGGATTCTGTGAGCCTGCTACCGTCTTCACAAAACCCCCCTGTCTGTCTAAGTCCATCAGAACTCCTTTCAGTCACCTAGAGCCTAGAGCCTTGATCAGTGAACAGTGATCAGGAGGTCGGTTTTCAACTTAAGGACAACAGAAGCCTGGACAGACTCCATTAGAGGTGTATCAAGAATGAAGTTGATTGTAAACGTCTCTGAAAGGCCTTTAGTTTTCAGACTTCTTCCACATGACTCACTTGGTTTTTACAGAAACCAGAGAGAGTTACTGTCATCTCTCCATTTGGCACCAAAATAAGAATGTCATTGGAAGAATCCAAAGCAAAACAGTTGATGAATTAATTACAGAACAAAGGTCAGAGATCAGGGCTTCTGACTTCATATACATTGTATCTTCTGTTTCATGGCTTCCATGTCAGAAGCAGTAGTGAATCATTTAAGCGTGGTACCTAAACACCTATAGAAACTCTTGTACACTCCATGCTCATCCCCACCTCTGTTTATTTAGATACTAAATCCACATGAGAAAGTAGGCAGCAGTCCAAGAACAGAGCTGGTCTGGAAATAATTCTAAAGCACAAAAGGACAGTTAAAAATTTACAGGCTCACACTTTTGTGTAGCTACCAAGTCACGCACTCTCACTAAAGAAAAGTTGGAAGCTTGGAATCACAAGATGCCAACCAACACCAAAAAGAGGTGTATTAGTAAAAGGATGAAGCAAGGTATCAGGGAGGCTGCGGGGAAGAAGCCAAGATCGAGAGTCCAATCACAAGCTTTGACTTGGGACATGGAGACAATATCTATCTTGTAGGACTATTGCAAGGATTAAACAAAGTAGCCTGTGGAATATTCTTAGCATAAACCTCAGTATAAAGAAAATACTCTATTAGATCTTCATTACCTTCCTTTGCTTTCAGAGACATTAAAGAACTAGTGGGAATTTGTCCCCCGAAACAGCGGTCCCCAACTTTTTGGCTCCAGGGACTGATTTTGTGGAAGACAATTTTTCTGTGGACCAGGGGGAGGGGGGATGGCTTTAGGACAATTCAAGTGTATTACATTTGTCATGCACTTTATTTCTAAGCTAATGCTGCTGCTGATCTGATGGGAGATACCAGTCCAAGGCCCAAAGGTTAGCCCTGGATTGATACTATGAGTCACAGAGGCTCATTAGCACAGAGAGCCATGGTCAAATCCAAGTTTACTGGGGTAGAGGTGAGGGAGCTATGGAGAGAGACTGGAAGGGCACCCAGAGGGACAGCAAGCAGTCTCTCCCCTCCTTCTCCAGGCCAACAGGAGAAAGTTGTTCGGCTTCGCTTTCCATTAAGTTCTGTGGAATTTAGATGACCTAGTCAACCTTCAGGGATGTTAGAAGAAAGAAATTGGTGTGTCACTTGAAATAAAATACACAGACATTAATTCAACTTTCTTATTTCTTTTTCTAAAAACCAATTGATAAGCAAAGTTCTTTTCTTTTTGAGGGGGAAGAAACAAAATAATCTTTTGATAAATAAAGAGTATTTTCTTTTCTATGAAAACCAAATATTTTTCTACAAGCAAATTTTATTTTCCCAAATATTTGACAAGAGCAAGCTGTAAAATTCTGAAGGAGTTTAGTCAGCTGTGCAGATTGACTTTTGAAGTGTAAAATAAACCTTTACTTAACAGATGTCAGGACTGTGACTTTGAGAGATAATGACAGTTTTTATAGTAGGTTGGTGACAGAATTTCTAAGGAAAATGAATAAAGTTTTGGTGCCAAGTCTGAGAAAAAATGACAACATGATTATTAACAATTGACTGAATTGAGGAAAGCAAAAATAAGTGTTCTAATTTGTTTGATTAGACAGCATAAATTGTTCCATAAATACCAGTAAAATGCATTTAACAAAAGGATAGGCTGTACCTTCAGGTAAAAATGAGAGTAACTCAAAGGCCCTACCTCCCTCCAAAATCTCCATGAATGAATTTGACAGAAAATCATTTCAAAGGCTTCAGACAAGAGATCAAACAGCCACCGAAGATGTTTTAATAGCTATATTCAGATTCTACCTCTGAAGCAGCAAATAGGAAGCCTGCAAAGCTGACAAACACTTTTCAGGTCAGCAACCACTGAAATATTTAGTAGAACAGAAATCTTAGGCAAAATCTAATACCTCTGGGCCTCATTCCACCACCCTGCCATCTTCCCTTCATTTGAAGCTGTTTGCCGCTAAGCAACTTCTGGATGCAAATTAAGTCCTATTGTTTAGTTGATAAGTCATGTCCAACTCTTTGTGATCCCATGGACTGTATCCTTCCAGGTTCCTTTGTCCATGGGATTCTCCAGGCAAGAATACTAGAATGGGTTGCCATTTCCTTCTCTAGGGGATCTTACTGGATCAGGGATCAAACCCAAGTCTCCTGCATTGCAGGCAGATTCTTTACCTCTGAGCCACTGGGGAAGGCCCAACTCAAGTCCTACTGCTCTGCAGAGCCCTCTTGGAGTCCTCTGTTCTACAGGCAGCTCTCTTCCTGGATCAAGAGGCCTCTGATATAATCTTTACTGCACTATTGAGCACTGGCCCACAAGAGTCCAGTCCAGCTGGAATCCCCAAACCTTGAATTCCAGTCTAGATAACTCTCACTGCACTTGGCAGTGTTTCCCAGGAGAAAGCATACAGGGACCCCAGCTTCACATAGGGATCCAGTTCTTTTTTGGAAAGGTGAGCTTGGGGGATAAAATAGGTAACTCTAAAAAATTTTACCTGAAGATTTGAAGCACAAATCTGGCCTGAACATCCAGTTCCTCCCTTCACACTTAGTGATTTTTTGAAATGGTCAGGTTAAAATCGACTATCTTGCTGTCTGATTTCTATTTGTTCCATTTGTTCTTTGTTTATTCTCCTTCTTTTTCTGACTTGTCTAGGTTTAATTAAGCAACTATAATTCAATTTCATCCCCTCTATTGAGTTATTTAACTTCCTTAAGATAATTGCTAGTGGTTGTCTTAAGATTTACAATATAATTTTTCTATAATTCGTGTTCAATTTCAAATACATTTTATTGCTTCTTGTTGGGGAAGCACCTTGTTATGGTTTATTTCCAATTCCTCGTTCCAATTCTTTGCAGTATTGTCATAAATGTTACTTCTGCATATTCTGTAAACATTTAAGACATTTTCACTATTTATGCTTTAAACGGGTTATTTTTTAAAGCAATTAATGAGAGGGAAAAAAGTGTTTTACTACTGTTCATCCCATCTCTAATGCTCTTCATTTCTTTATGTAGATCTAAGTCTCTGATCTGAAGAAGCTCTGCTACCAGTGCATTCAATCCCTCAGTTTTTGTTTCTTTGAAAAAGTCTTTTTGTTTTTTTTGAGTTTATTCTGAAGGCTATTTTCTCTGGATATAGAATTCTGGGTTGAAAGTCTCCTTCAGTCCTGAACTGGCCAGACCACTGTCTTCTTTTTTGCATCCCTTTTGAAAAGAAGCATGCTGTACTCAGTACTTGGTCTCTGTTGAAAACTCCTTAAAAGGTATCATCATGACATTCAGAAGATTGACATATAAAACTCTGCTATATTTAAAATGGATAACCAACAAGGACCTACTCTATAGCACAAGGAACTCTTGCTCAGTGTTATGTGGCAGGCTGGAAGAGAGGGGAGTCTGGGGGAGAATGGATACACGTACATATATGGCTGAGTCCCCTCACTGTTCACCTGAAACTACAACATTGTTCATTGGCTATGCTGTTGTTTTCAACACGTTCGACTCTTTGTGATCCCATGGACTGCAGCTCTCCAGGCCTCTCTGTCCCTTATCATCTCCTGGAGTTTGCCCAAGTTCATGTTCGTTGTATCGGTGATGCCATCCAGCTATCTCATCTTTTGATGTCCTCTTTAGTTCCTTTTCACTTTCTGCCATTTCATTGGCTATACTCCAATATAAAATAAAACATAAAAATAAAAGTCATATAAGCCACAGTGGAACCTTCTTTGTTCATACAACATTTGACCTCCCTGGATTTTCTGATTCCAAATTCAGTGTTGTTGTTTTCTCTTTAGAGACCAACTTGTCTTTACTCTTGTGCTTTTTTCAAGATCTATAAAATTCTTTTTGCTTTAAAATTCTATGATTATTGACTGATGGAATATAAAAGTTAGGGCTTTTTTTTTTAAACAGACATGGACTTTATTATCTTCTGTCCATTTTTTTGGATGTTTTCATTAGCAAAGTAAGCTGTACCAATTTTGAGGCAATTGCTGTGCACACATGGAGATAAGGGAAAGGATGAATAATTTCTTTTAACTGCTTTACCCCCCTGTGAGAACAAGAGGCTGAGATGAGTGAGTGCACGGGGCCCACAGAGTAGTATTTCCAGCTGCCTCCCCACATATGATGCATGAAAAGGAAAACAGACTCACATTGGCATTTGGGAATTAATTCATGGCTACAGAGGAATGCAAGGTAGAGGAAACCCCAGCCCCCTACCCCTGCAGTTAATAAATTTGTGTGCAGATGAGAGAGAAGGCCAAGCTCTAAGGCCAGACCCACAAAAGCTCTTTCTGATTGTTACCAGGCTAATTTCTTCTCGGTTTCACGATCATGAAGCATTTTCTAACAACTCTATCTCATTATTCTCTTCTAAGGGAACTCACTATGTGAAGGGGGCATGGACTGCTTTGCAGGTACAAGGGCAGTCAGTGTCTTTCATGATTCCATCTCCACTCGCTGCAGTGCTAGAGCCTGAGACCATTTAAGCTATAGCAGATACTAGGTATGATGATGATAATGTTTTAAAAGTTCTTTTCCATGGTAGCTCAGACAGTAAAGAATCCGCCTGCAATGCAGGACACCTGGGTTTGATCCCTGAGGCAGGAAGATCCCCTGGAGAAGGGAATGGTAACCAACTCCAATATTGTTGCCTGGAAAATTCCACGGACAGAGGAAAGAGCCTGAGACCATTTAAGCTATAGCAGATACTAGGTATGATGATGATAATGTTTTAAAAGTTCTTTTCCATGGTAGCTCAGACAGTAAAGAATCCGCCTGCAATGCAGGACACCTGGGTTTGATCCCTGAGGCAGGAAGATCCCCTGGAGAAGGGAATGGTAACCAACTCCAATATTGTTGCCTGGAAAATTCCACGGACAGAGGACCCTGGAGGGCAGACCATGGGTCGCAAAGAGCCAGACAGGACTGAGAGGCTAACATTTTCACCTTCACAGAGATTTTATACCATGATCCTTTCAGTGGCTTTAGAATCGAAGTGATGAGCAGAAATATTGGGTTTGTCACTGATGCAACATTCCTCTAAAATGAAATACACAACTGGAGGTCAGGCATGTGGGTTGATACTGATTTTACTCTCATAATTGACAGTATTGTCAATAACTAATGACCTAATTTGCATTGCAGAGGATCAGAATGGAGGGAATAGAGAAATAGCCTTTTTCAGTTCTGTATTTCATGAAAAGTACAAAACTGTGAGTGAAATATATGACTCTTTTAAACTCTTGTTCTAACATACACAAACCCATTGCAAATGTTCCAATTCAATCAGACCAGTTATTAGATGTCATGAAAATAATGAAAGGAAAAAGATGAGCTGGTTTAAATCACAAATAATGAAAGGAAAAATATTAGCTGGCTTAAAATTCTTTTTCTTAACTAGTTTGTGTAATTAGAAGCAGACATGGTCTCTCCCTCTACCAGCTTTTTCAAAAGTCAGAATGTTCTGCATCTTCTATAGCTTCCCATTTTTTTGCATTCTGAAGAGCAGAAAAATCTATGCAATTTCAACTTTTTATTGGTCAAATAAAGACAGAAAAGTCATTTAGTAAAATATACACATTAATTAAAATATGAAGTTACGGATTAACTCTGAAATTATAATTGTGAGTTAACTGCTCCTTTGTCAGAGACTTAAAAAAAATCTTTATTGTGGAAATATACCATTAGATCATTGGAAGAATGTATTTGGCATGTCAAATAGATAGGTATTGCTTCAACTTCCTAGGAATTTTCTTTTACTTGGAGAAATATGGAAATGAGAATGTAAACCGTGGGCTTATGTGAGAGACAGGAGGACCAAAAGAAAAAGAAAAGAAGAGATTAAAAATAAAAACAGGGCTAATAAGTATTCAGTACTCAAGTATGAAAAATCTCCTAGTTAATTAAAAGAAAAAAAATTACTCAATTTTTTACACCAGAACTATACTACGCATAAAAGCCTTCTGGGATGTTATGCTTGTCAAGTGGGAGGTTAAATCCTACTCAGAAATAAACATGAAATAAACAAGAAGCTCCATGCAATCCACTCCCAGTGCTCTGGCCTTCGAAAGAAAGGGTAAATTAGCAATGTTTTCTGTAACTTCTAGCCTTGCAAATGGTTAAAAATATTTCTGAAGGAAAAACACCCAGCAGAAGCAACAGGGTCACCAGCCCGCAGCACTGTCTCGGCTCCCCCGCCCTCCCCCAACCATCATGGCCAGCGCGTTTCCCCCGCTCTTTCACCTCCACAAATGAGCACCATGTTCTCCAACCCCCAGTACATCTGTTGTACAAGCTTCAGATCAGAGGGTGGAAGCAGGGGCTAGTGCCACCCACTCTGGGGCACTTGCTGCTCCACCAACTGTCAGCGATCGTGTGGTGTGTTTTCTCCTCTCCCCATCTCCCAGTTCATGCATTTCTGGAAGTTAGCTGACAGGTAAAGATAATGAAATTCACCCAAAAATGAAATTCGCTAAAATTCACCTCCCACAGTGCATGAAGCTCTTTGCCATTCTTTAGACATGAACAGAGAACCTAAAGAAAAATGTCAAAATAGGAAAAGTGTATCATAGTACTACTGCTGCTGCTGCTGTTAAGTCATGTCAGTCGTATCTGACTCTATGCGACCCCACAGACGGCAGCCCACCAGGCTCCTCTGTCCCTGGGATTCTCCAGGCAAGAACACTGGAGTGGGTTGCCATTTCCTTCTCCAATGCTTGAACATGAAAAGTGAAAGTGAAGTCACTCAGTCGCGTCCGACTCTTAGCAACCCCATGGACTGCAGCCTACCAAGCTCCTCTGTCCATGGGNCCTCTGTCCCTGGGATTCTCCAGGCAAGAACACTGGAGTGGGTTGCCATTTCCTTCTCCAATGCTTGAACATGAAAAGTGAAAGTGAAGTCACTCAGTCGCGTCCGACTCTAAGCAACCCCATGGACTGCAGCCTACCAAGCTCCTCTGTCCATGGGATCTTCCAGGCAAGAGTACTGGAGTGGGTCACCAGTGCCTTCTCCCATCATAGCACTAGAAAACCTTAAAATGGAACCCGCGGCCACCTTACCAGTTCAGACTGAACATCAGACATTCATTCACTCATTAAACAGATACTTACAGGCTTGACTGTGCAGAGCTGATGTTTAAATAGATAGGTCTCAATAGAAGTAATGAATATTAAAGTACAGTTGAATAGGCAGCAATAAATGACGTTTCATTATATTACCATATTGAACTTAAGGGCTGAAATCACGTCTTGTTTTTGCAGATTTGATCTTTTCCTTGCTCTCAATGATGACTATTTCAGCATGAATAAGAAATAATGTCATACATCACTATCTGATGACATAGGGGCGAAAGGTGAAATGGGAATAGGAAAGGTCATGTTTCTTAGACCATAGCACCTAAGTGGGATGAAGCACAGCACTGGGTAGGCTGAGATGACGGGAGATTGTTGGTAGAAGGAAAGACACAGCCTTGGAAAAGGCAGACTTGCCCCTCTCTGTTTGTGAGGTCATTAAAGTGGCCCATCTCAGGGAGAGATGAAGCCCCTTGGAGGTCCCTGGAGAAGCACTGGAGACTTCCTAGATCATGCCTGGAGTGGATAGTGACCATGCATGGTTCAGGACCTCCTTGGCTATTTTCATCCATTTTGATGATCTGCACTAGAGTTGGGTTTGGACTGACCTGCTTACGGAGCAGCAGAAATGGAAGAGAACTTAGGCCTTCTTGATATGCAATCTATTTATTGTAAGTATGACACCCGGGGAAATGGGATAACTTGCCCGTGGTCACAGAACAAATGAGGAATAGCTGATATTTAGAATGCAGATCTCTCACAGACTAGTCTTTTTTCTTCCAAAAGGCTCCTTCACAAGGGTCTTTGACTAAGTGACTCAGTACCCCCCTGCCAATTTGGGATTAAGTTTGGCAAAAATGTAAGCATTTAGTTGTGTCATTTAAGAAATAATTGTCTTGGAGTTCCAATATATGTAGACCATCCTTTTGCTTATTCCTTAGCTTAGGTCCCATCCGGAAGTGTGCTGGAGCTGTTGGTTCCTACTCGCTAGAGCCGATTGTTGAATTTCCAGCAGCTGGGCAAGTTAGATGATATCATATCAGAAGCTTGATATTCGCCCACCCTGAGGGGAGGATCTTCACCAGGGTCTACGCCATGACATCCATGCTGAGAAGGTGGTTGTCAAGCACTTTCCAGCGCATCACTGGTTACATCAGTTACTGAATTTATAATTGGATAAAATATGTGCTACATCAATTTCAAACATTCACTCGATAGACCAGCTCTCTCCAGCAATAGCATAATAGTATGAACATAATTACCATACTTAATAAATATTAAATAATATGAGCCATCGTATTCTTTTCTCCCTGTGAGTCACTTCAAGCAACCTGTGACTTTCCCACTTGCATCATAAAAAGCTACAAGTTCAAGTCAGCATTATCTGGAAGTCTTGGTCTTTAAAAGCGTACTTGCCTACTCAGTTTCTAAATGCTACAAGCTGCTAGAATTAGGATGTTTACAGTCATAAATCTTCATCTCAAAGCTAGTCCCTTGCCTTCCTGAAAATCTGAACCTACAGACCATGCCAGAATTGAAACAAGTTCCTTAAGGGAAGGAAAGACCACTAACTGCTTCCCCCACACACCTGCCCTAGTACAGGGAAATAAGCCACTCAAGACAGGTTCACGCCCTGTTTACACAGAAGGTCTAGTCTTACCTGCTTTCTGAAAATTGCTATGTGGTGTAATTTTTGGTTTATAATTATATATGCTGAGTGATCTTGATTCACTACATCTGCTAAATCAGATGATCTGGTCTTTTTCATAGAAGGAACAATTTGAATTCACCATAAAATAGCAGCTCAAAGGAAAATAGTAGGTAGTGGTGGGTGGCTTTTTAAGTCTAAATGTTTTTTCCTATTTGATTTACTTAATTGAGCTAATGGGTTCTATGATCAGCTGAATAGTCCGGTAGCTAAAGTCATCATTAGCTATTTTCTTGGCTAACCCAATAATGACCCTTAAATTGTCTCCAGTATTTCCAATTACCTTTGAAAAACATGTGGAATGTCAGAAGCCCTAATAGGAAACATATATGATATGATGTTTATTGGAAATCTACTAGGAAAACTTGTCATTTTCACAAAGTCCTTTTAAGTGTCAAGCAGAAATGGTGAAACAAATTAAGAAACAAAAACAGATAAGGATCTGAAGAGAGGATTTTGTTTTTAGGAATACTGGAATCAGTGGGTACTGGAATGATTTAGAAATCCTTTAGCCCAATCATTTCATTTTATGGTTGAGAAAACGAAGGCTGGAGATGATAATTACCTTATAAAGATAACATAGCTAATGAGTAGCAGCAAAATTAGAGCCCATTTTTTCCCCCATTGAGATGTATATTTTTTGGACATGTCTATTAAAAATATGCTTTGCTTAAGAAGCACTTAAACTTCAAATTCCAAGTGGCTTAAGCCTTTCTTTCTTCCCTTTCTGTCTCTCTCTCTTTCTTTCTCTTTCACTCTCTTCTTTCACATAAACGTAAATTGCAATTCATTTACAGGATCATTTTCAAAGCACTGAACTAGCTGCTGAGGATGAGGTGGAGCGACAGAATATCAGCATGACAGAAACTCAGTTCCTACCCTCACTTTGCAGCCTGGTAAGGATGGTGTGTTGTCTGAAAGATGGTGTAAGGTAGTAAACAAGAAGAATTAGGAGTTGGAGTAAAATTGCTGAGTGTGGGATGAGTATGAAAGTAATTTTAGGTTCTAAGATGAGTCATTAGTGTTGTGACATAGGCTGAAATCTCACATGTAGGCAATTCCTCATTGGAATAGTCAGTTCGGGCTCCCATCTTAGGGTTTTATAATTTTTTTCTTGGTGTAGAAAAATTCAAGGAAAATTATTTTTGTCAAGCAAATTCACAAGAGAATGACTGACTGCACCTAACCTTATCTTGTTAAATCACAGTGTGGAAAATCATTGCCACAGGGTCTGGAATACCTGTCAGCTGGCCATCATACTCTCTACCCTGCAGCAAAATCTGTGAGCTGCTTGGGGCACTGCATATGTGTTATTTATCTTTGGATGCCCAGCAACGAGTGTGATGTTTGTCACAGTGATGGTGCTCAAGAAATGTATAGTGAATGAACCAATAAATGAGCTAACTCCAGAAGGCTGCTTTTTGAGCATAAATCCAGCAAAAGGAGTTGGATGGTTCTAAGAAAGGGAGTCAGCTCACAGTTATAAGTGTACAAAGAGACTGTGAAGGATCTTCACTACACCATCTGCACCCAGTCATCTCAGAGACAATTATCAGCTCTCTGACTCCATATTCTGAACCATGATGTATGAGTCCCCCACTCAGAGGAGTGTAGTGCTCCCCTTCAGGATCCTAGAGACAGAACTGGAGGTCCTTTTCTGGAGCTCTCTGTTCAAGCTGCATTGGGTTTAGGTCAGAGAACATGATAAAGGATGGACAAAACAGTGAACTCTCTACTAGTTCAGTGATACTTCAATTTTAGAAGTATTTTCCAATCTTTCAGCTACTAAATGGCAACCCATTCCTGCATTCTTGCCTGGAAAATGCTATGGACAGAGGTGCCTGGTGAGTTATAGTCCATAGGGTTGCAAAGAATTAGACAAAACTTAGCAACTAAACAACAACAAATTGACTTTTCAGAGTCTTCAAACAGCTACTCTGTGCATCCCGCCACATTCCACATGCCACGTGGAATCTTTGTTCACCAGGGATCAAACCCTTGCCCCCTGCACGGCAAGTGCAGAGTTTTAACCACTGGACCACCAGGGAAGCCCCCAGACTTCCTAATTTGTTTACATTTTGTCCCATCTGCTATATTATTTTCTCTCTTTTCTTCTCTCTCTAAATAGTTTTCTTTCCTGAATCATTAAACTCTAACTTGACATTATGTTTGTTTTATAACCACTTCATTATGCGTCCTACAAATGGAGACCATTCTGTATAACCGTAGTACAATTACCAAAGTCAAGTAATTGAATACTGACATAATACCATTGTCTATTCCAGTCCGTATTCAAATCTTTGATTCAAGATTATGCATGTCATGTAGTTTTTGTGTGTCTCTTTAATATCTTTCATTGGTAACAGATCCTTGGTCCTTTCTTTCTTGCCCTTGACCATCACCATTTGAACAAGGCAAGTCCCTTATTTTGAACCTCCTCCAATGTGGCTTTACTGATATTTCCTCATGCTTGGATTCTGCTTGTGAATTCTTGGCAGGAATACAACAAAAGTAATGTTCTCTCCTTCTCAAGGAACCGTATCAGGAACCTCTTGATGTCGGTTTTTCCAAACACTGTTTTTTGTGTGTTTTTTTTTTTTATAACTCGATTATGGTTGCATCCACCAGCCTTACCCATGCAAAACTAATCGAGCCTCTGCCCAAGAGCAAGTTTGGGGAAATCAGAAGCTGCTTACTCTTGCGAAACTTCTTTCTCTTGCTTTGTTTAGGTTGGTGATTGTTTTGACCTAACATCGAGGGAATGCATTATTTGCATTCTGCCTGCAATCAAAACAAGCCCCAGTTATTCTTTTGCTGCTTGCTTGCTATTCTGGGCTGAGAGCTGTGTCAGTGCCTGGGTGGCAGTGGGCCTCTCCCAGCCACCGTCTGGGCAACCACCATTATTGTGCATGCCTGTGGTACCCAAATGAATGGAGGTTGACCAGCTCTGTGGGTGGGAAGGAAAAGATTCGCAGGACGACAAGGCCCTAATTTTCATGGGAAAAATGTCTATCCTAAGCCTTACTTCTGGTTCTTGAAATAGTCTACCAAAAAAGTGCTTTTTGAAAATGAATTTCAGCCAATGAGCCATTCAAGAGAGTTCAGTTCCTGAAAGCCCTGGCAAACCCCCATCCTCTCAGTTTCCATAGCTCTGTAGTGTGTGATATCGCACAAGCTGTAGATGAGTTGAGACAAGTCATCAGTATTTCATTTCTATATTTATAACTCCACTGAAATGCAAGTCTGACAAAGCAAATGCCCATTAGGGAAAAATAAAAAAACTGAGAAAGGCATTTGAACCAGGGCATTTCCTGGATGTAGTCACACTGATGAATCGAGGCCATATCCTCAAAGAGTTTGCTATATTCAGGTGAGTCCTGGTGAATATTTCCATCTCACTGCAAACTCAGCTGTTATCACCCAACTTTCAAAGTTACTGGAGGGAAACGAAGAAGCAAATATAGACTGGAGCCCCTGCCAGGTGAAGAACTGTGGTCTTCACTTTCTTTGGTCCAGCAATTTTAGGCATTCAAAGGATAAATTATGGATTCATCCTTCATCATGGTATTTTGATGCACCCTTTTCAGAGACTTGAGTGCTCTAACTCAGGGCCACGAGAGCAAGAGCCTTGAGCAGCTTACATTCCTGGGATTTTTAGGCTTCTGTCTCCATAGAATCCAGATATTTCCACCCGCCCCCAAATTATTCACTTGACAAGTGAAGTGGAGAGTCGCTCTGGGCTACAGAGAAAATTCTGCAGTTCTTGTTGCTCTAGTGGCCAGAAGTTCCTCAGGACAATAGAAAAAGTCTATGCAGACAAAATCATGGGGGTATATATGTATTTTGAGTTAGTGCTTTCATTTCCTTTGAGCAAATACCCAGGAGTGTAATTACTAGATTATGCAGTGGTTCTTTGTTTATTCGTTGTTTTTTTTGTTTTGTTTTGTTTTGTTTTGTTTTGTTTTTTAAGGAAACACCATAATGTTTTTCATAGTGGCTGCGCCAATTCCTTCCAACAATAAACGAAGCTTCCCTTTTCACCACATCTTCACAAACACTAGAGATTTCTTGTCTTTTTGATAATAGCCATTCAGACGGCAGCCCACCAGGCTCCCCCATCCCTGGGATTCTCCAGGCAAGAACACTGGAGTGGGTTGCCATTTCCTTCTCCAAGGCATGAAAGCAAAAGGTAAAAGTGAAGTCACTCAGTCATGTCCGACTTAGTGACCCCATGGACTGCAGCCTACCACGGTCTTCCATCCATGGGATTTTCCAGGCGAGAGTACTGGAGTGGGTGCCATTGCCTTCTCTGATTCTGATGGGTGTGAGGTAATAATTTATGGGACCTTGAGTTGCATTTTCCTGATGATTAGTGATGCTGAGCATCTTTTCACAGATCAGATAGCCATCAGTATGTCTTCTTTGGAAAAGCGGGTGGTATGTTAGATACTCTACCCATTTTTAATAGAATTGTTTGGTCAGTTGTTACTGAGTTGCATATTTTGGATATTAGCTCTTCATCAAATATATGATTTGCAAGTATTTTCTCCCTCTTTCAGTAGGTTGCCTTTTCATTTTGTCAATGATTTCCTTTGCTGTGCAAAAGCTTCTTAATTTGATGTAGTACCATTTATTTATTTTTGCTTTCTTTGCTTTTGTTTTGACATCAAATCCAAAAAATCATCGCTGAACCAATGTCAAGCCATTTACTGCCTGTTTTCATCTAAGAGTTTTGTGGTTTCAGGTCTTCTATTCAAGTCTTCAATCTATTTTGAGTGAGTTTTTCTGTGTGGTGTAAGACTGTGGTCCAGCTTCTTTTGTAGGTAGCTGTTCAGTTTTCCCAGCACCATTTATTGAAGACACTGTCCTTTTTGCATTGTATATTCTAGGCTGCTTTGTCATAAATTAACAAATACATGTATGGGCTTATTTCTGAGCTCTCCACTCTGTTCCATTAATCTGCCTGTCTATTTCTGTGCCAACACTCTACTGTTTTGATTACTATGGCTTTGTAACATCATTTGGACTCAAGAAGCATGATGATGCCAGCTTTGCTCGTCTTTCTCAAGATTGCTTTGGCTGTTTAAAGGTCTTTTATGGTACCAAACAAAATTTAGGATTGTTTATTCTGTTTCTGTGAAAAATTGTAAATTTCTTGGGATCTGGACCTATTTTATGTATTTTTTAGTTATTATTTCTTACCAGGTCTCATAGTAATCTCTCTCACATGGTGGATACACCCACTCCATATTCTTGCCTGGAGAATCCCAGGAATGGGAGCTTGGTGGGCTGCCGTCTATGGGGTCGCACAGAGTTGGACACAACTGACGTGACTTAACTTAACAGATTAGTGGAGTCCTATCACCTTGCCCCCAAGTTACCCTCTCCTTTACGAGAGGAGACAGATGTAGCATGGGTTGAATATTAGGTTGCCTCTTTTTAGCTAATGGAATGTCCCTGAGGAACAGCACACTAAGTGAAGGATGTAGTCCTTGCCTTTGGTCACCTGCAAACTGGCACAGCCGCAGCTAGGGCTGAAGAGGACGCCACCTCCTCTGCTTCTTGGCTTCCCTGTTTGCATGAGGAAGATGCAAAAGCTTGTGTTCATGATGATGAACTCACCCCTTCTCTCTTGGAACACAAAACCATTTCCCACTTACCTGTGGGCCATCTCAGAGATCCATCCATCAGGGCTGGAGACGCCCTATTAAGCCATCCAGGCTGTCCTGAGGAAGGGCTGGCTGGTCCCCACTGTGCATTTTCCAGACCTTCATCCTTTCCACTCTAAACCCTTCACACTGGATTTACAAATGGGTTTTAAACTGGATCACCTCAAGATGAATTTCTGTGCTCAGTCAGATGCTAGCAGTGTGTTATTTGGTTTGTGGAAAATGGGAGTTTAGCGAGGTTAATTTCCCCCTCCTCCCCACCTTAGGCTAATTATTGAAGAAACTGTTTGCAGACCTGGAACTTCTCATAATTCATCCTGCCTTCTCTTTCTTTACAGTCGGGGCTCATAAATCTCTGTTTGTGATGACATAATCGGTTACGAGAGGAATGAGGTGGTACTGCCAGCCAAGAATTACAGCTAGAGACAGACTCTAAGCAAACCAAAAGAGACTCATCCAGAGAGATACTCCCCCACCCTTTTCTTCCCTGACTTGCAAGAGCTGATTTGTTGAAACACTCTTGTGAACAAGGGGAGCCACAACATATTAAACTAACAGAATTTGATGCCTATTTGAAACACAGACTCCCAAAACCTGATGAAGAGAATAGCAAATAAACATACCCTAAGTGGAACCAGTCACTTCAGAATTTATTGTCTACTAGCAAATACAACATTAAAAAATATCGAATCAACATCTTTCTCTTTAGAGATCACTTAGTTTTGAAATACAGTCAAATAGAATGTAATCTTCTATTTTTAATTTCTGTTTCCCTCCTCTCTTTATAGTATCTGATTTTACATCTCTTCTGATAAATGTATCTTCTGCAACTGAATACTCGAGAATTCTAAACTTTGCTGAATATTCTGTGAGGTTTGCCATTTTCTTCTCCTGAAATATAACAGTCCTAACCCTTCAATTTCCTCCAATGCAAAGCAGAGCTAATTATATTTACCAGGGCAGCGGTGACAGTAAACAAGATGAGACACATAAAGCACATTTAATTCCTTGAATGAAAAGCCATGAACAGTAAACCACTTAGAGCTGCTCAAAAACAGCAGTAACTGCAGAATATAATCATCTCTGGATGAAGCTTGTATGGATTATCATTTGTTTGGTGGATTATTTTTAGCAAATGTTCCATTTCAGGTTGACTCCCCTGCCACTCAGGATGTATCAGGACTAGTCAGGATGAACTCAAGGAAATGCTAGTCACTTTTAATATTTAATAAAATCATCTATTATTAGAAAGATAATTTGCTATTGCTTTGAAAATGTAAATTCCAATGCACTCCAGAACTAGGGTTTAATGGCATTTTGCTTGCCATTTGAGACTATTTATATATGTTTCCTCCATTAGGAGAGCTCTGTGAAGGCCAATTATAATGCCTTTTATAAATTTAGAACATGTTTTTCATGTATTATAATTATATTCTCCTTTATCATCTCACTTGCAAGGGTATCTGCCAAGATACTTAAAACTGATTCATGCTCTTGAATGAACTTGCTGTGGCTTGATCTTGGTATCCACTGCATAGACAGGACTGTTGCCTTTGTGGACGTGGCTTGAGCAGAGTAATCAACATAGCCCTGAGTCGGCTGATTATTTGTTTCGAATGTGCAAATCCTTCTGCATATAGCTAATGGCAAAGAGTAAAGTCTTGCCTTGGGAAGTAACATACAAAACCATTGGCATGACTTTGCTGTTGGGAATTCCTTTTAAGAAACAGAGGGGAACACCTGAAACTAACATAGCATTATAAGTCAACTATACTCCAGTAAAAGAAAAATTTTAAGGTTACACACAGCATGATTCTATTTACGTGTTATTTTTGAAATAACAAAATTACAGAAATGGATAACACATCAGTGGTTGTCAGAAGTTAAGGAGTGAACTGAACGAAGAGAAATGTGAGTGAGGCTGTCAAAGGGCAACATGAGGGATCTTTGGTGATGAACCTGCTCTGTGCCTTGACTGTATCAATGTCAGTATTGTGGTTGTGATGCTGTACTATAGTTCTGAAAGATGTTGTCATTGGGGGAAACTGGCAAAAGGAACATGAATTGTCCCCTGCATTATTCATTACAGGTCTTAAGTATCTCCAAAAAATGCCAAAAATAAAAAATAAAGAAAAGAAACAGAGGGGAAAGAAAGGGTAGGCATGAATTTCTGTCTGTGTGCAGGGTTCCTGTTCAGTCGCTAACTGGTATCCAACTCTTTGCAACCCCATGGACTGTAGCCCTTCAGGCTCCTCTGTCCTTCACTATCTCCTGGAGTTTGCTCAATTCATATCAATTGAGTTGGTGATTGTCTATAACCATCTCATCCTCTGTGGCTCAGACAGTGTAAGCAACAGCCTCTAAGTAATAGTATCCCCACATTCTTTATCTTGCTTATCAATACTTGCCCACCCTGAGGGAGTTAAGACAATATTGTGCAAGGAGTGGGAGTTTAAAAGAAGACTTAATGAACAAATCAAAATATTATTGAAGCAATTCCCCACTTGACTCTTTAAAGGGGATATAGACAAACGGACACCTTTTTGAAAGGGGACAAGCAGACTGAAAGAGTTTGTGTTGTCTGAGGAATAGTTGTGAAAATGGGGCTCCGTGTATAACACAAGTTTGTGCATGGTGAGGACAGATCCAGTGGGGACATGCTGCTGCCGTTTAGCTGCTCAGTCAAGCCCAGCTCTTTGCGACCCCTGAAGGGCTCCTCAGTCCATGGGACCTCCCAGCAAGAATACTGGAATGGGTTGCCGTTTCTTTTTCCAGGGGACCTTCCCAACCCAGGGATCAAACCTGTGTCTCCTGCATTGTCAGAAGGGTCCTTTATCACTGAGCCACCAGGGACATGTTAGGTGTCTTCAAATATCTGAAGTGTTGTCAGGTGGGAAGAATGACTTTCATTCTTCTATTTGGTTCCTACAGCTATAGAAGGGCAGATGTTTGCTTATTATGAAGACATGTTTTCTAAGGACCAGGAAGATAGGGGAGATTCTGTAGACCATGAGCTCCCAGAATCAGGATTTGGGGCCCAGTGTGGGTGGACACAGGTTAGAGGAGGCCGATGGTGGGGGAAGTTTGGACTTGATGACCCTCAAGGGTACTTCCATCTCAGAGACACTATAATTTTAACAGAGTGGCTTTGGCTAAATGACTGTTTAGCTCTCCTGTTTGTTCACCTGTAAAATGAAAGATTGTCTCAATCACTAGCTCAGTGATTGTCACTCAGTTTTTTTCAGAATGGTATTGAATCTTCTATTTTCCCCTAAAGGAAATCTTGCTTAGAACTCCAATGTGAAAAAAGTAAAGGGAAGTTTTCGTCTTTGGAAAAGGGGACTGAAAATCTGGATCTCTGGCCCTCAGCCTTCCCATCTCCTCCACCTCTGCCTCCTCTTGGGCAGCCACTGAGCACCTCTGAGCAATCTGGAAACTAGTTTGAAAACCACAAGATGAAGTGCTTTCTAATATTCTTAGCACTGCTACAATTTTATGATCATCATATAATTCTACAACTACTCTTTAACTAGATTAATAAACACTAAAATTTGTTTTTCAAACTGCTTCAAGCTTGAGACTTAGAGAAGGGANTTTTCCAGGGGACCTTCCCAACCCAGGGATCAAACCTGTGTCTCCTGCATTGTCAGAAGGGTCCTTTATCACTGAGCCACCAGGGACATGTTAGGTGTCTTCAAATATCTGAAGTGTTGTCAGGTGGGAAGAATGACTTTCATTCTTCTATTTGGTTCCTACAGCTATAGAAGGGCAGATGTTTGCTTATTATGAAGACATGTTTTCTAAGGACCAGGAAGATAGGGGAGATTCTGTAGACCATGAGCTCCCAGAATCAGGATTTGGGGCCCAGTGTGGGTGGACACAGGTTAGAGGAGGCCGATGGTGGGGGAAGTTTGGACTTGATGACCCTCAAGGGTACTTCCATCTCAGAGACACTATAATTTTAACAGAGTGGCTTTGGCTAAATGACTGTTTAGCTCTCCTGTTTGTTCACCTGTAAAATGAAAGATTGTCTCAATCACTAGCTCAGTGATTGTCACTCAGTTTTTTTCAGAATGGTATTGAATCTTCTATTTTCCCCTAAAGGAAATCTTGCTTAGAACTCCAATGTGAAAAAAGTAAAGGGAAGTTTTCGTCTTTGGAAAAGGGGACTGAAAATCTGGATCTCTGGCCCTCAGCCTTCCCATCTCCTCCACCTCTGCCTCCTCTTGGGCAGCCACTGAGCACCTCTGAGCAATCTGGAAACTAGTTTGAAAACCACAAGATGAAGTGCTTTCTAATATTCTTAGCACTGCTACAATTTTATGATCATCATATAATTCTACAACTACTCTTTAACTAGATTAATAAACACTAAAATTTGTTTTTCAAACTGCTTCAAGCTTGAGACTTAGAGAAGGGAAATTGTGCAGGGAGTGGTTAAAAAGATCTACTCCAGGGTCAGAAGAGTTTGAGTCCAAATCTCAGCTCTGTATCTCACTCGTTCTGTGGCAGTGGGTAAATTGCTTTACCTCTGCAAGACTCAGGTGGTGAATAGACAAAGACCCATTGATGGAATTTGGGAGAGGATTAAAAGGATTGTTTCTGAAAAGCTCGTGTTATGTTTGAAATATGAATATGAAATAAATGCTCAAGTAGGTGGCTGCTTAATTGGTAAAAAGAGCAAAATGCTTCGTGAAGCACTCTTGCAGCCGTCTGCCTGTCTGTCTATGGCACCTTCTGCTTCAGCTTGCATGGTACCGCTTCTGGGGCTCCAAGCTCCAGCACTAACTCTCTTGCTTTCCCCCATATCCCCGAAGCCTCCCATCCTCAGTGTTTGGAGGAAACAGTCTAACAGGAGGATACAGTTAATACACTTAATTCTTCCCTTTCTTACCTGTCATTTAGGGAGAGTTGATGTTTTCCATAATCTTAACAAATTTAAGATTCAAAACCAGTACAGCATTGGTAAGTAATGGATAGTTAGGGGGTTTAGGATTGACATGTCCACACTGCTATATTTAAAATGGGTAACTGAAAAGGACCTTCTGTATAGCATGGAGAACTCTGCTTAGTGTTATGTGCCAGCTTGGATGGGAGGGGATTTTCGGGGGAGAATGGATACATGAATATTAATGGCTGAGTCCCTTTGCTGTTCACCTGAAACTTTCAAAACATTGTTAATCAGCTACACTCCAATGTAAAATAAAGTCAAAAAATAAAAAAGAAAGTTTAAAAAAATGTAACATTCAATCTTTAGTTGATGGGATTCATGAAAAAGATTTTTTCTGCAGCTTTCTATTCTAAGATTTCATCGACCTTTGTTCTGAATTATGGAACCACATATCAACCCTAACTGACTTAAAAGGTATGCAGAGAAAGGCACCTGTAAATGAAAAAGAATACATAGCAAACACTGTTTCATAACTTAACATACAAGCAACACACAAAAAGCACATCAAGGGCAAATAAAGATTTGTGGGGAAAGTCTCCCAGGGTGAGTGGGCTTTGTTTGGGTTTGGAAGGAGAGAGTAGGCATGTGCATACTTGACTGCATTTCTTCTACCTTCTTGGAAGTTTTGAAAGAAGGATGAGAGCACAAATATAGATCAAGACTGTCTGTCTAAGGATGATACCAAAGGTAAGTGTGCTTTGGGGTTTAACATACGTGCTGGCGGCTCTTTCCTGACTGGTTACTAGGAGACAGCATGATTCATTCCTTCCTTCTCCTCTGTGGCCAACCTCCCGTCATTTATCACCCAGCACATTGGATCAAGACTGATAGAATCTTTAGAAAAAATTATGGAGTGCTCTGTTCTAGTAAGGAGGCACTAAACTGTGGAAATAAAATGATCCCTGAAGATGAGGTCTACTCGGAAAGCACCCCCACGTGTACCCTGTATGCACTGACTGTTTAGGAATTTACTCCTGGTGGAGAGATAAACACAAGATTAAACAGAAACAATATCATTTTTAAAAAGGCCCACACATGGCAACATTGACTCCTGAACCCAATATGGACAGTAAATACTGTATCTTCCTTAGAGATTTTCTGCCCAACTTTCTGAATAAATATACTTAATTGTAACCCAGTTTTCTAATTTCCATGAAATGAGACACTTAAATATTCCTTTAATAATCTTTCTAAAGAGTTGAATAACTGGAGTAGTGAAGAGTGTGAATTCCAAACAATCAGATCTTCCAAGATAATTATAAATTTTAAGACATATTAAGAAGCACAGTGGATATGAATTAACATTTAAAAAGTTGGTCATCTATACACTGCCCACTACCTCACGGGCATCAGCTTTAATGTACAATTTGTTGGGGATTTTATTTTTGTAAGATTCCTTCTGATGTGGACCATTTCTAAAGTCTTCATTGAACTTGTTACAACTTTGGCTCTGTTTTTTAATTCTTGGTTTTTTGGCCGCAAGGCATGTGGGATCTTATCTCCCCGACCAGGGATCAAACTCTCACCCCTGCATTGGAAGGTGAAGTCTTACCCACTGGACCACCAGGGAAGTCCCTGCTGGGACGTTTAATCAAGGAACATTTAAAGCATTTTCATAAGAGCATCTTTTATTGTCAGAGACAAAGCCTAGGCAATATAAGTTGCACCTGACAGGAGAAGAAAGTGTTATTGAAGATTTAAAAAATGGGAAACTCAACGCACTCCAATGTTCTTGCCTGGAGAATCCCAGGGACAGGGGAGCCTGGTGGGCTGCGGTCTATGGGGTCGCACAGAGTCGGACACGACTGAAGCGACTTAGCAGCAGCAGCAGCAGCATGCCTCCATAGGAAGGATTGCACCAGCCGAGAGCGAGGACCAGCGGTGAGGCCGACGCCATGGGTGTGAAGGGGGATGCGACAGATGCATATTTTGCGGTATTTGCTGATGTTTTCACTCCATATTCTGCCCGTACCTTCTTTACCTGTTCAAGCAGATATCAAGATCCGTGCCTGCTGGGGATTTGCAGCAGGGAAGAAAGCAAACATTGTCAAAATTCTCCAGCCGTTGAGAAGAGCGAGGACACAGGAGAGTGTCTGTGTGCATCCTCTGGGGAGAGGAGAGGGTGGGAGGACAGGGTGGGGGCGGGGGACGCAGGGTAGCTGATCTCCCCAGTTCAGGCCCATGAGGACCTGCTCCCTTCTCTGTGAACTACCTTGAGGCTGATGTGGGGCCTCTGGGGAGGTGGATGGGGGAAACTCTAAGATGTTCTTACCACCCCAAGCTTCACCGGGAAGCTGCAGAGCAGAGCTCACCACATGACCCGGGGCCATGTGACACCAGGAACACGGAGGAACTGCGGCCACCCCAGATCTCACCATCAGATCCCCAGACCCTGCTCAGACCCCCTGAAGGTGATAAGGAAGCCCCAACAGTGACTGAGTCTTTCTCTCCTCAGCCCAGGGGCAAAAAGGACTTAGCGATGATGTGATCTTGATCGATAGACAGGAAACCACCTTGACTTTATAGACTCAGGTTTATACCTGCTACCAAAGTATAAATCTTTTTTGCTGGGCATCCCAGTGAGCATGTGTTCTGAGAAAGATTGCTGGGCTCTGACCCCAGCTCCACCACTAAGTAGTGGTGTGTGACCTTGGCAAGTCTCTTAACCTTGCTGACCTCAGTTTCTTTATCTGTAAGCCTGGGCTGAGGAGGGGTTCCAGTTTCACATGGCTGCTCCAAGCACAAAGCCAAAGCATCTGAATCTCTGACACAGAGTCAAGTGAATAACCAGCTATTATAAACATCATGAGTGGTACTATCTAGTTTTCTTCTAGAACTGCCCCAGCTGTTGCCTAAATGTGAAGGAGGGATTTATACCTTTAAAAAGTGTTTCAATTGAAATCCTAGTTATTTGTGGATTTTCTTTCATCATAGGCTTAACAAATACACAAAAATCTCTCTTTCCCTTTTAGCTCCCTGGAGACTACCAAATTATACATTAAAAAAAAAAAAAAACAACCCTCAGGGACATAGTTCCTGGGAGAAAGAGATCTTTCCTAGATCTTCAATAGTTTCTTGAATCCTGACTAGGGGCAGTGCCTCCTGACAGCTAAATGGGAGTGCCAGCTCTGAAGGTAGGAAGTCCAGCCAACTCTATTCTTCCATCCAATGGGAATGAGATTTCTGATACCCAAGGATTCAACAGGCTCCTTAGGGTCTTGGAACACATGCCAGATAGGGGAGGGAAAAGGAGAATTCTTTCTTATTAATGACATATACTGGAGTGCTCTGAGATGAGCTGGATTAACTCTGTGGGAATTAGTGTTCAGATGGATGCAGCAGTCTATGAACTGCCTTACACTGGAAGGACTGCTTATGAATGAACCTGTACTGAATTGTTGCGACAAGAGGCAATGGTTGTGAGCGAAATAATTGTGTGATTTGCTTACAAATTACAGAATTGCCTGAGTGGGACTGAGGGCCCTGAAGACAGCTCCCAAGACACCACAGTCCAGCTTCAGCCCCTGACCTCTGAATAAGTAGAAAGCTAACTGGCTGTATACCTGGTGGCATGTTCTTCCTGGGTAGGTGTGATGCAGGTAGACAGAGGTGGGCAAGTGTGTGCCAACCCCTTCTGCAACAGCATGTGTGTTCACTGATGTCTATTAATTCATGGACTTGGGGGCATCATTTCTCTGGGTGGCCCATTCTGATGACACAAACTACAGGCTCCCCAACTCTGCACGCACGGTCAGACTCTCTTAGCGCACCCCACCTCCCTCCAGTCCTTTACCTTCCCCATAGCTCTTGACTTTAGCATCTCCTATTTGGCACCTGTTGAAAGCACTAGTCTGATGTCTTGAGTCTTCACCTACAGAGCTGCCCAAGGTCTCCCTTTCCCATCACATAAAGTGCTCCACCGTCCAGGCCTGGAGAACACAGGGTCAGCCCACCTGCCTCTGCAGTTATCATGCTGTTTGGTCAAGGAAGATGTACTCAGAGCAATCCCTTCCCTCAAGGTGTGAAGCTGGGCCAGGTCCCTTGGAGGATACAAAGGCTTTTTCTTCCTCCATGGAGTTAGATGGCTACAGGACAGGGTGTCTCTGTGGCAAATGGCACAGAAGGGTTAAAAGATCCAGGTTATTGGAGGCAGGTGCAGGCGGAGAGCTCCCAGGTAGGAGCCTCAAGGAAGACTCTGGGACCTGGAAAGGGAAGGAGAATTGTGGCTGTGTGGGTCAGGTTAACAGGCTGAGGTGAGGCTTGGGATGATAAAGTGAGTGTTTGGGAGGCTTTAAATCTGGCTCTGAGGTTCCCTCAGAAAACTAGCTGGGAGACAGCAGCTGAGTGGGAGTGAAGATGTTTTACTCTTTTACATTCTTTGAGAACAGTATTCTCTAGAAGTAGCTCAATAATGATCCTTGAAGAATAGTTAATTAAAAAATTTTTTAAAAAGAATAATCATGGAGCACGGTGGGGTGCGGGCTCAAAGAGCAGAAGCCCCAAATCCACTGGGACTCGAATCTGTCTCCGACGCTGCTGTAACAATTTAACGGGAAGCCTAAAACGAAAGAATTGTATTCTCCGACACTCTTGAGGTCCCAAAGTCCAAAGTTGGTATTACTGGGTCGAAATCCAGCTCCCTCCTGAGGTTTAGGGGTGAATGGGTGCTTTGTTCCTCCAGCTTCTAGAGGCTTCGGCACTCTAGGTCTTATGGTTGCATCATGGCAATCTGCCACGTGGTCACATCACCTCCTTTGTGTGTGTCTCTGTGTATGTGTGTGTGTGCGTGTGTGTGTGTGTGTGTGTGTAGACCCTCCCTCTGCCTCCCTCTTACAAGGAAACATGACTACATCTAGGGCACACTGCAATCCAGAATAATGTCTCCATCTCAATATCCCTAAATTAACCACAACTGCAAAGGCTATTTTTTGCCATAGACGGTAACATTCACAGGTTCCAGGGACTAAGGTGTGGCTATTTGGGGGAACTAGTTTTCAGCCGATCACAGGACTCATTTTTATACAGGCTGTCCTGAATTTCTCAGCAGTCACTCAGTTGTGCTTTGCTGACCCAAAGCAGTTCTACCCTTTCCCAAGTGCCCCTGTCCCATTCAGACCGCTGGCCTAAATCTAAAAACTAATGCAGACCCCACTTGGCAAAGTTTTCTTCTCAAACAAGACCTTTCCAGGTCTTACAGAACTTCATTAAGAAATGCAGAGAAACGGATCAGAAGCTCTTTGTAGACCACTGGGTCTTACTGTGCATAAGAAAGTGGAGAAGCTCTGTACAGAGATGAGCTTTCGGAAATGCTTTTAGGAATCTAAATACAAAAGCTTAAAATGGTCTAGGGCTTCCCGGGTGGCACTAGTGGTAAAGAACCCGCCTGCAGATGCAGGAGATATAAGAGACCAGGGTTTGATCCCGGGGTTAGGAAGTTACTCTGGAGTCGGAAATGGCAACCTGCTCCAGTATTCTTGCCTGGAAAAGCCTGATGGGCTACATCCATGTGGCTGCAAGGAGTTGGACACAACTGAGAAAATTTTAGAATAGTATTATGGTTTGACATTGATTTCTTACCCCTGTCTACCAATTTTCACTTATGCCTTTGTTCCTTGCTTTCTTTATTTTAATGTATTCTGTTGCACAATTGTAAAAAGGAGCCCAAGCTGTGCATTTCAGGGTCATGATTGCAAGTCTTTAGGAAGCTAAAGCCCCCATCTCTGACCGTATGCTTTCTAATACCACCCAAGGTGTGCCCAAATTGCCCACAAATGCACAGTCTGTCAGATCTTATGGCTCAAATGAGACCCACTTCCACAGTAGGATGAGGAGGGAGGGGAGCGCTCCTGCTCTTTGTATCAGCACTTGTCCTCGGGAAATGCTGAATCTTGACACTGAAAGAAAGTGTAAAAATGATAAATTTGTCACCTAATATGGACCACTGCACTCACAGGACTGCAACTCCTTACATTCATGGAGATTAGGATATAGCTTTTTTAATTTGGAGCCTCATTACACAGTATAAATAAAAACAAAGCCCCAACTATATCATCTTTAATTGCCTCTAGACAGAATGCTGATTGTCTACTGAAGTCTTGGCCATGTGTTTCTGGGGAGCCAGCAGACTTTGTGACTTGCTTTGAAAGCAAAGGCTGAAAAGATGTGTGGGCATTATTAAGAGAGGGCAGGGCGGGAGGCCTGTGGTCCTTCCAACGAACATCACAGTTGAACAAAATGTGTGAACAAAAACACGGCAGCATGAAAGTGAAGACTTTCCACGCGTGAGGCTGGGAGAAGGTGTCCATTCAGCCCCTCTGAGGGTAAGGAGCCATCCCTCCACTTCTATCGCGTTGGACAAAATATTTGTTCGGGTTTTCCGTAAGATGTTCAAGAGTTTGAAAAAGTAGCCACAGTTTTCACTCTTGGCCTGGCAGAGACCCAAAGAGAGATGCTGGTCCTCAAGCTGTGATAGCTGTCTTTTAGCATCCCTCGGTACAACGGATTAAAGCGACTGATCGATACCAAAGTTGAAGAAAAACTAGTGTGGGTATGTTACAGATGACATCCCATGAATAAATAACTCAGATAATGGCATTTGTCTTACTATCAAGCTCATCCATAATTTAACAAGAATAATACCCATTAAAAGAACACCTAGAATGATCTCTGCCAAAATAAAGAGTTAATTGGTCTCTATTTTCTGGGAAGTCTGTCAAACAAGATAGGGAAGGGAAAGTGGCTACCTACTGCTGCTGCTGCTGCTAAGTCACTTCAGTCGTGTCCGACTCTGTGTGACCCCATAGACGGCAGCCCACCAGGCTTCCCCATCCCTGGGATTCTCCAAGCAAGAATACTGGAGTGGGTTGCCATTTCCTTCTCCAATGCATGAAAGAGAAAAGTGAAGGTGAAGTCGTTCAGTCTGTCCGACTGTTAACGACCCCATGGACTGCAGCCCACCAGGCTACTCCGTCCATTGGATTTTCCAGGCAAGAGTACTGGGGTGGGGTGCCATTGCCTTCCCCGGCTACCTACTAATATAATATAAATGTAAAATAGCACCTACACCATGCCCTCATCTGCTGGAGACTTTCCTTCAATAGCACTTCAAGTAACATCTTTGGGATCCAAGTTCTATAAGTCAATAGAAGCTTTTAGAAAGGTCTTTTTTCTTCCAAGTAGGGATCAAATCTGTATCGCAGAAAAATATAAATAAATATTTATATTATTTAATATAATGGCTTTAAATAAATTAATTCATGGAGCACTGGGTATAGAGAGTATAAATAAGTTCCTCCTGGGATTGAAATGTTTCTCTAATATAAATGAAACACTATGTGAGTCACTTCTTTCCATTCTGGCTGGTACAGTCTTCAGTTACAAATAGCTAACGGTGTGTCATTCAGGCGACTGCAAGGCTTAGGGGTGGTCGAAAAAGCAAGAGAAGTCAGGACCCAGTCTGGGGTGAGAGTAGTGACGAAATGATTAGGGTATAGAGAGTATAAATAAGTTCCTCCTGGGATTGAAATGTTTCTCTAATATAAATGAAACACTATGTGAGTCACTTCTTTCCATTCTGGCTGGTACAGTCTTCAGTTACAAATAGCTAACGGTGTGTCATTCAGGCGACTGCAAGGCTTAGGGGTGGTCGAAAAAGCAAGAGAAGTCAGGACCCAGTCTGGGGTGAGAGTAGTGACGAAATGATTCCCCAAAAGGCCAGCAGATAGAAACAGTGTGCCTAAGAGCCAAACTGTCTATTGAAAACACGGCTCCTGCTTCACAGCTGAAGAAATTAGGCTATCTGATTGAGTTGGGAGCCTAGTCAGCAAGTATACACTGACTTGATGGCTTCTAAATTTTGATGCTAGTCATAGACCAGGTTGTGAAGCTTTATTATTACAGGGGAAAAAAAAGGATGACATCTTTGTCAGAGTGCTGATGGGCATCAGCTTTTGGGTCACCAGCTGATCTGTCACTGGGTTTCTTCGAGTCCTTTAAAGTCACATGGATAAGGTTGGAGTGTGTAAAGATCGCTGTTGAAACTTATCATCTCCAAAGACTTATTAGGGGAAAAAACTTGTCTTTCAAATAATGGCCATCCTTATACTGACTCAGTAATTGCTGTATAAAATAAACTTGAGTATGTTCCTAATGTCCTCTAGAGATGCTGTAAGTACCGTTTGCAAGTATTTATGGTCTGCAATCAAACAGGAGTCGAGGCCATAAATCATTACCCCGAATATAATATTTTTGTTTCATGAAAGTCTGAGCTTTCAACCCCAAAGCAACAAATCAGTCCCCTTCTTATTGAGCCTGTCACAGCCCTATCCTTGAGTGCGGCCGCATTTATGACCGTTGTCAACTGCCTCGTGTGGAGGAACAGGAGAGGAGGGGAGGGGAATATCAATATAAACTGACAAGCAGTGCTTGGGGGAGGGGTGGCCTGGCTGGGAGGAGAGGTAACATGACATGGAGGCTTCACCTCAGGGTCACATTTTTGATGGCCCTGGTGTTGATGTGGTGATCAAGTTTCCATGTCACCAAGAATCTGGCTGTTAACTGTCACCATAGCTGAGAGGCTTGACATGAGGGCAAAGTGCTCTCAGGAGTTGGAGGCTGAACTTTCAGCCTTTGGACTGACCCTTGAAGCACTCTGGGCTCCTCTGAGGACAAGCTGGCTTCTTACGGAACTACATTCTTTCGTCTTCCAAGGGAAGTTGCAGGGACCAGAGATGCGTAGGTATTAGTTTGTTTGTGGAAGAAGGATTTCACCACTAGAGATTTATCTTTGACAGATTTGATGAAACCTTAAAAATGTTTCTTCTGAAATAAGAACCTGATGCTTTCACTCTAGTGGGGAGATCATGGTGTGGGTAGCACTTTCAGGAGGTCAGTTCAGTTCAGTCACTCAATCGTGTCTAACTCTTTGTGACCCCATGGACAGCAGCACACCAGGCTTCCCTGTCCATCACCAGCTCCTGGAGCGTGCTCAGACTCATGTCCATTGAGTCAGTGATGCCATCCAACCATCTCATCCTCTGCTGTCCCTTCTCCTCTTGACGTCAATCTTTCCCAGCACCTGGGTCTTTTCCAGCAAGTCATTTCTTCGCATCAGGTGGACAAAGTATTGAAGCATCAGCCTCAGCATCAGTCCTTCCAATGAATATTCAGGACTAACTTCCTTTAGGATTGACTGGTTGGATCTCCTTGCAGTCCAAGGGACTCTCAAGAGTCTTCTCCAACACCACAGTTCAAAAGCATCAATTCTTCAGTGCTCAGCTTTCTTTATAGTCCAACTCTCACATCCATACGTGACTACTGGAAAAACCGTAGCTTTGACTAGATGGACCTTTGTTGGCAAAGTAATGTCTCTGCTTTTTAATATGCTTTCTAGGTTGGTCATAGCTTTTTTTCCAAGGAGCAAGCATCTTTTAATTTCATGGCTGCAGTCACCATCTGTAGTGATTTTTGAGTCCCCCAAAATAAAATCTGTCACTGTTTCCATTGTTTCCCCATCTATTTGCCATGAAGTGATGGGACCAGATGTTATGATCTTAGTTTTCTGAATGTTGAGTTTTAACCCAACTTTTTCACTCTCCTCTTTCACTTTCAGCAAGGGGCTCTTTAGTTCTTCTTCCATTTCTGCCATAAGGGTGCTGTCATCTGCATATCTGAGGCTATTGATATTTCTCCTGGAAATCTTGATTCCAGCTTGTGATTCATCCAGCCCAGCATTTCACATGATGTACTCTGCATATAAGTTAAATAAGCAGGGTGACAATATACAGCCTTGACATACTCCTTTCCCAATTTGGAACACGAACTGTTGGTTCTTGACCTGAATACAGATTTCGCAGGAGACAGGTAAGGTGGTCTGGTATTCCCATCTCTTTAATAATTTAACACAATTTCTTGTGATACACACAGTGAAAGGCTTTGGCATAGTTAATAAAGCAAAAGTAGATGTTTTTCTGGAACTGTCTTGCCTGTTTAATGGTCCAGTGGGTGTTGGTAATTTGATTTCTGGTTCCTTTGCCTTTTCTAAATCCAACTTGAACATCTGGAAGTTCACGGTTCATGTACTGCTGAAGCCTGGCTTGGAGAATTTTGAGTATTACTTTCCTCGTGTGTGAGATGAGTGCAATTCTGGGGTAGTTAGAACATTTTTTGGCATTGCCTCTCTTTGGTATTGGAATGAAAACTGACTTTTTCCAATCCTGTGGCCACTGCTGAATTTTCCAAATTTGCTGGCATACTGAGTGCAGCACCTTCACAGCATCATCTTTCAGGATTTGAAATAGCTCAACTGGAATTGCATCACCTCCACTAGCTTTGTTCATAGTGATGCTTCCTAAGGCCCACTTGACTTCCCATTCCAGGATGTCTGGCTCTAGGTGAGTGATCACACCATCCTGGTTATCTGGGTCATGAAGATTTTTTTGTATAGCTCTTCTGTGTATTCTTGCCACCTCTTCTTAAAATCTTCTGCTTCTGTTAGGTCCATACCATTTCTGTCCTTTATTGTGCCCATTTTGCGTAAAATGTTCCCTTGGTATCTCTGATTTTCTTGAAGAAATCTCTAGTCTTTCCCATTCTATTGTTTTCCTCTATTTCTGTGCATTGATCACTGTAGAAGGCTTTCTTATCTCTCCTTGCTATTCTTTGGAACTCTGCATTCAATGGGTATATCTTTGTTTTTCTCCTTTGCCCTTAGCTTCTCTTCTTTCTTCAGCTATTTATAAGGCCTCCACAGACAACCATTTTGCCTCTTGGCATTTCTTTTTCTTGGCGATGGTCTTGATCCGTGTCACTCCAGGTATCTCTTAACTTCTTACTTTTGCATTCCAGTCCCCTATAATGAAAAAGACATCCTTTTTCAGTGTTAGTTCTGGAAAGGTCTTGTAGGTCTTCATAGAACTGTTCAGCTTCTTCAGCATTACTGGTTGGGGCATAGACTTGGATTACTGTGATATTGAATGGTTTGCTTTAGAAACGAACAGAGATCATTCTGCCATTTTTGAGACTGCATCCAAGAGCTGCATTTCGGACTCTTTTGTTGACTATTAGAGCTACTCCATATCTTCAAACGGATTCTTGCCCACGGTAGTATATATAATTGTCATCTGAATTAAATCTGCCCATTCCAGTCCATTTTAGTTCACTGATTCCTAAAATGTTGATGTTCACTCTTGCCATTTCAGGGGGTAATGCCACCAAAAGAGAGGAAAAGCCAGATTCCCAAAGGCAGAAGGTAAGATGGAAACCAACATCCACCCAGAAGATGCTAAACAATATTTACAAAGACTTGTTGCTAGAGACACAGAAGAAACCTGGTCACAATGCTAAACTTTCCTCTGGAGTTGCAATGAAACCATCATCCTTTGGGGTGGTTTTTTTATATGTATAATATTCACTAGAGCAAGAAAAAGCCAAGGCTTCTGCCATCGTCTCAGGTGTAGATATAATGATATACCTTTGATTTCCATCCTCCTCATTCAAAACAAACTTTAACTTAAGCTTAGGGTTTTACTAGGGAAATTATCACATGAGAGGACATTCTATATACAACAATACATACAAAACTGGAACATGAAAGGCAGACACTATGTCACTAAGGAATTGCATTCAGATGTTTCCAGAATTCTTTGCCTTTCATTTAGCCTTCTTTATTCCACCTAAATGGTCCCCGATATAACATGACTAAAGGAATTAATGTTCCTTTATCCGGTTTCCAATTGTCTTGATGATGTTGGTTTAAAAGTCTCCAAGGAACCAGAAAACACTCCTCACCAAAAACTTGAACTGAGTAGTTTTACTTGCAAAATACCAAGTGAACTTTATTTCTACTTCATTGTGGTTCTAATCATGATACTTACAGCATGCTGCCTCAGGTCGATCTACCCCTAATGATACAAAAATTCAAACATCATTGACACACTTGTAAAACAAAAAGCCAGTATCTTAGTCTAATCTTACAAAGAGCGTGTTACTGTCCTTTCCTTAAGAGAGCAAGTAAAGACAGAGCATTGGTGTTCAATGAACATTAGGTTGGAGGAACGAAGGCTGAGTTGCTGCTGGGTCCACGTGATGTCTGAGTGAAGCATCTCTTTTTGCTCCTTATTGATAGTATGTATAAAATAGTTAACTAATCAGAACTTACTGTATAGCACAGGGAACTCTACTTAGTGCTCTGTGGTGACTTAAACTGGAAGGAAATAAAAAAAAAAGGGGGGGGAAATATACATATATGATAGCTGATTCACTTTGCTGTACAGTGGAAACTAACATAACATTGTAAAGCAACTATATTCCAAAAAATTAATTTAAAAGAGAAAGGAAACAGGGGGCAGCTCTTCCAGGGGATGTATTGGGCATTAGAACACTGGTGCATTGCACACAAGAAACCCACGCTTGTCCCTCGCTTTAACTCAGCTTCAGACGGGCCTGGGTTAAGGAGCTGTTTTTCATTTGGAACTGAACTAAAATGAATTATGGAGAATTTGGACATGATTCAGAAAGAACAGTGAAGATAATTTGATGCCTCTGAAATGAGCTCCATGAGAAAACCAAAGAAACTACAGTATTTGGGGAATAGAAAGATGATTCTGAAATTTAAGGCACACAGCACTCACACGTAGTAAAATGTGATCCATAGAAATTCAACACACACAAATGCTCATTTATAAAGCTGTCTTCAGAAATGGTCAGTGTATCGTAACTGATTACAGGTGAACAAACAAAGGTTTGGATAGACTGAATAACCTTTCCATGTTCGTGCTGCTAGTTCAATGGCACGGCTAAGATTTGGAGCGAGTTCTGTTTGACCCCCAAATCCACGCCCCATGAGACATCATAAGGCAGAATACGTAAATCACTTGCCCTGAGGGCTGGCACACAGTCAGTAACCTCCACCAGGTAGATATTAACTTTCTGAGTCTGTGCCACTATTTCTGCTGGATACCCATCCACATTGCCACCCTTCCTGTGCTTCCATCAAACTAGTAATCACAGAAGTCAACAAATTAGACACAGGAATGGAATGACCAAAGACACTGCCTCTAGAATACTGGGGAGACCATTTGCAACAAGATCTTTCAAACTTGTGTGTTCTGTTCAGCTGTTGCTACTCCCTCCTCCCCCGCCGCTTCCCTTCCCTGTTCCCTTTACTTCTTTGAGATAGTGTGCCAAATGCAGTAGGTTTTTGAGTATTTTAATACCATGCTGTTAATATCATTGTGTTATGAGACAACTTGCACTTTTTATTTATATAGGTAATTTTTTAAAGATTGTTGTGTGTGTGTATATGTATGTGTATATGCACATATATATGTATGTTTGACATTTCTTGGAATATTTCTCAGGAATCATAGATTAGAGTACTCTAATTACAGAAACAAACAAATGAAATACGAAATCTTCAGAGGGCCGGGCCCCTGCACATGCTCCCGGCGTGTTCTGTCATTCCAAGCATGTGTAACACTGGATGAGATTTTAGTGATTTAGCAGATGAAATCAGACAGCGAGAGTAATTGTTCTCAATTTGAAGACTATTTAGTAAGTGAAGAGAAGACAGTTTCTTCTTAAACCAAGATCCACACAACTAAGAGTCTTCCAGATTCAAACTGCAATACCCAGCCACCCTGAGTGCCAAAGAGAAGATGCTGAAAGATCATAAGACAGTCTGTTATTCCAAGACTGCCAGCAACAAAGATGTCTACAGCAGCCTGCCGGGGAGGGTTGAATGTGATCCTCTTAAACTCAACACTTCCACAAATCCATTCTAAGTCCACTTTAGTGAATTTCATTCTGTTGAGAACTGCCGATACCTCAAAATATACCAGCAACAGATATGAAGAATTGCAGAGAATAACACACACTTAACTGTGTTATTTTTTCATTTGTTTTATTAAAGTCTAATTGATACATCCAAAGTTTTAAGATGTCTTTTTTTCTCCATCAGCATTGTCATTCCTGTTTCTGTCATGAATCATAAGTTTTAAGGTGGACATGAAGTGAAATTTGAATATTACTTGAAGATAGGTAGATAGATAAATATAGGTAGAGCCATGAAGATTATCTAGGCATATGCTCACAAATACATCTTTATACTGGAAATGCTTCTAGAGCGGGTAGCACATGGTTCTAGAAGGTATTTCACCAATGCCTGGTGTTTGCTGGATTTCTTTGTTGATAGAGGTACTTTTGAACACTCAGCTACTTTAGATCACCTCCTGTTTCATGCGCCATCTACCCACAGCAAATTCCCCACTTCCAGATCTGCGCTGCATCTACGAGGTGACAACCCAACAGGTCAACTTGCCAGATCCACCTAGTCAGTCAGGTTGTGAGTCCAGCGAGAACTGATACATTGATTAAATTCACCTGGAAATTAAGCGAAAATGTTCAAACATGTATATGCCTTCTGTTGAGGCTGAGTCTTAATAGTTTAATGCCAAGGCTGGATTCCAATTTTAGTTCCCTTCTAAATGAATGTTGGTGCTCTTCGAACATTAAGGGATAATAATTATTGAGATTGCTATAATTACGATTCACAAGTGTAAAAGTTAGGAGAATTATTTTATTTGTTAAATGGTGGTGTTTTATTCTGCATGTTCACAGTTCCTAAACAAATAGAAAGAGCTTTGATGATACCTGTTCTCTCTGGGGGCCCCTATGGAAAATGAGGTGCTGTGGCTCATAAGACATTCTTGGCAAATGCTGTATGTAATGCCACCCCACCCCCCACCACCCCCAAAAAATCCATATGGTGCACAACATCTCTCGAATGAAAAGTAAGGCTTCCCAAGGAAGGAGTCTTGGGGGATTCTGAAGTCAAATTGCAAGGAACAAATGTGCTATTTTAATTTTGGCCTTAAAACTTCCTCTCCTGGAATGGTCTCAATCTCACAGTCTCTGTTCAACAGCACACTTGAAAGTAGAAACTCGTTGTTTTCTGGTTTGCTTCTCTTCGGGGGAAAAAAAAAAATCAGAACTCTGGATGAGATTTGCAGCCCTTCCTACACCAATCTTAGAAGCCTGAGAGGATTCTATAACTTCATCCCCAAACAGGCTGCAAAAAGAGGGAATTCTCCAGGGGAAAGAAAAGACTTTCTTTTCCTTCCTTCTTCCTCCTTTGTTTGAATTTCTGAGATGTTTTCCTGGGCTTCCCACTGTTCACATGGGTTCTGCCCCTTCCTCTTCCCATCACGGAGAGGCTGCCCGCACCATGGAGGTGGCCCTGGTGCAGCTGCTCACACTGGACCTGGGAACGTGTGCCTCCTTCCAATGATGCTCCTCCATGTGACTAAGGCTGTAAGGGGAGACACCGGAGGGCCACATGCAGCTACAGACAGTTTGTCCGTCTTCATTATCACAAGCTGTGTGGCGGCACCGCTGGAGTGAGGGGTCAATGTGGCTTCCAATTAAAACTCCCTATTGAAGATGGATTTATGTTTGGTCTATTTCAAAACACATTGGGCTGCAACTTATCATTTAAGTTGTCAAGCTGGAAGCACTTTCCTTTTTTAGTGCAAAGGGTTTAAAAGCCATTAATTCATTTTGTTTAAGATGTAAAGACATAAACGAATGAGGTTTTTTTTTTTTTCCTGAAAGGGGTGGGGGGGAACCTTTGGCCCAAATGTTTTCTGAATACACTGAAGCATTTAGAATGTGAGTCAAATTTGCAAAGTTTTTGTCCTATTTATTGGGCATTTTGCTTTTAATGTGTTTACTCTGGAAATGTTCTGGTGAAAAAAAGAAAAACAAACAAGCTCTTTCAGATGATCCTCAAAATCATATGCTGGGAATTTCAAACAGAGTCCAACTCTTTTTAGGGGTGAGTTCCATTTTTAAAGGAGAAACATGAGTTCCTCTTTTTAAGGATATGCGTTTTTAATAATCCTAAACATGAAGCTAAATTCATGTTGTGACATTTTGATGATGTCAGCACAAATCAATTACTTTTCAGGAATAAAAATTCTATTAGATATTGTGATTTAAAAAATTAAAGAGAATGGGAAAAATGGAAATGGGTGAAATGTTTTCAGGGCACATCCTGGCAAATCAGTTCCAAATCAGGTCTGGGGATGATCTCTGTTTTTGATAAATGAGAGCTGAAAGGGGAAGAAGGCAATAGCAAGATGGGAGCATGTCTCTTGCCAAGAAAGACCCAAACGTTTCAAACCCAATATGTCTCCACTCATTTATCTTTGGAAAGAGACATCCCTTGACCTTCAGCTAATCTTGTTTCATTGTTTTCTTAGAGGGGGTCCTCGCTGAGGTTTTCTTTAGTGAACAATGAAAATCTTTAGATCTGTCTTCTCTTTTATTTTTAAATTATTTTATTGTAGTACAGTTGATTTACAGTATTGTGTTAATTTCTAGTGTACAGTAAAGTGATTCCGTTATACATATATATACATTCTTTTTCATGTTCTTTTCCATTATAATTTATCACACGAAACTGAATATCGCTTCCTATGCTCTACAGTAGGACCTTGGAGTTTATCCACCCTATACATAAGAGGTTGCCTCATCTCTTTTGATAGCCTTATGCTTACCCTTCTCCAGAACCCATTCTCACCCCTCCCCCTCTATAACTTGGGCAAAATCAATTAAGCTCACTCACTCCATCTACTTAGCTATATCCATTAACCATGAAACCCAGAGTCCTGACATCCTCAATCCCCATCGGGCAACCTTGGGATGGAAGCAGGTTAATGTAACTGATGATGCTGTCATCATCTGGCACTACTTTGCAGCTGGGGGAACCCTCAGCAGGTCAAAAAAAAAAAAAAGCCCAGAAACACAAGAGTCGGAGGGTGTGCAGAGCCTATGCCTGCTCCCTCATCTCAACTCAAGCTCTTGACACCACCCAGGTGGATTCTGCACCATAAAATAATAAAGAACCCCAGTTTCTACCCTCTAGTTACACTGGTGTCAGAGGCAATCTGAAAAGGATCTCCTTTGTGTGAGGAGAACTGGGAGATCTTCCCAAAACCTCAGAGAAACAACCTTAAATGTCATAATGAGAATTATGGAGATGTTTCCTTTTTTAAAATCTGATTGAATCTGGGAAATGCTGCTGAGTTGTATAGCATCCTGTCAAGATTAAAGACATACAGTGATAATAAAATGATAATCCCAGCTCCTATTTATTGATCCATACTTACCCCTTGCCACACACAGGATGCTAAGAATTCAACAGACTTGATCTCACCTAATCCTCACAGCAGGGATGATTTTATAATTATTTTTAAAATGAAGTAACTAAGGTTTTGAGAGGTTAAGTAATTTGCCCCCTAGACATAAAATAGCGAAGCTGGGATTTGAAGGCTGAAGTCTGCCTCCTGAATCTTCAGGCTTAATTCTACCCTGAAGTGTGGCAGACAGAAGTCTGGTTATCCCAAATGTGTCCATCGAGTTAACAATTCAGCCATCCCAGTGGTTATCTCTGGTTGAGTTTTCCCATCCCCAAAGGATGTCATCCACTCTGACTCAAGTAAAAATGACTTACTGCCAATTATTAAAGGAAGAGAGAGCATTATGTGTGGGTGACTGGCATGCAAGTTTACAGGGTGGAGAGTCCATTTAGCAAGGAGGAAAAGCCATTGAAAGAGACACTTGAGATCAGTTTTGTGTCACAGTTAAGGCCAATGTATGAATTCCCAGCCAGAGAAGAATAACTGGTTCAGAGCTCCCCGTGTGCCAGGAGTGACCGCCGAGACCTTCCGGTAACTGGGCAGCTGGATTCAGAGACGGAACACCTCCCAGCTAAAGTCTGAGACGGGGTAGGTACTGTTTCTCTCTACAGAATTCTGCTCAGCTTTTCTCTTCTTTGCCAAATGTGTCAATATTGTCAAGCCAAGGTTGCTCATAAATATTGAATAAAATGGATTCGTCTATGTTCTGTCGTGGATGGGCCGCCTGGGCCTCTCCCCCAGGGCGCTGTTTGTGCCTGAACAGCCACGGGGCCGAGGGAAAAGCAGGAGGTCTCAGCTGAGGGTTGCGGTGTGTGTCTTTATTTCCAAATGATTTCGATTCCTTTTTACATCTAAGGCATTGAATTAGCCAAAGCACTGAAATGAAACTCAAACTGGACCTAGAACCAGTAGTTAAAGACTTTTATCTGAGAACAGGTTTGGGGCTTTGTCCCCAAAGCTTCTCAGAATCTGGAGAATGGCCGGCTTCTTTGGCTGTGAAGGTCAAGGCTTCGTCCAAGGCGTCCTTGTTTCTCCTCCGGGTAGAGGAAATGAGTCAGACCAGCAGAGGGGCCAGAATGGGGTGGGTGTGTTCTTCAAGTTCCCTGGCAAGATACAAGGGCCCAGGAGGGCAATTGCCTTTCTGTCTTATCAGTCCCCAAACTGCTCATCCACCCAGGCTTTCTTCACACACACACACACACACATACACACACACATGCACGCACACACACACCAGGCTTTCTTAGGAATCCAGTGGAAAAATGGCAGGATTCGAGCTGTCATCCAGCTTCCCTCCCTTTCTCTGCCCTTCCTCCAACCCCAGTTACGGGAGTAAGGAAAGACAGCCCTTTTGAAAAGGCAGCTGCCTCAGGGGGCTGGAGAAAGGCTTTTCCTCCCGGAGGTGCATGTTTGGTACATTCACTTCCTCCCACGATTCAGAACTTGCCTGTGTTTGCTGTCACCTGAGTGTGTTGTTCAGAAGGTAAACAGTCACTTGGCCAACAACAGTATGATTTTTAATGTCTTCAATCAATGCATGGGAACTGCTGGGATCTCTCATCCAAGACACCAAAAGAAAAGTCCCATCTGTCGTCCGTGTGTCTATCATTAAAAAATGTTGTTTAGATGGATGGGGTGTAACCTCTAACTAGGAGGCTCAATCCCCAGAATGGGAGAGGTCCATCAATATCCAGATCATTTGGCCAAGCTTCTCAGATCCTGAAATCAGGATGGAACCTTTATAGAATTCTGTGGGAAAAGACATTTGAAATACATTTTGAATTATCCTTTTTTTAATCAGGCTAAAAATACCCAAACATAGCCTTTCAGTGTTCTATCATTGGTCTCTGTCTCCTCTGTCAGCAGAACACATCAACAATAAGGAAGAATTAATCTCCTTCTAAATATCTGGCCTCTTACATATATATCATGGCTTGGACTTGGGTTGGCTCCAGTTTGGGGGAAAGATCCAGATTAATGATTTAGTTACTTTGATCCAAACCAGATTTCTCTAGTTGGAATTTGATTTTCTAAGATTTATATTTGCCAGGGAGAAACTTAGAGACATTTCTTTCTATAATTCCAAGTTGGAGAAACACAGTTCAGGAGATTACACTGCAGGAAAAGTACAATGAAAGACGGTTAACAAAAGTTAAAGATGTGATCTCAACAGAGTGTTGACTGTTAGGAGGTTAATAAATATTCTGCCTGCATATTGACTACTGTATAGGTTTCTAATCTACTCGGAAGCCCTTATCCCATTAACTTTGAAATACTACAAATCTTTACAGTAATAAATAAGCAGAGTGCAAATGAATGCCAACTTATGTTTCAAATCAGTGTGTAATTATTCTTAGGGTTTTTGTTTGGTTGATTTTGGTTTTAGCTAGGGCAATTATTCCCAAGCCTAGATGCACATCAGAACCAGCTAGGGATTTAAGTGCCAATAGGTAGGTAGATCTTTTCCTAGTAAACTCTGATATCATTGGTCTGATATGAAGTACTGGTATTGGGTAATGAAAGTGGGATTAAGAGTTCGACAGAGCTGGGTTCAAATCCCAGATCTACTCCTTACTCATCTTAACGCTAGGAAAGTAATGTTTAAAATTCTTCAAGCTAGGCTTCAACAGTACGTGAACTGAGAACTTCCAGTTGTTCAAGCTGGGTTTAGATCAAACTGCCAACATGTGTTGGATCATAGAAAAAGCAAGAGAATTACAAAAGGACATCTACTTTTGTTTCAGTGACTACACTAAAGCCTTTGACTGTGTGGATCACAACAAACTGTGGAAAATTCTTAAAGAAATGGGAATACTGGACCACCTTAACTGCCTTCTGAGAAATTTGTATGCAGGTCAAGAAGCAACAGTTAGAACGGACATGGAACAACAGAGTGGTTCCAAATTGGGAAAGGAGTATGTCAAGGCTGTATATTGTCACCCTGCTTATTTAACTTCTGTGCAGAGTACACCATGAGAAATGCTGGGCTGGATGAATCACAAGCTGGAATCAAGATTTCCAGGAGAAATATCAATAGCCTCAGATATGCAGATGACACCACTCTTATGACAGAAAGCAGAGAGGAACTAAAAAGCCTCTTGATGAAAGTAAAAGAGGAGAGTGAAAAAGTTGGCTTAAAACTCAACATTCAAAAAACTAAGATCATAACATCTGGTCCCATCACTTCATGCAAATAGATGGGGAAACAATGGAAACAGTGACAGACTTTATTTTCTTGGGCTCAAAAATCACTACAGATGGTGACTGCAGCCATGAAATTAAAAGATGCTTGCTCCTTGGAAAAAAAGCTATGACCAACCTAGAAAGCATATTAAAAAGCAGAGACATTACTTTGCCAACAAAGGTCTGTCTAGTCAAAGCTATTGCTTTTCCAGTAGTCACGTATGGACATGAGAGTTGGACTGTAAAGAAAGCTGAGCGCCGAAAAATTGATGCTTTTGAACTGAAGTGCTAGAGAAGACTCTTGAGAGTCCCTTGGACTGCAAAAGAGATCCAACCAGTCAATCCTAAAGGAAGTCAGTCCTGAATATTCATTGGAAGGACTGATGCTGAAGCTGAAGCTCCAATACTTTGGCCACCTGATGTGGAAAAATGACTCATTTGAAAAGACCCTGATGCTGGGAAAGATTGAAGGCAGGAGGAGAAGGGGACGACAGAGGATGAAATGGTTGGATGGCATCACCGACTCAATGGCCATGAGTTTGAGTAAACTCTGGGAGCTGGTGATGGACAGGGAGGCCTGTGTGCTGCTGTCCATGGGGTCACAAAGAGTCGGACATGACTGAGTGACTGAACTGACTCCTTATGAGTATAAGACTTTGGCCAAAATACTAAACTCTTCAAGCATTGCACCAGTTTCCTAGTCTATAAAATGACAGTGTAATAGTGCCAGCCGTGCAAGACTGCCATGAAAATATATGTGCAAACACCTTAGAGGAGTGTCAGAAACACCAGGTGTTTTAGAACTCTCTGAATCAGTAAACAGAAGACTTCAAAAATGCCTGACCACTCTGTGCTTAGTTACTATATCAGATACCTCCCCTAGTAATACTTCAGAGCTTACCTTCATCTGTCTTGTTCCAAGCATCAAATGGAGGATCATCTTTTCTGCACAGTTTGGGGCTATTTTGCACAACCTTAATGCCACCTTCCCTCATTTCCCCTGCCATTGCCTCCCCTCCTCCATCCAAGGAGACCCTGCCCAGAGTCCATACAAGCACAACCTAAAGAGTGTGCTTAGCACCCTGGACAGAGTTTTGAGTAGTGCCAGATGGATGTACTGACCAGATTCAGTCTACGCAGCATCGTGAAGGATGGACCCAGCAATCAGTCAGTAGAGACCTTTGTATGCTCATTGTATGCTGGCCCTCTTTCTCTGCTTCTCTTCCTTTTTTTCTCCCTCCAGAACTTGGTATTGCATTAATGAAGAAATCAGGCTCTGATTTATGACAAACTGATTTCTGATAAAGATATTAGAAATACCCTGTTCCGTGAAGCTCAGAAGGAGCAGAAGAAACCCAACAGCAAAACGTAATGTGCTGATATGAATGATGTGCTTTAATATTATTGATGCCTTATAGCCAAACCTTCCAGATGACCATAAAGGTCACTGAAAATTGGAAATCCTGCAGTAATCTATTCTGAGCGTTCACAAGTGTATATATATTTTATTTATATATAAATACATATACTCTATGTTTACACATAACAGTGACATTGTACAACATAAATATATACCATTTTATTTGCCAGTTATACCTCAATAAAGCTAGAGGAAGAATGAACGAATAACAGGAAGGGGAATCTATATTAGGTAATGGTTGTTTTTATTCAGTCACTATGTAGCCTCCCCTGTCCTCCTTTGTCTTCCGGAGTTTGCTCAAATTCACGTCCATTGAGTCAGTGACACCATGCAACCTTCTTATCCCTTGTTACCCCCTTCTCCTCCTGTCCTCAATCTTTCCCAGGACTGGGGTCTTTTTCAATGAGTCAGCTTTTCACATCAGGTAGCTAAAGTATTGGAGCTTCAGTGTCAGCATCAGTCCTTCCAATGAATATTCAGGGTTGATTTCCTTTAGGATTGACTGGTTTGATCGCCTAGATCATCACAAATATCTTTGCCCAGTAGAGCCACTTAAATATTCCCTTATACCCACTGCATCATGAGCCCTTATTGTCAGTCCTTACCTGGGCTGGATATGCTACCAGAATTACTCCTGCCCCAGCAAAATCCATACAAAGGGTCTGCACCAGAGGTAGTGTTGCAAGGCTTGCTGCATGTGCATCAGGAATGGAGTCTGTAGATGCTAACAGGTTTCTGACTCTAAAACCTGGGTGTGGGACTCTTGCATTTTTTCCCCTAGCTGCTGAGCCTTACTGTACCATACCTGCTATCCTTCATTCTGACTCCTGACTTTTCACCTGTGAAGATTCCACCGCTTCCTAAAGGCCCACATTCTGCAGGTTTCAGGTTATAACTTCCCCCGTCTGTGAGGCATCAAAGGTTCCTGACAAAAACGGCAAAGAGAACTCTACTTAACTGCCTGGGAGCCAGGGTCTGCTCCTGTGACTTCACTGGGAGGGAATAAATGGAGATTCTTTTCTATTATTTTTGGTATTTTTTTCTCCAGGAGGATGAACTTCATGTTGTTCTTAGCTAAGTTTTAGTAAATGTTTTCTTTCACTCACTTCCGAAGTTAACCAGACTCTGAGAAAATGGGGGTCACTAGACAAGATATAGTGTTTCCAGAAAGTATAGAAAGATTTCTTAATTGATTACCCAGAACTGCTACCAATAGATTGACACTTGGGAGATTCTTGAAGCTTTAAGAGAATGATTATATACCTGGTTCAGGAATCCCAAGATTAGTCAAAATGAATAGGGGTTAGGTAATTAAGACTTAGAAAAATAGGTAAGTATAGTTAAGGCCATGGGGTCACAAAGAGTGGATTAGACTAGGTGACTGAACAACAACATAGTAAAGACTAAATAAACTGGAGAATAGAAGGTGGAGAATTGTTATTTTAAGAAATGGGTGGGCTTCCCACTTATGCTGCTCGCTAATCCTGGAAACTCCATTATCACAGCAGAAAGTCATAGAAAAATAGCCTGTCTATACACTTTTCTACAATGAACCTTGAAAACGCCCAACATCACTGGTAGAAACCATTGCATGAGCAGATAAATGCATGAGAGACAAAGTGTAGATATTTACCAGGCTGCATTTACTGAGTCAAGAAAAAATATTTTTGAGGTAACAATAAATTAATGTCAGTGAAGATTGCCATGGTGACCTTGGGTCATGACATCTATTTTTCCTTCTAGTAACAATACTGATGGCGTAAATACCTTGACTGTTTATACTTCAGTAATAATTTTCATGACCACTCTGAGCTCTATGACTTTAATTTGGTCTTAGACAAATAATCTATCTTCTTCTTCAAAAAAAATGACATTGAATGTGTCCCGAGCCGAGACTGGAGAGCAGCATTGCAAGTAAATACATTAAAAATAAGTTGGTCCTTGCAAAGGAGCAGTGGCTTAGAAGCTGGGGTTTTGGTTCTTGCTTTGGCCTTGGTGCTTACACCAGACCTCAATGAGTCCTTTCTAAAGCACATTGATGCTTGTGTATTTGAACTCAGATTCTCTAGATCACATTCTAAACTGTATGTCTTAAGGTACAAGGCTTAACAAGGTCCATGTTGTATGTGGCTGGACCTGCCAAGTGTCCAGGATACAGTTACTGCTCATTCCAAAGAGTCTTGTACGACTGTATCCAGATGACTTTAGGGAACAGTGTCTTGCAAGCCCCAGGTTTTTGTTTCTTGTGGAGTTCTTTTGACCCTCTCAACTGGGCTTCCCTTGTGGCTCAGCTGGTAAAGAATCTGCCTGCAATGCAGGAGACCAGGGTTCGATCCCTGGGTTGGGAAGATCCCCTGGAAAAAGGAAAGGCTACTCACTCCAGTATTCTGGCCTGGAGAATTCCATGGACTGTATAGTCCACAGGGTCACAAAGAGTTGGACATGACTGAGAGACTTTCACTTCACACCTGAAACATCAGCAGCCAATGCACAGCCCAGCATTATACTCACATAGCTACAGTTCTCTTTGAGAAGGGCTCTGTGTCAATTACCCTGATGGCTTAGAGACTAGTTGCATGCCCTTTCTCTAAAGAAAATATATGGGCCACTGTTTTCTTGAGCCGGTGTGTTTCCTTGGGAGTGTAAGTGACACAGCTGCCCCAACACTAGATAAAGGACATGCCACCTCTTCTCCTCGTCCCTGCCACGTCAGCTTGAATCTAACACAGCTTGGAAAGTGGGAAGATGAGGAGTGGGCTTCCGTTGGTTATCACTCCCCACCCTTCCAAAATCTCACAGTCATTAGACTTCAGTAAACACGCCTACAAACCATTTTATGATAGAGGGTCTTGGGCTCTCAAGTAGCAGAGTGGCAGCTAATTCTCATTCAGATTGAACAATGAGAATGAGTCTGTTGGCGGCTTTGTTAGAAGTAGAATCACTCAAGCATGGCATGAAGCTTGGGTCCAAAATGAGCTGTCTCCAATGGAGTGGCTCGCACTCACACGGTAAACAATGACCACTCGCTGTTCTCTCAGATGCAACCAAAGGATAAGAAGCACTTTATTATTTTAACTAGCATCTAGCTACCCTAGTAGATATCAATCACCAAATTTATGTGTTGTAGTGATATCTACAGTAGTATAGGAGATGAGACCACAATGTCTCTAAGAGTCCCTTTCGTAAAATAGGAAGTCAAATTGAACTTTAATCTTTAGAGCAAAGACAAGTACATCCTTCTCCCTAGGGAATTAAAAAAAAATGTGAGCAAATTGTAAGTGACTTTTAAAATATACAATAAGCCTGCCAGCCCTATTCAGGGGGAAAAAATAATTGGCACTTTATGTCAGCATTTTCCATGAATTATTTGAAAAACAGACAAAATGTGTCATTTATATGGAGCCACGTCCCACTGTTCTTCAAAGCTCCTTCTCCTGAATAAGTAATCACCTTTCATTGGTGATTGGCACATGTGTATAAGGCCAACTTGGGCAAAATATGTCTGAAAAGTCATAGGTTGGGGTTATATGTAATGCATCCAGAGTCCTTGGGGGAAAGAAAGAAATCGAAAAAACAAAAGAAGATGCTCAACTCTGTCACCCTGGGGTGACAAACCCAGGTGTCTATTCTTCCTCTGCACACTGAATTTTAGGGACTGGGACAGAGTTCTGTGCAGATAAAAGCCCCATGCCCGCAGGGGTTACAAACCACATCTTTTTCTTTTTTTTGGCCTTTGAAATTTCAGCTCTTAGTGAAACACTTTTCTGACATTTACCCTTAAATTAGATGAAAAATCATCTCAAGATAAGCTAATTTGTTGGAGAACAGTGTGTGTTCCTGGTGTTTCTCATCTTTGTGAGAAAAGCTGAAAACCTAAGCAAAAAGATTTCCACCATCTATAGGAGAGGGATGTTGCAAAAGTTTGCCAATGCAATGTGTTGTTGATTGTGTATGGAAGGGAGGTTAGCTATCTCAGAGACAAATATTTTGCTATTTCTTGGCAGAAGCACTGGGAGTGGGCGTTTGAAGTTAAAACCCAGAGTCCTGCTTCTAAACGTTTCCATGTCCTTCTTCCAGCAGTCACATGACATTGAAATCGCCAGCAAATTAACCTAATGAGTAAAACGTGTAGCACAGTGAGATGGAGGCAAGCTTAATGCATTAGTACTTCTATGCACGAAAACTATCAGGATGTCATATACACATGAGCCACGCCAGAAGTTATTCCATAAAATCTGTCTTTGGAAATCTTCATAAACACCTGAAGCCTACATCTATCCCAAGCATTTGGTTACAAGATATATAACACTTGTGTTTGTTCATATTCTGAGAACACACGTTTTCAACACATCTCTCTTTACTTTGGCTCAGATGTTATGTGTGACTGGAACTGTTACAGTACTCTCAGGGATCACTCATCTTGTCAGGAAGGGTTAAGAGAGAGACCACCACTGAGCAGGGAGCATGGGGCTGTCCCCTACTCACAAATGCCATTCAGAGCAAGTGGAAGTCCTGATGACCACCTCCTGCTGTCCAGCAGAGGCTGTGTCCTGGGCAACCCCATCTCCTGCAGGCTCACCTGTGAATGCACTTCAGAAAACTGCTGTGAACTGGTTGGCACAGTCTGGACCCTGGATCAACTGCCCAGGGACAATCCCCTCCCCGACCTTGAGCTCTAGGCTAAGAACTGGGCTTCTGTCTTGTTCAATTCATGTTGATTCCAAGGCTGCTTCCTGGCTCCCACTTCTAAGATAGTGTGGAATTGAAAGTGTTAGTCACTCAGTCATGTCCGACTCTTTGGGTCCCTGTGGACTGTAGCCAGCCAGGTGCCTCTGTCCGTGAGATTTCCCAGGCAAGAATACTGGAGTGGGTTGCTTATCCCTTCTCCAGGGGATCTTCCCAACCTAGGGACTGAACCAGTGTCTCCTGCATTGCAGGCATATTCTTTACTGTCCGAGGCACCAGAGAAGCCCTTCTAAGGGAGGAGCTTGCTTTAGGCTTGTGCCACAGGGCCTGGAGCTCAGCTGGAAATGAGGGTTAAGGAACATGCTCCCAAAGGTCCCTGAACTGTCTGCCCGCTTCCTCATGGTGGCTGGGTTCCTCTGACATGCTTGCTTGGAGTCTTAGATGCCCCCTAGTCCTTTGGACTCCTTGGGTGATGATCAACAGTGCCTTTGCTGCTGGCACTCTGGTAGTCCTGGATCACAGGACTGTGCTCAGATGCCCAGTCTGATTACCTGTGTCTCCTGTAACTCAGTTGGTCCCCAGGCTCCTGTCCCATTCCAGTTTGTGTGTGTTTCCACCTCTGGCATGTTATTTTCAAACTACTTGGTGACCAGACCAGCTTGCCTTCTCTGGGACCTGACACCGGACCCACAGCCTCCAGAGGTCTCTTCCACGACCCTGTGCCTCCCTTCCTGCATACACACCACCGCCCACCTCCCGCACAACTGGTGACCCTGTCCAAACCGGACCCATCCCACTCTGTCCATGGGATTTGGAAGGGAGAGACAGAGACAGAGATCTGCTGACTGACCACACCAAGTCTAGACCCTCCCTCACACTCAGCTGTGGGAGTGACTTCTCTGGGTCTATGAGGTATTCATCATCATCATCGTTGCTTTGCTTGATCCCATCCTTATTCAGGTGGAGTTCTTTCCTTTGCAACTAGGTCAGCCCTAAGTCATGCAGTTCCCCTGAGATCTAAGGGTCGGATAATTTTTTACAGGAAAACTGCATGAGGCTGGGGAGCACAGACTGGTAGGAGGGGAAGGCTGTCCTTTACCCCCTCTGACTTCAATCCAGCACCTCTGTTTTATATGTTTCGTATGTCATATATCATACATTATTTTACTTAAAATGTGGTCTGTTGACTTACTGTTGCTAAAAAATGAAAACCACTCCCTGAGGACCTGGGGCGACGAGGTTCCTCAGCTTCACATCTCACCTCATCTCTGACTGGGAGAATGGCCTGGTCTAGGTAATTCCTGAGGTCACAGAAGACAATGAGATGCTGTGACTGATGGAGCCCAAATGCACATTTTCTCATTTTTAATCTCCCTCTTCTGCCTCAGATCTGCATAAACCTGTGGCATTTCAAGAGTCTAGACCCACATGTCATATCTAGGTAATACCATCTCTTCTTACAATTGCTCAGACTCCCTACAGGAAATATCACATGACTACCATCATCAGTTATCTCATAATTCTGCAGTTTTGACAAACCCAGTGATAAAGGCAACACACATGATAAATCCTCTTATAATAACCTATAAAGTTTTGTTAGAATGACTTTTATAATGATATTTTGTTCTACCCCTTGAGATGTTAAAAAGGAATAATCTATTGCCTGTTTTAGAAAGTAATTTCATATATATATATATATATATATATATATAAAGGTTTCTGTAATGGAAATTGGTTTTTTAAAAAAATTATTGGACAAGTAAGAAATAGCCTCCAATGTTGTTCTGGAAGATGAGAAAGATCCCTGATTTTGTTTACCTGCTATTATCCTTGCGAAAGTCTAGGACTAAATTGACATTCATAGAGTGCTGCCCGAATCCTACAATCTCATTTACTGCTTTTGGAGCTTTCCCATTAGCCTCAGAATTTGGAAAAGTTCATTATAATTGGGGTTGGAGGGTTAGTTCATGCACTTCATTAACTCCTGTGCCAAAAAAATCTCTTCACATTAATGATATCTCCACCCAGGTTATTACATTTTTCTCTGAAAATTATTGGGCAATAAATGTTTGAACATAACTCACGTGATACAATAATGGAATTAATGTAAGTAGAGATGTAATGGCTTCTTTGATTAATGGATTCTTGGACAACACGGCTGACTGAGAGTATAATACCTTTTAATTAGGAGTGAGAACAATTTTCTCTTTCAAATATTGGTACTGCTTACATGGTTTACACCTAACCACAGGTGAGAATTATTTACGATCTAAATGAAAGTACTTATCTGGCAAACTGAGAGCTGGGTTGTGATCCATTCCCCTGATCCACAGCATAATTTGCCTGCTTTTCTTGTCTATTTAAAAAAAAAGCTCCCACACTCATCCCTACCCTAAGTCCTCAGCTCTCTGTACCCAAAACAGAAAACTCCATCTCTGACTTTTTAGACGCCCCACCCCCACCTTTTAAAATCTTGTTTTCACATTTTTGTCAATACTAGACCACAATTCTTATCCTGATAAAGTTTTTACACTCCTCGTGGAATCTGGCTAATTTTAAAGTCACTTGTTTCCTTTTCTCAACTTAACAAGAGATATTTGTAAATGCTTCCAGATTTTTATCTTTCTTATTTTCCAGACCATTTCATTGAAGAAAATTGACATTTTGATCTTGGTTTTGTGGAAGTGGAGTCAGAGGAACACAGAATTAATAATCTTATCCAAGGAACATAGGGCTCAATTGCAAAGAATTAATTAAAACTATCATGTCTTTTCCTTAGTCATTCAGCTGCGAATGTGTTTAACGACCTGGTATCTGCTGTTGGCCACCGTCCTGGAAACGCATTCAGAGAACAGGAATATTCTCAGCTTCAGGCTATAAGCCAGAGCGTTTGGCGAGACCAGGAGGCAGTGCTGGGTGGCACTGAACTGGGAATTGTTAAGATTTTCCTGCATGGATGTTGTTTCTGGGCAAGAAGTATGCGTGAATCTTAATTAATTGAACCCTGCAGCAAACGCAGACAAGACCTCTGGTTGGGAACTCAGTCCGATGCACACACATGGATGGTAGAGACCACTTAGGCTCATTTCTCCAAGTCTAACACTGACTTGGTATGTTCACCCTCATATGCGCCATAGACCCTCTTCTCTGCTCTGGGACTGAAGGACAGGGAAGAGCCTAGTCTACTGTACCCAAGAGATCCAGCAAGCTCCCACAGGACATTCCAAAGTCTCACGGCCTTTCTCACTGATTACCCTGGAATTAACGTTCCATAGGTCTTAGGAGTAGCAGCGCTTACAGTCATTGCAGATCCTCTGTTACAACCTTGAACAATTTAACTAGTGGCGGCACTGTAACATCTCAGGGAAAGTGGCTCCTTGGTATGGAGGTCATTCCAAGGACAGTGCCTTTGAATTATTCTCTATCCTGCCTTTTAGGTAAGTTGTGGAAATCCAGGACACAAATCAAACCCAGCTGAAAAAAAATTTTTAAGTCATTTTTCATGCTATTTGAGGACTTTTCGTGGGCACATGAAAAAAATTAGGAAAGCAGAAACAGGCAGATGATAAGTATCCGATGTAAGTAAACTGGAATATAAGAACTCAGCTTCATTCTGCTCGTTTTTCTCTGAACCAGGTCACCTTTTCCTAATTATGACTGTAAGCTACTCAAGCATAGAATTATCACAGCATTTAAAGACTGCTGTGTTTAGAGGCTGCCATTGTCCTATAAAAATCTGCATGGAGAATTGAGCTCAAAGCCGGGCATACTTGACCTCTGCTGTACCAAGTGTTCCATTTGCAACCTCCCAGTAGCCCAGTGGCTGTGCCTGATTTGCATTTATATTTACATAAATCTACATATGCATGGTTTGCAGGTTTGGACCATGAGTTGATTATGTCTTGTTTGCTCTAAAAGTTTAGAATTGAAAGCAAAGGTGAAGGGACGGGCTATCCAAGAGAAAAACATTTGTTGTCCAGGAAATCTTTTTTAGGAGTCTCTTCCTGAATATCTAAATATGTCTTTTGCAAATGAGGACATAACTAAAACTCAAGTTCTTTGGGATCTGAAAAGCCTTTTAAATGGAATTGTGGTCAATCCTCTGACTTTCATTTCCATGGAGCCATAATGAAACCTCTCATCTATCAATTAAATGTTAAGTATTCTTCAATAAATATTATTAGAGACTGTGTTCTCATCTTGAAAGTGATGCAGGCCACATGTTCAACAATTAGAGGAAAATATCAGAGGAACCTTTGGATTACAGGCCATTTCTTACTGGGAAATCCAAGGTTGGACCATCCTAACTGAGGTCACCCCTCCAGATTCTTATATCTCAACCCCATCAGTTTCCCACCAGACCCCCATTAAGTGGCCAGTTTTAAGCCTCCATTTATGAGCGAGATTTACATGGACTTTGTTCTTTGATACAAGAGCATTCCTCTGCCTTATACCATTGTGTAGAACATAGGGATTGCAAACATGAGCTCGGAAATCATTAAGTATAGGCTTGAATTCTGATACTGTCAGTTATGGTCTGTGTGATTCTTGGTAAGTTGCTTCAATTCTCTATGCCTCAATTTCCTGCTCTGTAAAATAACTTAATGATATCTACCTCAAACAGGAGTTCTCAGAATTAGATGAGATAATATGCATAGTGTTGATCCGTAAAGAGAACTCACCCAACCAAGGATGAGTATTATCATTATTTACCTTTACTATTCTTACTTTGTCTTTTAGGCAATTCAGTACTTTTGCAGAATTGGTCACTTTTCTCAAAAATTCTGAGATTGCCATCTCCCACTACTCATCATATCTCTTACCAACAATTCCAACAGCTTGACTGGCCTCTGAATAATACTCTTAATATATTGGAGATCATTTCTAAAGGGTTTAGGCTAAGCATTCATAGAGCTGGACCAAGGAAATTCCTATGGCATGATCTCAATTTTCCTCCACTAACACCACTTCTTCCCTGCTATTTCTCCATGACTTAAAGTGGAATCCATTCCAACTGGCTGTCTCTGGGATCAGAGCTCAGACCCCTCATCATACTGTAGTACAAGGGCACGTACAATGTGGGGTTTTTTTTTCTCTATTTTTTTAATTAAAAAAAAAATTTTTTTTTACAATGTTGTGCAGATTTCTGCCATTCAACAAAGTATTTCTGCCATACAACAATGTATGTCATACAAAAAGAACACTACAGTGGATTGCCATTCCCTTCTCCAGGGGATCTTCCTGACCCAGGGATTAAACCCAGGTCTCCTGCACTACAGGCAGATTCTTTACCATCAGAGCCACCAAGGAAACTCCACAACAGTGGAAATCAGCCGTGATTATACAAGCATCCCTTCCCTCCCTAGCCTTTCCTCCCTCCTCCCCACCCCTCCAGGCCATCACAGAGCACCAGACTGGGCTCCCAGTGCTTCCCAGCAACTTCTCACCAGCTGTCCATCTTACACATCAACGTAGTTTTTATCGAATTACTCAACAATGTACTCAAACATTGCATGCTGAACAACACTTTTCCCCCCAGACTTTTCATACAACTTTACCAGGAACTGTGGAAAAACTGTGAAAATAAAGTTTAAACTCATTTTTCACTGGCTGAAATGATTTTATATGTAAATTGCAGGAAAAAACGGTGTGCTGTGATATTGTAGAATTCCTAGGGTGAGTGTATTCAAATTAGACCCTCCCAGGACCTCTAGTTACATTCTATGATACAGACTTAAAGTAGAGTAGACCATTGGGATTTGCCAGAGATAAAAGCCGAGACACTTGAAGACTCCAAATTTCATGTTCTGAAGTTCCTGCATGACAAAGACAGGCAAAGAACAACAGAATTTCATTAACTTGAAGATGCTCAGCGACAGATTACTTTCCCACACTGGTCAGTGATTTACTCCTATATGTCATGATTCCAATGCCCAATGGAAGTATTAATAAGAAGAATTGGAATCTCTTGCAAGAGTTGAAAGTACAAATGGTATAGTATCTGTAAATTCCAAAAGTCTGCTTTATGGGAGAGGTTTATAAAAGGTGAAAATCAATAGCGGTATTGGCACTATGGCGTTGAAATAAGTTAGCACTTGAAAATGGAAGAAAAGGGAAGAGTACATGGAATAGTACATCCAGGGATAGAAAGAAATAAAGGACTGGGAGAGAGAAGAGGTTGAAATGGACCTTAGAGGAATAAAGTTAACTTTTTAAGGCTCTAATTACTGTCAATAGTTGTTTTATTCCAAAGAACTTTTAGTTATAACTAGCCAGAAATTCTCATCATGAAGTTTTGATTCACTCTTTCTTTTAAAAAGATTTTTTTTTTTTTGATGTGGACCATTTTTAAAATCTTTACTGAATTTGTTACAATACTGCTTCTGTTTTTGTTTTTGGCCACAAGGCACGTGGGGGCTTAGCTTGCTGACCAGGGATCAAACCCACACCCCCTGCATTGGAAAGTGAAGTCTTAACCACTGGACCACCAGGGAAGTCCCTGGATCCATTCTTGTATTTCTTGTGAAGCTAGGTCAGCATCCTTGCAGCAAAGATGAGAAGACATTCAATTATATATACAACATTGATACGTATTGGTCAGCAACCTCTATGTAAGCTGTTATGTTGGTAAATTGTTATGGCTTCTGTCCTTCAAAATTAAGCTCTTCAATCGTTTTTGATCTTTTTATCTCTTGGGTTTCATTTTCTACTTCTTAAATTATTTGACTTCACAAACAGTAAATCTTCACATGACTAGAAGTAGAAAGAATATGATCATATACTGCTTCTAAAGGATGAATGATGTGTATGCGCGCATGTGTATATGTGACATACTTGCTGCTTTACAACTTCTTTTGGCAAATAAGTGTTTTTTCCTTTTGTTCCGCTTTCCCTGCCAGGGAAACTCATTCCTCTCCTAAGTGAAACAACATGAAAGAAAAGAAAAGATGCAGTGACTTACAGACCCTTGTTAAGTGACCAGACTAGAGAAGCCTGAGAGGTGGATGAGGAGGTGGATGTGGTTCTAGGCTTGATCTGGTCTTCATGGAATTGACAGCAATACTTCTTGCCTCTCTGTGTTCCATTTTCCTTCTTAGAGAAAGGAGACAAAACGCCAACGAGATTATATCTGATGGACTGAGTGTTAGTTGCTCAGTGGTGTCCGACACTTTGCGACCCCATGGACTGTAGCCTGCCAGGCTCCTCTGTCCAAGTAAGAATACTGCAATGGGTTTCCATTTCCTTCTCCAGGGGATTTTTTCCGACCCAAGGATCAAACCTAGGTGTCCTGCATTGCGGGCAGACTCTTTACCATCTGAGCCACCAGGGAGCATGGGGACTGAACCCTGCCTTTAAAGAAGAGTACTCTGTAGATCACATGTCTGTCTATCCCCAAGTTCCTTCAAAGGTCTCATATTAAACAAAACTGTTCCTTTGTCTACATGAAGCCAAGAACATTTCCTGGCAAGTCCAACGTTTGAATATTCAAGATATATTTCCTGCACTGCCAAACATGCACAAAAATCCTACAAAAATCCTTTTCTTTGGCCATACCCTTTAGATTTGGGTGTCAAAATGTAATAAATCAGTATCCAGTTCAACAGAGTATTTTATTTTGTGTGTGTTTCTTGTACTCAAACCTCCATCTTTACTGGAAGCGCTGAGGATTGGCTGGTGTGTCCCAATCACCACATACATCCCTGTTTTCCTCCTTGCCCACAGTTAGCTTTCTTTGCTAGGACAACAATCCCCCTTGGTATCATGTGTCTTCATTTGTCTCACATCATTTGCCTCTTTTTCTTCATTTTGGGAGCTTCCATAAATATCTTTCCAATTTAACTAGGCTTGTTTTGTTTGTTCAGTCGCCAAGTCGTGTCCGACTCTGTGACCCCATGGACTGCAGCATGTCAGGTTCCACTGTCCTTCACTATCTCCCAGAGTGTGCTCAAACTCATGTCCATTGAGTTGATGGTGCCATCCAACTATCTCATTCTCTGTCGCCCCCTTCTCCTTCTGCCCTCAGTCTTTTCCACCATTAGGGTCTTTTCCAATGAGTCAGCTCTTCACATCAGATGGCCAAAGTATTGGACCTTCAGCTTCCCTAACTGGGCTTAGCGAGAAGGGAACATGAGTTTGACATCCAACTGTAGGAGACATGGTTGCAGATTGCTTTTGTTCAGAACTCTTATTTCTGAGATGGAGAAGGTATGACTCTGAGACAGAGCTCATGGAAAAATACCCATCCCAAACACACCCACAGGAAGAGTTCTTTCTTTCTTTCTTTTTTTAAGGAAGATTTCTAATGGCATTACTTGTTGGCGCTTTGATATTGTCACCATCATTTCTCGCTTGTCTGGGCTGCTGAACAAGCCTCCTGGTCAGCTCCCAGCTTCCTCCTTTTCCCCATGAAATAGGCAAAGTGATCTTTTGAAGTAAAAAAAAAAAAAGCAGATTGCATCGCTCACCATTGAAGTCTTGCTATTACATTTAGGATGAAGTTCAGACTTCAACTTGGCTTCACTGGGGCCCTGTCCTTTTCAGCTCCCAGTTCCACACCCACCTCCTCCCTTGCTTTTCAGCACCTTCTAATCCTACGCCTCCACTGGTCTTTTATGCCTGACATTTCTCTGAATGTCATTCAGGTCTGCACATGGATGTTACCACTCAGACAAATGCACCTTTGTACCCTCTGCTTTCCCCTGCTTTTCTTTTCTTCATAGAATCACCTGAAATTACTTTAAACTCTTCATTTGTTTTTTTAATGTCTCTCTTTTGAGAACAGGGGCTTTTTTTTTTTTTTGGAATTATTCACTATTGTCTCCCCAGAAACTAGAACCACATCAGGCACATAATAAGTGCTTAATAAACATTTTCCTGAAAAATGAATGTATTATTATATCCACATTATACAAGCTTCTTATATCCCAGTGTTATTATTCTTCAGAGGGGGAAAAGTAAATGTTAAGCTCATTTGTATGATTGAACTCCTTCTGGAAGATAAATTTGGTTATCAGTTTACATGAAACCTGTTCATTCACTTCACAGGAAGCCTCTACATTACCTTCTGCCCAGTGAAGCTGAGGATCCTCAAGGCTGAAAATGCAAGAGTTCATCATTCACCTGGCAATTCTTCACTAACTTGGACTCAACAAGAGGAACTAAGATACAGATGATGACTGCTTGGGTACATGGGAACAAGAGAGGAAAGGAGCAACGGCAGTAGAGGCATATAAATAGATCACCTTTGTCCCTCCTCCATCTGGCCCTAGAAGAAATATCAAGATGCTGGCAGAACTCCTAGTAATTGAACCTTAGACTGCAAAAGCTATGACTGGACGTAGTTGAGGAGAAAAGAGGCAGCTTTCCTCCTTCGATCCCATGTTTATTTATCAAAATAGATGTGGCCACAGTAATATTTTTCACTTGGGAGAGCTTACTGAAAGATACTGAGAGAAAAATCTAAACTCGAACTTCCTTAGCAATGACCTTTAAGAGGAGGGGGTGCTCTATAGTTATACAAAGTATTCTAAGAATCAAAGGGGAAACAATGCTGTTCTCATTTTCAGTGAACTTGAAGAACATTTTTCTCCAGACATGGTTTTGCTGGCATTTGGTGAGAATTTACCATACTAAGAATTCACAGAACTTCAGATCTGTAGGACCAGTCTGAATTGTTAGAGAGAATGGTCTTGACTTTCGACGAAATTTATAATTATCCAGTAGAATTATGCTATGGAACCAGTCATTAAATGGAACCAACCAATCTAACTCACAGTGTTTTTACAAAGGATCAAAATCCACCACAAAGATATTTGCAAGCTCCATATACTCACGTGTTGTTGGAACACTAGATTTTTTATTTTTCCAGTACTTCATTAATTGGTAACTTTATTCAATAAACATTTAGAAAACACCTACCAGCACCAGGGACCCCATCAGGTCAGGAGATGCCAACATATATTCCTTTTCTTGCGTAGTTTAGAATCTAATTTATTTTGAACTTTCTTATCATACAACATAAAGTTGCTGCTACTGCTGCTAGGCCGCTTCAATCGTGTCCAACTCTGTGCGATCCCATAGATGGCAGCCCACCAGGCTCCACCGTCCCTGGGATTCTCCAGACAAGAACACTGGAGTGGGTTGCCATTTCCTTCTCCAGTGCAAGTTTGTCTGGGAAAAAAAATAAGAATTTTCCTCATGGAGAGAAAACAAAACATTTAGAACTCTTGGTGGAAATCAAATGGAAAATGGCAGCTGAGAGACAGAATGAGATATCTTAGATTTTCTCATTTTGATCTCACTGTAATATGGCTCGAACAAGACTAAACAGTGGACCCAAGCTTTAAGTTCATCAGTTAGCTTTTTTCTTCGAAAGTTGCATATTTCACCTCTGAATTCAAGCCAGAGGTTTTCCAAATGTTTTTGTACTCAGGATGGAAGCAATGTGCAAAAAGGAAAAGTTGTACCCAAATATTGCGTTATTATTAGAAATCACATACCACAAAGGCACCAGAAGCCCTTCTTTTAATTTGGCAAATTGTTAATTCCGTAATATTATAAGCGTTAAGTATATTTATTAGACTTCTTGCGTGTCAGCCTTTCCCTGAGTTGGGAAGCCATGTTTACTTCTTCCTACTGCCAAGTAAAAGGGCACAGCATCCTCTGGTCAGGAGTGGACAGGGTCTGGGACTGCCAGACATCAGAGGTGTAGAATTTCTGATTTGCAAACACCTGAGGGTAATTGCTAACTCTCACCAAGGGGACTAGATTGTATGGATTTCTGTCTCTTTATAGAACGGAGTTGAGAAACTTGCCGTGCACCCTGCTTGAACTTTTTATACAATCATATAATTTGCTGACGTTACTCCCATGAATTAGTCTGTTTTGCATGTACACTCTACTTACTGAGAGTCCAAAGGAAAAACTGTCTTTGGGCTATAAAGATGTATGCGTTGCTTTCTGAAATACACACACCTAAAGCTGAGTTTTCCCTTCATGCTGGTATTTCATTCTGTCCACTTTAACCCAGAACACTTGAAGTATCTTTTTTTTAATAACGCATCTGTGTTTGTTCCTGGCTGTGCTGGGTCTTGGCTGCTGTCTGGGATTTTCCCTGGTTGCCGGGAGGAGGGGCTGCTCTTCACTGTGGTGGACAGTCTCATTGTGCTGGCTTCTCCTGTAGTGGACCCAGGGCTCTGGGGTGCCAGGGCTTCGGTAGTTGCAGCTCCTGGGCTCTAGAGCACAGGCTCAGTAGTTGTGGTACAGGGCTCAGTTGCTCCGAGGCATGTGGGATCTTCTGCGATCAGGGATTGAACCCATGTCTCCTGCACTGGCAGACAGATTCTTTACCACTGAGCCACCAAGGAAGCCCTGGAAGGATCTTTAAAAGAGACAGTTTAACCCAACTCCTCCAAGTGGTCCACGGCCACACAGTGAATGAGCAGCAGGCCTGAGGCTAGAACTCAGGGCACTTGAGTTCCCAACCAACACTTACCTTAGGATGAGGCCTGGTTAACATGATCTTGGCACCCCTCTAAACAGACCATTAACAGACCATTGTGGACCTGCAAAATTCACATACAGTCTATTTTCTGCAGCTCATCTGAAGTCTTGGAAAAAGGTTTTCATTACCTTGAGTCATGGTGGAATCTAGTACTTTAATTTGCTTAAGTCCCATGGAGTTCAAAGGTTACAAGTGGAAGAGGGATGAAAGGTTAGAGGGGCCTCTTTTCTCAATCCTTTTGAGTCCGCAAGGTTTACACAGACAAGACACACAGTGATGATTAATGCCACCAAGCCTCCGGTCACCAGCTCTTACACTTTGTTAGGAATCTGTGCCCAGGACAAGCCAAAAAGTAGTGTTGGGAACCAAGACTGAAGATTTCCTTTCAAGACAAGATAAATCCTTACATTTGGAGTATTCCGTGTATTGAACTAGAAGATGTAAGTTTCCAACACCAATTGAGGTATTCTAAGAGCAAATGGGTTACCTTGCATTTGACAGGTTCCTTAACAATAAGACGAGGGAACTCTGCCCCCATAGGTACCCAAGAAGCCAGGGAGAATGGTTTTCAGTTATTTGGGCTCCTGGAATATATTTTATGGCTACTTTTTTCAGTTTAAAAAAATTAAAAGGGGGTATGACTGGGCTCTCTGACTTTCTGAGATGGATACTGTTACTTGATCTGATAAGGAGGATTGAATAGTTCATGGCAGAGCTTCTGTCCATCTGGGTCCAGGCTCACAATGCGTAACAAGGGCGGGTCAAGTTCAAACACGTGGGTCTGGGCAGGAGTGAACATTAGGTATCCTCCTCGGGTCTTTATGTGAGAAAGGAATGAGTCTAGAAAGCTTTTTTCTCGTGACACTTCTGATCTGTCTCTTTCATCCATATCTTTTTTATTCCTGTATCAGAGAAAGAGATATCCTTTTTTTTTTTTTTTTTTGCCAAGGTCAACTCACTCAGCCTCCTGGCAAACTTGATATGATCCTACCTATGAAACCCAGTTCTAGCAATTAATCCTCTTCTCCCAGCATCATTTCTCCAGCTCATTAATCCCTTCTTTTCTGACTACATTCACATTTGAGCCTGATTTGAAAGGTCAGGGAAGGGCTAGACTTAAGTAAACCGCATCTGACTCCTCTGTCATTTGGCAGTTGTGTCCTTGAACAGATCATTTTCTCTTAGTTTCCTCATTGTAAAAAGAGAATAATAATAGAATCTATGCTTTCAGACTTTTTTAAAAAGATAAATGAAAATGTATACATAGTATGTCTGCCACAAAATACAGGGGCTTCCCAGGTGACGCAGTGGTAAAGACCGCATCTGCCAGTGCAGTGGACAAGAGAGGTATGGGTTTGATTCCTGGGTCAGGAAGATCCCCTGAAGAAGGAAATGTCAACCCACTCCAGTATTCTTGCCTGGAAAATCCCATGGACAGAGGAGCTTGATGGGCTACAGTCCACGGGGTCTCAAAGAGTTGGATACGATCGCGCAACTGAGCACATGGAACATGATATAGACTTAATAAACAGTAGTGATTGGGAGTTTTGCTATTTTATATAACTAATATTATCTCCTGCCACGCAAAAATTCTCCTTTAAAATATGGGAGCATTTCTTCTTCACTACTTGAGAGAATCTGTCATAATGTTGTGATGTAACATACCTTCACTAAGTGTTCATTGAGTAAATGCAACCAACAATTTGCTACCATGATTTGGGAAGTGCAATTTGGTTTGGATGTCCAAGACTATAGCCATTTGTCCTTTCTGTGGTTTTTTAAATTTGTTTCTTAATTGAGTAAGGCTTAACCTACTGATGGCAACCCACTCCAGTACTCTTGCCTGGAGAATCACATGGACGGAGGAGCCTGGTGGGCTACAGTCCACGGGATCACAAAGAGTTGGACACGACTGAGCGACTTCACTTTCATTAACTTACTGAAGGCAACTTGCCAGTGTCTCANAACCCACTCCAGTACTCTTGCCTGGAGAATCACATGGACGGAGGAGCCTGGTGGGCTACAGTCCACGGGATCACAAAGAGTTGGACACGACTGAGCGACTTCACTTTCATTAACTTACTGAAGGCAACTTGCCAGTGTCTCAGAAGTCTCAGTGGCATAGAAAACTGTGATCCAGGGCATTTATAAAACGTATTTGGTGCTCATGGAAACTAAAAACGTGGGACTAGTAAGATATCGTTGGGAAGAACAATAGGAGTTCAACACACACACAGATTCCAATTTTTGCTTTTGAAAGAAGACTGAGGCTCAGCTTTTCTTGTCTTGACTTGAATTACGTTAGATGCACCATGTGGGATCTGGAGCGCACCCTGCAGATCATTTGGGCAGGATTTCTCAAAGTGCTTCCAAGTATGCTGATTGTTATGCAAAGAAAACAGAAGAAGTCTGTGGCCAAAGCATTTGGGGGAATTTTGGCAAAAACAAAAATAAGCAAGTTCCTTTACCACAGGATTGTGAACATCCTACAGGGGACACAAAGTAAAATGATTTCCAAATTCATTTGCCCAGTGAACATCATTTTTCAGAATATATCTCAGGATTATTGTCAGGAGTGATCTGCTTTTGGCCTCTTTATTTAATAGATGTAGAAATCAATTTCCAGAAAATTAATTTGCCGAAGATTGCTCAGCAGTAGTGCACAAAGAATCTAGCTATCCTGATTCTTATCTGAAACTAGTATTACTGTTTATTTTTGCTTTCTTGGGGAACCAGTAAAATTCACATATGAATTATATCACTCTGCTTGTATTTTCTAAACAAGCTTACACTAAAAATATCACAACTAACTTTTGAGAATTAAACATATTAATAGTAATGAAATGATTTTCCCATGAAATTAAGAATACAATTACTTCCAAAGTCCTATTAGGGAAATCGGTGGCTTTAAAAATTTTTTTTAACTAGACTTCCCCAAACAAAGTTCTTTGATATTTTGCTCATTATTTTTATAATGAGGCATAAAACAATTCATGCTTTATCCGTAATTTAGCAGATCCTTTTGGTTCTTTCCAAATAAGATTAGTCTTTCTGCATATTATAGATAAGCAGTCAGTCATTTGCGACACAAAACTCTTCCTAAAAATAATTAAGTTTGCAATGTGAAATTTAGAATTCCTCAAACTGATAGAAAGAAATAATCAAAAAGTCATAAGAAATGTAAGTCTGCTGTCAATGTGATGAAACTAAGAGTATGAAAATCAAGTTATAGTATTTCACTCACTGCAAGACAATTCTTTAGCTGCACGATTTTCAGTCTTTTAACCAAGAATTGCTAATGTCCACTAGTTTTTCACTAGATTAAAAAAAGAACAGTTTTGATTTTTTTAAAAAGACAGTTTAGAATCTTTAAAGAAAATAATTGCACATTGTCATCATTGATGTTCTAAGTGTATTGATCACAGGCCACTGGAGCAGGTGATAAGTATCTTCACATGTATTGGTTTCCCCACACATAAAAACCAACGACTAGAAAATCGTCAATGGAACTGGCAAATGATAAAGGCTACTTGGGCCTTTGTTACTGTAACAGGAAGTAGACTTTCATTACCTTTTCCTCTTTTGATTATGAAAGACAATCTTCATCCATTGTTGGAAGCACACGGGTCACCTTTCCAAGCACTGATGCTAATGACCACAGCCTGGAGGGGCCAGTGAGTGGTTCCTTCAGACACTGTGCAGGGAATGGACACTCAGTTACCTGGGAAAGCTTTTGTTCTTCCATGGAAAGCTGTACCATTACTTGTAAATGAGTGATGCCCAGCTACCTAAGCTAAAAAGTATCTCTTAAACTTTCAAACAAACATTTGACAGCCAGACGAAAGCTGTTATATCTGCACTGTTGGCTAGGGAAAATGACTTAGACATTCTTGGGTTTCTGAGAGTGTTTAGAATTCGTATTTGTTTAGAGATTTTTTTGAAGTAAATGTGCCAGAAAAATGTGTGTCGAAGAACAGAACTTGAGGTCTGAGGTATGAGAAGGTTATGAGCCTTATGACTTAATACACTGGCTACTGACCAACAAATTACTTCATTTATCTTTAAGTCATCTTCTGAATGTGCACCTAAGTGGGCCAGGTGGATGTTTTTTGATGTGGTAGCCCTGGTTAGGCTGTTCCTGAATCTCCAAATGAACTAGAGGCAGCGCCCGCTGCAGGTCCTGCTCTTCTCAGCATCTCTATTTGCTATCGTATTGGGTGCCTTGTACAGTCTCAATAAATGCTTGTTAATTGGTTGATTGATTAGCTTCTGAATTCACCCTTTAGCCTCAGCAGCTAAGCTGCTCTCTCAAGTCTCAAGACTCTCTCTAAACTCTATATTTTCCTTGTATTTAGTATTCATCTAGTGTCCCTTCAAACCATTCTGTTATTTCAGATACTGCCGTAGCAGAATTTCTAAGTGCCAAACTTTTTTTTTTAACAACATAGAAGGGAGATTGAGAATCATAAGTATGCTGCCAGCCCTGGAACGTTTGCCTAGTGACCTAATTTCATGGGAATTTGCCAGGCCAGCTCCATGGAAGAAATCCAGTCCTATTCCTCCAGTCTCCATGGGTTATTCAGCTGACACACTCCACAGCCAGCTTCTTCACATTGTTGTGACCTTCAAGATACTCTCCCCTGTGAATACTGCTCTATTTCAATTTTGCTACATTAAAAAAATGATAAGAAATGAAGGTGTATTCATTTCTGTGGCTTAGACAAATCTACACAATGTAAGGAGCTTAACCCAAATGGTATTTCTTACAATGAATTATGGCAGGCACTTGTTTCCTATTATCCTAGATTTCTGTCACGTGTATTTTGGATAATTCCAGAGGTTTATCAGTGTAATTTATCCAGTATGTTATCTAGACCTGTTCCGTAGATGTTAAGTTACTGATAGTCCAACACAGAACTCCATGTACCTTTTTTTCTCTGTTTTGCTCACTAGCTCCTTCTAAAGCCAGATGTAAAGCTATTTTAGACATCATAGTCCATTTGACATGGTAATATATTGATCTGACATTCTCTTCAGAAAACTAATACCAAAGTACTGTGTGTTAGCGCACTAAGTATACGCTAATTCTGTTCTGTCTGCAAGTTTACAACCTTTTCTGAAGAACACTCTGTACCTGTTTTGTTCTGCATCTGGAAGTACTGCAATGGCCTTTGGCCAAAAGCAATGAAGTTGTAACTTTCTTCTCTATAGTCTGCCCAGGGACATTAATGAAAGAAAAGTAAACCTACTCCATTTATCCCAAATGGCTTTTTAAACAATTAGGAGATTTTAATAATAGTGTCCCACTGATGCTCTCGGTTTCCCCACAGGCACTGCAGCCTTTCCGAGGTGAGTAAGATGCTTCAGGAGAGAAGACCTCACTCTCACTACCCATGACCTTCAATTCATACAAATGCTGAAAACAGCACCGGGCATCTCATTTTTGAAATGGATTATCTGGCATCAGTGCTTGCAGTTTTGGAGTCTAATATCATTTTGTGGTGATATCTTTCAGAAAAGAAGTGACTCAAATTTTTAAAGAGGCAGAGATTTTTGAGAAGGTTGGAGCTTTGACATTTTGATTTTTTCCAAGCTGGTCCCCAAAATCAACACCCTTAAAATGTACAAACTAATAACCAGCAACACTACTAAAAGTTTATCCTCAATAATTAGAATCAATAATACTTGCATAAATTTAAATACAAGGAGAATCACTGTGGTGTTCTTTATAATACTGACATCTTAGAAGGAAATACCCAGCAATACGATAATAGTTAAACAATGGAACACACTATAGTTATTATACATATATATGTATAAGTGTATACATATATAAGTGACACATACACACTTAGTTCCCTGACCAGGGATCCAACTTGGACCCTTGGCAGTGAAAGTCCAGAGTTGTAACCACTAGCCTGCCAGGAAATGCCCTCCTCTTTTTTTTAATTTCCTCTCCTCTTTCTTTTAAAGAAGACTTTGAAGGGGAGTGAAATGCGTTGTCATAAAAGTGGATAAACAAACCCAGATCAGCCCCTGGCACTCTAACATGAAGGAAAAGGGAAAGAGGGGTGCTTTGAGGAGGAAAGGGGGGCAAGTTAGCAATCCCTCGGTTTGAACAAAGAAATGCAGCCCTTCAGCGCATCTGTTCATACCCAAGCCCCGGGGGGTGACTCTTGGAGATACAAGAGGATGGCAGAGGGCCAACAGGTTCTAAATACTATAGCGGAGAACATTTTCAAGGTGTTGGCTTCTAGAAGGACTATCACACCCTACCTTCTTTCCAGTAGTCATGTATGGATGTAAGAGTTGGACCATAAAGAAATCCGAGCACCAAAGAACTGATGCTTTTGAACTGCGGTGTTGGAGAAGACTCTTGAGAGTCCCTTGGACTGCAAGGAGATCCAACCAGTCAATCCTAAAGGAAGTTAGTCCTGAATATTCATTGGACAGACTCATGCTGAAGCTGAAGCTCCACTACTTTGGCCACCTGATGCGAAGAACAGACTCATTGGAAAAGCCCTTGATGTTGGGAAAGATTGAAGGCAGGAGGAGAAGGGGATGACAGAGGGTGAGATGGTTGGATGGCATCACCGACTCAATGGACATGAGTTTGAGTAAACTCAGGGAGTTAGTGATGGACAGTCACGAAGACATGTAGACACACGCAGGTGACAGCATTTCAATCTCTCCTTCCTAGAGATGGGAATTTTACCCATTTACTTCTTCACCTGCTCTTTTGTCCTTTTGTACAAAAGAATGAGTTTCCTTTTCAAGGGCAATTCATTCCTCTCTGGCTCCTACCCTGACACCTTCCACCTCCTCAAGAACCTTGTTCTATAGACCATTTCAGTCCTTAAGCAATAAACTGCTTGGGACTTGTGAACATTCTAGTACCTACAGACATGTTCATCTCCAGAAAAAAAAAAAAAAACAGTCTGAATTCAAAATACAAATAACTAAAATCAAATGTAATAAATAACAGAATGTATATAAAATGTAACATGATGTCACCATTGTAAACTTAATATTCATGACCATTTCACTCCATTCGAAAACAATTTGTGAGCTGGATGTTCTCCATTTTCCAAAATCCTGACTATGCACATTGAGTGTTGATCAAGGAGATTGAATTGTAAATTAGGCTGTCAATAGCCAACTCATTTTTGAAAGTAGATTTATAAACATTCTTTAGTTATTTCTTTGTGAAAAATGTACTTAACATGAGCAGTAGGTGCATTTTATGTTTTATGTGAATTGGAAAGGACTCAGCCTGCCAATGCAGGGGACACCGATTTCAGTCCCTGGTCTGGGAAGATCCCACAGGCCGTGGAGCAGCTAAGCCCAAGTGCTGCAACTCCTGAAGCCGTAAGCCTAGAGCCTGGGCTCCACAAAAGCAGAAGCCTCCGCAATGAAAAGCCCAGGCACCACGCCAGAGTGGCCCCTGCTCGCCGTAACTAGAGAAAGACTGGACACAGCGATGAAGACCCAGCTTCAAGAACACCGACCCCGGGGCTACTAGTCCCGCTGCTCCACATCCACGTCCACGATGAGCGACGCGCGCGTCATTCTGTACCTCTGTTCTCACTTTCTCCTGGCTCCTTTCTTGAAGCCGTTAGATGCACTTTCACACCGTAGAATTGCCGTCTATCTACCCCCCTCACCTTTCATCCATTACCCTATTCCTCTACTCCTCCTTCCAGTTTCTCAAATGTGGTCTACACAGATGGTCTATAGTTTCTCCCTTCCCATTCACTCTTCAGCTCACAGAAACATTATTTCTATCATAACCATTTAGTGGAAATGGAACGCCCTCACCAAAGACAGCAACAACTTTGTTCTTCAATACAGTTCATAAATTTCCGTTCCTTGTTTACCCACTTTCTCTTCCTTTTCTCCAAGGAAACACAGGTGCCTTGGCTTCTGCGATATTTTTTTCTCTTGGTTTTCTTCTTACTTCTCTGGATGCTGCTTGATCTTTCTTCAGGATTCTTCTTTGTCCCTTGGACAATGGAGTTCCGGGCTTTTATCAAAGGCTCTCTCTCCCCTGCCTCAACATCCTCTCCCTGGGCAAGTCCTCTGGTTCATCTACCATTTACATGGCAATGATTTCCAAACCTGTACCCCCAGTCTATATCTCTCTCTTAGAGTTCAGACCAATATAGCTACTCTCTACCCATCATCACCAATAGAATTTAGACCACAGTACAAAAGGAAATTTATATTCCTCATCCCCTGGTCCTAGCTCTTCTCCCTTGTGCTCCTGATATCAACAAATGGCACCAATATTAAATCCATCAGAAACTGGGCTCCAGCTTTGAACACTCAGCCTTCCCTGACTGCCATATTCAGCAATCTAGAATTCCTACTCCTGTATGTTCCGTAGATTCATTCTCTCTTCTTCATTGCCAGTGCTGATTCTTATCTAGGCCACCATCATGATGCGTCTGAATTATGACAGCAGCCTCTGCCATCAATCATTTTCCCACTCTGCTCCACAAGTGATGTTTTTTAAACTATGAAACCAATTATGAAATGTCACGGCTTAAATCCTTCGATGTTTTCTTCAGTGCTCTTGGGGAAAAGCTCCCAAGTCCTTAACATGGTTTACAAAATTAGCAAAACCTGGTTCTAATATATCCATGGCCATATATCCTTTCCCTTTTCCTACCCTTTCTTGTGAGAATAAAAATCTTGTCCTCCCAAGCACTCCACGTTCTTGCTTCCAGGCTTTCATGCACACCATTGTCTTGGCTTGCAACACTCTGACCCCATGTAGCTGAACCCAACCTGCTTTTCAGATTTCAGTTTAGAAGTTTTACTGCCCTATGCCACCCCTGATGCACCAAACCAAAAACAGATGACTCTCCTAAGTGTCACCAGAATATTCTTTATTTCAGTGGGGTTTTTGCAGTGTTTATAATGGCTTGGCTACTTGGCTATCTCATATTCTCACCAGGCTGTAAACTCTAGGAGGGCAAGGTTTAAGTCTGTACTGTCTAATATAATAGTATAATAAATTTTTGATAAATATTGGTTGAACACGTACATGAGCAGGCACCAGGCACACATCTGATTGGCTGTCAATTATTCTGACTTCAGTAGGAGATTTCCTGAGTTAGCTTTCTCAGCGTAACAACTTTGTTCTTAATCTTTGTTATCATGCTTTCCAAACCATTCAGAAAGTGCTCTAATGTTTACCAAGCACTTTAAAATAGCGAGATAAATGCTCCTGGTGAAGGTGGCCTCTTTAAGACCTGGGCTGACTGCACAGCACAAAGTGGGCTGCCTTGACTGCAATGATGTCATTCAAGGTTATTGGTTGCAAGCATCAAAATTTACTGCTGGTGGGAAGGAAGCCACCGAGTACATCCAGAGCCAAATTCAGACAAGTGCTTGCTGTGCTCACAGCAATCAGGGAAGCCTCTGTTCCACATGCTTTATTCTCAGTAATGTGGGGCACAGTTGTTGCCACATTTAGGAAAATAAACAAAGAGATTACCTGATTTTCTTCCTAGTTATAACATACAGTCATGATTGAATGGGTTAGCAAATATTCTTTGCTGATAATTAAGCAGTATTATTTGTGAAATTTTGCACCAGGGCTGTAGCAATATTAGCTTTTCACCTGATTGCTAGGTTCATTCATAAAAGAAGCAGCAGAATGACAGACACTGCAGATTATTGTGTGCTTAGTCGCTCAGTCGTGTCCGACTCTTTGCGACCCTGTGGACTGTAGCCTGCCAGGCTCTTCTGTCCATGGGGATTCTCCAGGTAAGAATACTGGCGTGGGTTGCCATGCCCTCCTCTAGGGCATCTTCTCAACCCAGGGGTCAAGTCCAGGCCTCCTGCATTGCAGGAGGATTCTTCACTGTCTGAGCCACCAGAGAAACCCAAGGATACTGGCATGGGTAGCCTATCCCTTCTCCAGGGGAAATCCCCAACCCAGGAGTTGAACCAGGGTCTCCTGCATTGTAAGCAGATTCTTTACCAGCTGAGCTACTTGGGAAGCCCTCCAGATTATTAAGGTGAATAACCTGAAGGCAGGGGATATGAAATGTAGGCTTCGCCAATAAAGGGACTTTGGGTAGAGTCTGATCAGGCATGCAGATAGTCTCCATTTCCTATTGTGAAAATGGTCTGAGTCCAAAGGATCAAGAAGGGCCTACAGCTAGACATTCCTGTACTGACATAATTGTGACTGGGCAGCTACTGTACTCTTATATTGACATGAGCACCAGGGTAAATTTCTTTTAAATATGAGGTTACTACTACATAGGCTGCTGCTGCTGCTAAGTCACTTCAGTCGTGTCCGACTCTGTGTGACCCCATAGACGGCAGCCCACCAGGCTCCCCCGTCCCTGGGATTCTCCAGGCACGAATACTGGAGTGGGCTGCCATTTCCTTCTCCAGTGCATGAAAGAGAAAAGTGAAAGTGAAGTCGCTCAGTCTGTCCGACTGTTAGCGACCCCATGGACTGCAGCCCACCAGGCTCCTCTGTCCATTGGATTTTCCAGGCAAGAGTACTGGGGTGGGGTGCCATTGCCAGTACTCAAGATTTGTAGGTTAATTCTTTAGATAGAGGGAATATCAGTGCCTAAAAAGAAATCCCAGCCCTTTAAAGTAACAGCATTTATAATACACATCCTTGAAAAAGAAGATAACTAGAATTTCTGATTTTGCTGAAGGCCTCTGGCATAGGTATGACCTCAAATACCTACACAACTGGACGTATAACTAGAGCAGGTTCTAGGTTTAATTCCCACACTTTTGCTTCAAGCTAATGAACTATAAACTTGCTTTTTTTTTTCTTTACATCTCATTTTAAAAATGGTACAATAGTATTTTCTTGAGGACTGGAGGGCTCATTAATTAATGTTTGCCAAGCACTTTGAAGATCTGAAGCACTTTGAAAGGGTCTACATTAAATCCAGAATTATAACTATCATCATCACAAAGCTCAGACTAGCTCAGAAATTTAGGAATGATGACTCAGGAGCCCATATTCCAGATTCGAATGAGATTATGTCTGAAAATAGTGAAACCAATTCCTGTAATGATTCAGATGAGAAAGGATTTATGGGATTCAGCAAGACTATATCCCAAATCATGCATGACAACAAAAATTAGACCGCATTCCGACTGATAATTTAGGAAACAATTTATTAAAGGAATCCCAAGGAGATTTGTGTCTGTGCTGTCTTTGAGGCCAAATCCATACACCGTTAGCCAGAAGAGACAGCAATCAGCCAGTTAAGTGAAGGGTGGTACAGGCTGAAGGCAGGGAATGCAGACTGGAGACAGAAATTGCCAGCTGCCCCAGACAAAGCATTTCATAAGTCACAGTGCTAGAAAATACGGACAAATCCATGTCAGGCAACAATCTTCAGCCCTCCTTTCTCAAAGAGCCTTCCCTGGGCACCATTGCTCAAACTGATCTCTCATTAATTTTTAAAACATTTTTGGAAGAAAATGTTAACTGCAGGTAAAATTGCCCTTAATTTGGTTGAAGAAGACCCCTTTTGCTCCTAGTCTGCTGAAAAGATTTTTTTGTTTATTTTCCAGTCAAGGATGGATGCTGGATTTTTGTCAGATGCTTTTCTGTGTCTGTTGAGATGATTATTTGTTTTATATTTGTATTAACATTATTATATGTCATAATTATGGTATTATTATAATGGAAATATATTAACATTAGCTTGTTAATATGATAAATCACATTGATCTTTTTTATGTTAAGTCAGCTTTCCTGAGATAATCCCAATTTGGGGGGCTTCGTTTGTTAAAATTCTACTTGGAATTTTGCATGTATGTTTTTAAGGATATCATGCTTATACTTATATTGTTCTGGTAATGTCTTTGCTTCTGATGTTAGTGCAATTCTGGCTTCATATAATAGGTTAGGAAGTATTCACTCTATCTCTGCAAGATTTTGTGTAGACTTGGTATTACTTTTTCCTTAAATATTTGGTAGAATTCACAAATGAAACAATCTGAGCCTGAAGTTTTCTTTACGGGAAGGTTTTTTAACAACAAATCCAATTTATTTAATAGATGTATTATATATTCTTATTTCCAGTGATCAATTTTCCAAGCATCTCTTTCTTACTGTTTTCTAATTTCTTTGACTGGTGGTCAGAGAGCATACATAATGTTACTTGGATCCTTTTAAATTGAGTATTGAGGCTTTATAATGATAGAATATATCTTAGTAAATACCATGGATACTTGAAAAGATGGTTTATGCAAAGTCATTGGCTTAAGCTTCCTGTAGATGTCAGTTAGATCCAGGGGTTGTAGTATTGTTTAAATCTTCTATATCCTAACTGATTTCCTGGCTGCTTATTTTACCAACGATTAACAGAAGAGTATAAAAATCTCTTATTTTAAATGTAGACTTATCTATTTCTCCTTGAATCTCTGTCAGTTTTTGCTTCATGAATTTTACATCTCTTTTATTACATGCATAAATGTTTAAGATTATTATGTCCCCTTGATTAATTGACCCCTTCATCATTATGACCTTTTTCTATCCTTATTAATATCTTTGCCTCGAGATCTACTTTGTCTAATGCTAATATAGCCACTCTAACTTTTAAAAATTAGTTTTTGCATTGTATATTTTTGTGATTCTTTCACTTTTAAACTATTTCTGTCTTTATATTTAAAATGTGCTTCTTGCAGGTAGTGTCCAGTTGGGTCTTACGTTTCTGTAATTTAAGGACCTCTGCCTTTCAGAATATCTAAACCATTTACATTTAATATAATTATCATTGTAAATAAACATAAATTTATTATCTTTGTTTTCTATTTATCCTACTCTTCTTTATTCCTTTTTCTCTCTTTATCTGCTATGTTTTTAATCAACTGCATGTTTCCTTATGGTTCCATTACATATCTTTTAATCATTTCAAATCTTTTTTTTTTCCTGTCTTCTCACATGTACACATGTACACAAGTAGTCTCCTCACATGTACACATGTACAATATGTACTGCATGTACAATATGGCCCATATTCAGGTAGAAACCAGAGGAGACACACCTATGGAGTTTGCTGTCTCTCCTCCTCTCTCTGCCTCCTTCTCTTTCTCTCTGCAGATATCTCTTAATATTATGGTATCCTGTGAATTCTAGCTGCATTGATCCCCTTGACTCTTAGCTCCTTCGCCATAAGGCAGTGAGACCACCAGATTCTGCCTGGGTTCCCCTTCTCTACACAGAGGCTTGTAGGTGGCTGAGGCGACCCCTGGGACAATAGTTGAGCTTACCTCATTAGTCTGCCCTCCCTCAGGGATCACTGTCCTTTGTTGTCTAAGGTCCAATGTTTTGAAACTGTTATTTCACATGTTTTTGTCTATTGGGGGGTTTTGTTTTTTGTGTTCTGTTGTTTCAGGCAAAAGGGTAGATCAAGTTCCTTTTACTTTATCTTTTAGCCTGAAGTGATTCTAGATGGAAGGTGAGATACTGTTGATGCAAATTGGACATATTTTGAAACATAAGTCTGATTTTCTGAAACTTTTCATCGAATGTCTGAGAATATTTAAGAAAACTGGTTGGAACTATTTCTTACGTTAATTAGCTCCAAAATTTATAGGGTCATTAAAATATTAAAGCAAAGTAACCCAGAAACAAATAGCTAATTCTTGCTCCAGTTTAACAATCTCTGCAAACACTAATGTAACCACTCTCTCAAGGGCTTAGTTAAAAGGAATGCCTGCTAGATTTATTTCATTTTCAGGAAAGAGAGAGGTCATTATGGTTTAACAATTACCCAGTCCCCTTCTTGATTTAATCTTAATCTATAAACACAGGCCTACGTTTTGAAGACTATTATGCTGAATGAAAAAAACTTATTATTGATATTGGTGGTTAAATGTTTACCCCAATGCCCAGAAGATACATACACAAAGCTAATTTACCACCAAGTGTGACTATCTGAAAATATATGTTTTCCATGTGGTGTAATCTAAAAATATTTCCTCAGTACTCTGAAAACAAATAGTTTTTTAAAAAATGAATAAAACCATACAAAGACTTATATTCCATATGCCAATTTTTTAAAGGGCAGCTTTTTTCCTTCATTGTATTTTTCTCTGATTCTATGGTTTCTTTATCATATATCAGCTATTTTCCCTTATTCTTTTCCAAACACGTGAGTTTTCAAGAGCACTTAATATGAACAATACCAATGCCCTAGGTTTCTTGAATTTCTGTGTTAAGAATTCTTCATCTAATATATAGTATATCAAATATTTCAAAAAGATATATATATTCAGTTTTAAGAGTACATATATACATATTTTAGAGAAGGCAATGGCACCCCACTCCAGTACTCTTGCCTGGAAAATCCCGTGGATGGAGGAGCCTGGTGGGCTACAGTCCATGGGGTTGCTAAGAGTCGGACAGGACTGAGCGACTTCACTTTCACTTTTCACTCTCATGCATAGGAGAAGGAAATGGCAACCCACTCCAGTGTTCTTGCCTGGAGAATCCCAGGGATGGAGGCGCCTGGTGGGCTGCTGCAGTCTCACAGAGTCAGCCATGACTGAAGCAACTTAGCAGCAGCAGCATACACATATATATTAGTTTATGTATTATATATGTATTTTATATTTATTTTCATTTTTGCTTGGAGTTAATTTCTTTGATCTTAAGAGTTTAAGAAGAGGAAAAATAACAATACCCTTAAGTTTGGAGAAACAAAGAACTACCCTGGGAGGAAGGGAAACACAGGTCTCTGATGGGTTGAATTCCTTCTGCTTTCCACCGCTTTTCTGATGGGTTGAATTCCTTCTGCTTTCCACCGCTTTGAGCTGAAACAAGTGATGTTATATTACTTGTCATACACTGACCCTCCGTCCTCTCCTTCCTGCCAACCTGAACAGAATGCAGCCCTCCACTTTAGACCCGCATGCTTCAACTCACAAAACCCTAACTGACCTCAGGACTCCTACAGCGGCTTTCTGATCCTGGAACGTTCTCAGGTTTGTCCGCCCTGGTCTTGGAACTGGCTTCCGCCATGCTTCGCATCCTTCATATTCCTCTTCTGTGATTGGCTCCCTGGACTCTGCGTCCACTTTCAGCTTCTGAGGATTTGTTTTGAGTCTGACCTTCCCATGTGGGGTGATGCTGGGAGGGGCAAATCACCATCGTGACAATTTGTCCCCCAGTTTCTTGAATTCCTCCTCCTCGCTTATTTTCAGTTTGCCATTTCCTATTCGCGCGGGGCATCACTGGCACACCAAGTGTGTCTTTTCTCCTCTGCGCATCTCCCACCCCTTCTCACGAGCCGCATCGTTGAATGAACCCAAGCCACAGCCAAGGTAGGGGGGAGGCTTAGAGGTGAGAAAACGTGGGCCACTTCCGGATAGAAGCTGTTCCCTCACCTGTCTGGCCTCTACAGCGACTTTCTGCCATTAAATGGGACGAAAGAGGGCTGTGAGGAGACAGAAACAGGTGTGGAACTTGGACTGGAGTAGGGATTAGGAAAAGCAAAAGATGAGATTCTAAAATTTAGTGGAGAAATGGTAGAAGATTGAAAATTGAGTCAATTGAAGGAGAGACGTGAGGAAGGAGAGATGGATACATCCTGCAGGGAGCTGGATGTGACTGGGTGTTTAAAGAACCATGTTTGGCTGGGACTAGATTTTGTCCATGTTAGGGATATTTCCACACTGCATTCTGTGAAATGCTGGGAGGTACTTTCTTTTTTCTTTTTTGGTACAAATGTTTCTATAGATGTGTAGGTTTGCTCTAAACTGCTTTCACCATGCAAAAGATATTTCCTGTAAAACTTTCCAAGGTACCACATTTCCAAACTCTCCATTTGAGAAAATGGTCCATATGAGGACGTTGTTAGAGGATATTTTAACTGAGCAGAGAGAAGTAGCTGAGACAGGTGCTGGAAGTCAGGCATAGATGATGCCCACATTTGATGTCAGGCAGTCTCTTAAATGTAACATCTTTCACAGCGTCGGATGCCAGCGAAAGGCAGATTCATATACTGATGATTGTAAGAAATCACACATATCGGGCTTGATCTTACAGTCCATATGCATGCAAAACACCAATCAGAATGATGGGAATTTGCTTGTGCAGACTTGGCAATACTGTACACGATTGATATTTATTTACCTCTGTAGCTGCCTCACAAATAGGACATATTATAAAGTCAGTTGTGGATTCCTAGAGCATTTTCTCTGACTTCCTAAGTTTAAATCTTCCACTGTCTCCTCTACTTTGCCAGCCCATCTATAAGAAAATGGGTGAGCTCTGTTTATGGCATTTCAAGGTATCTTTGTTGCCTTTATTTAGGAATCAGTCAGCTAAACTGTCAAGTATTTATGAATTCACACCATCTATCTATATTAAGTTCAAGTTCCTTTGTAAAAAAAAATACACATCTTCCATTTCTCTATCTCTACCAGGACAGTAATAGAGCTGCTCACCAATTTTTTTTCTCAGAAATAATGAACTAATTCTCTTCTGCTAGGAGGAAGAGGGTCAAAGAGAAAGGGCGGGGGTGAAGTTTACTGGCCATTAGCAAGGTCATACATCAGGTAGTTAAATCCTAAAGAAAGTTCCATAGCCCTTTAACTATTTCTCTGTTGTAGACTAGCAGTTCCCAACCTTTTCAGCATCAGGGACTGGGTTTGTGGGAGTCTCAGCTTCAGCATCATTCCTTCCAAAGAAATCCCAGGGTTGATCTCCTTCAGAATGGACTGGTTGGATCTCCTTGCAGTCCAAGGGACTCTCAAGAGTCTTCTCCAACACCACAGTTCAAAAGCATCAATTCTTCAGCACTCAGCTTTCTTCACAGTCCAACTCTCACATCCATACATGACCACAGGAAAAACCATAGCCTTGACTAGATAGACCTTTGTTGGCAAAGTAATGTCTCTGCTTTTCAACATGCTGTCTAGGTTGGGCATAACTTTTCTTCCAAGGAGTAAGCGTCTTTTAATTTCAGCTGACCTCAAATATGTAGGAGACAACAAGATTCAGAGACAGGAAGGCTGGGTGGGAAGGGAATCAGGGAAAAGATTCTTCCTGGTTTTAAAAGGCCAAGTCTGAGGACAGTGTGTGTACACACTGTTAGCTATACTATGTCCTTACAACTTTTGAGCATATTTTCATTAAAGGTCTCTGGAACATTCTCTGCTCTGTACACATATCTTTCACAAATATTTAAAGCAGAGATGAAGACTTTCTGTACCTTTTACAGCATATCCAAAGCTGTTTGAAAGCTAGTTGAAATTTTTTCTGAAGTTGGTCTGATTAATTAGGATAGGTTATTAGACACATGGGTTTCCCCAGTGGCTCAGAGGTAAAGAACCCACCTGCCAATGGGGGAGATGTGGATTCAATCCCTTGTTTGGGAAGATCCTCTAGAGAAGGAAATGGTAACCCATTCCATCTTTCTTGCCTGGGAAATCCCATGGACAGAGGAGCCTGTCCATGGGGTCACAAAAGAGTAGAATACACTTAGTGAGTAAATAACCACAAATTAGACCCTTAGTTACTAATTTCATAGATGGCTTTTTGGTGGCATGTCCGATGGCTCATCCAGTAAAGAATCAGCCTACAATGCAAGAGCCACAGGAGACACAAGTTGATTTCTGGATTGGGAAGACCCCCTGGAGAAGGAAATGGCAACCCATTCCAGTATTCTTGCCAGAAAAAATCCCATGGACAGAGGAGCCTGGTGGGCTATAGTCCAAAGAGTCAGACATGACTGAACATAGTACATGTAGTCATGCAGAGACATACACATTTTCCATTGGCAGAAGAGTGAAGTACAATAAATTTAAGTAACTGTCAGGAAGCATGAACACAAGGCCAGGCTTTGACACCAGCATGTAGCCTTAAGCCATCACTGGACTTCTCTGGGCATCGGTCTCCTGGACTGTACAACGGTGGTAGAGAGAAGCCTGGCAAGGAGCAGCAGTTAGTAATGTAGGGCCAGATGAATCATTCCCTTCAAGACCCTTTACAGGAAACTTGTTTATAAACCCATCTAAGTTCTCTCGCTTCGTAGCATTCCGTCACAAGAGGGCTACCTCTAGGAGAATTATTTGGTTTTTATTTGTACCTATCATCCCATGGAATGTTTGTCCAGGTCCCAAACATAAATTGCCTCCAATCAGAATTAAAATAACACATTATTTGCTAAACAATAATAACAAACTCTGCAGGAAAAAAATTATTTAAAAAATGTTTATTTATTTATTTGGCTGCGTTAAGTCTTAGTTGCAGCATGCTGGATCTTTATTTGTGTGATGTGAGTTTTTTTTTAAGTTGCAGCATACAAATCCTTAGTTGTAGCATGTGGAATCTAGTTCCCTGACCTGAGATTGAACCAGGGCCCCCTGCCTTGGGAGTGCAGTCTTAGCCACTGGACCACCAGGGAAGTTAAAAAAAAAAATTTCTGAATTTCATAAAATTTTGTTTTCTGAGACACCTGTCTTTCAACATTGAAGTCGCTCAGTCGTGTCTGACTCTTTGCGACCCCGTGGACTGTAGCCTACCAGGCTCCTCCGTCCATGGAATTTTCCAGGCAAGAGTACTGGAGTGGGTTGCCATTTCCTTCTCCAGGAGATCTTCCCAACTCAGGGATCAAACCCGGGTCTCCCGCATTGTAGGCAGACGCTTTACCATCTGAGCCACCAGGGAAGTCCGAATGGAGCATAAATTTTTTTTTTTCAGTGTTTGATGATTGACAAAAAGAATCCAAGTGTATCTTGTTTCATTTTGTCTTGATCTCATTGCCTCTGTCTTAAGCCCAAATGCAAATTAATTTGCACACCAATTCCAAGTACTATAACGAACTGCAGATTTTAAAAAACCGTATCTGGGGAACACTGGCTGCTTACCTGGAATTGTGTTGACACAGTGTGTCTCATTTTTCACTTTCTATAGTGTAGTGTCTTTAGTGGAGTTTGTATTTATCTCTGTATGAAGCTGGATTTCACTTTCCTTTCTCTTTATGGTCTTATCACATCGTTTACAAACACTTTATCTCTGTTACAGAAAATAAATGGAATTCCAGGCTTTCGATGAAATGTCATGTTGAAACGGATGGTCCAAAAATCTATATTTAGATGACTGACTCCTGTTTGAGGAAGACATGATGAATGTTTCATGCACATACACTGAAGGATGATGGATTTAATGACCATCCCCTAACTGGGGAATGCTATTTTGGAATAATTAAATGTTCCATCATTTGCAAGTCTAAATAGTCCATTGTTAGTTTCTGTTTTTGTCTGTCAACAGATCCTTCCATTTTCTAAAGGAAATTTATCATTAAAACAATTGAACGGATAGCAACATCCCACTAGTGTGTGTTAGCAATGGCACATTTCATGGAACTCTGATTCATGGCTACAGTTTGGGAAGACTTAATTTATGTATGAGTCTGGTTCATAAATGACAAACATGACAAGCATTGTTTAAAGGCTACTGGTAGATATTTATCTTCAGGTATTGAAGTGATCTTCTGCTCGAAGAGATGGCTAAGCCTTTTGTCAGATGAAAGAATCTCCTGGAATAAAAGAGCATTCATGAAGTATTTTGTAATTAAATAATAATAATTTTACAATCTATTTTCTTGCTGATCCTTCTCTTTTAGAGGTTTTTACATGCTACATTCCTTTTTAACTCTTGACTATTATTGAGGCATTTGAAGTAATTGTATCTAATTATATAGGAGGGCATGGCAACCCACTCCAGTATTTTTGCCTGGAGAATCCTCATGGACAGAGGAGCCTGCTGGGCTACAGTCCATGGGTCTGCAAAGAGTAGGACACGACTGAGCAACTAAGCACAGCACAGCACAGCACAGCATATATACCTATATGTTAATATAAATTTTGACATTTAATTCTTCTAGGTCTTGGTCTTTCAGGCTGTAAAGGGCAGTAGATAAAAGGAGTGGGGCTAGGGAAAATTTATTTATATCTGAATAATATATTATTTATTTATATTTATATCTGAATTAGCATAGATCATTCTCATGAAAACTCTTTTTCTTATTTATAAAACAAAGATGTAGAAAAATGTCCCCCAACTCTATCAAAGTGTCTGTCCTTATGTTCAAGATCTTTATATACCTCTCCAGGTAGATAGACAGATTCATAGATAGATAGAACACCTATATAAGGGGAATGGCATAGTTAACACATTACTAATGCATATAAATAACAAAGTACCTAATTGTTGAGTTAATGCTTCTCACCCTTATTACTGGCATAGTTATCCTTATATGAATTATGTCCACAGAGCTGCATTGTATGAATGTTTTTGAGAACCTAGTAAAGACTTCACTATTTTCGTGATTAGGTCCTAGAAATCAAAACAACAAGACCCATTTTGAGGAAAGCCTGGCCTCATTGCTAACCAACTTGGAATATGGAATTATTGACTCAGTTGCTACCCAATTAATTATTAAGATGGCTCTAAATACCAGACGGATCATCCCATGACTAACAGATTTTGATTGCCTTGCTTGTGCATTGTGGTCCATATGTAGAAGCCAGAACATTTGTAGACAGCAGGACTGGCTAAGCATGGCCAGATGGGTTTTGCCCAAGTTGGGAAAATCATGGAACCCATTCAGAACTTACTATGTATCAATCCAGTGGAGAGACATGTTGGTGAAACTGATGATGGAATTGATTCAAGCAGAAGCAGTCATGGAGCAACTAATTCATTAGACGCTATGGTCTGCTTTTAGGAACACTATATTGAAGCTTTCCAAACTCTACTTGGACAAAGTGTATTGCAATCCTGGTTAATTATTTTACTTAATTCAAGCACAACCAGCTGCTTTACTGATTTTAAACGGCCTAAAGCAGTTCCCCACACTTGAACAAAACTGTTGGAAGATACAAAAGTTTCTGTGTCAAGACTGTAATGAAACACAGTGATCCGAGCTCACCAAATCTGACTTGATCAATTTGGTATCTTCAGACTCGCTAATGACTAAATGTACAGCAGTCCTCAAAACTATTCTTGGAAATTTTAAGCCCACTTTATATAAGATTTCTATCATTAAAGATATACTAAATCATTTGCAATTTAGAATTCATGAGAAGTACCAGTGATTCAACAGTGTGCCCTCCAAAAGGTAGTCTTATACTGAAAATAAATTTGTATCAGTGAACATAAATGGATTTTTATGAGTTTCCCTGAGAGAAAAAAATCTTTAAGGCATGTTTCAATAAACATTTTGAAAATAATTTAAGGAAGAGGAAAGAAACGCTTAATCATTAGAAATCAGAAAGATAAAGCATAGTTTAAACTAAGGAAGGGTTGATTATTTGTTATGACTTCTCTTTTAAGTATTTTTCAATATATCTTATTAATTAAAGTGGTATTATAGACATTAAAATGTTCAGTTCAGTTCAGTCACTCAGTCATGTCCGACTTGTCTTGACCCCGTGGACTGCAGCACGCCAGGCCTCCCTGTCCATCACCAACTCCCAGAGCCTACTCAAACTCATGTCCATTGAGTCAGTGATGCCATCCAAAACGAACTGCAGATTTTAAAAAACCGTATCTGGGGAACACTGGCTGCTTACCTGGAATTGTGTTGACACAGTGTGTCTCATTTTTCACTTTCTATAGTGTAGTGTCTTTAGTGGAGTTTGTATTTATCTCTGTATGAAGCTGGATTTCACTTTCCTTTCTCTTTATGGTCTTATCACATCGTTTACAAACACTTTATCTCTGTTACAGAAAATAAATGGAATTCCAGGCTTTCGATGAAATGTCATGTTGAAACGGATGGTCCAAAAATCTATATTTAGATGACTGACTCCTGTTTGAGGAAGACATGATGAATGTTTCATGCACATACACTGAAGGATGATGGATTTAATGACCATCCCCTAACTGGGGAATGCTATTTTGGAATAATTAAATGTTCCATCATTTGCAAGTCTAAATAGTCCATTGTTAGTTTCTGTTTTTGTCTGTCAACAGATCCTTCCATTTTCTAAAGGAAATTTATCATTAAAACAATTGAACGGATAGCAACATCCCACTAGTGTGTGTTAGCAATGGCACATTTCATGGAACTCTGATTCATGGCTACAGTTTGGGAAGACTTAATTTATGTATGAGTCTGGTTCATAAATGACAAACATGACAAGCATTGTTTAAAGGCTACTGGTAGATATTTATCTTCAGGTATTGAAGTGATCTTCTGCTCGAAGAGATGGCTAAGCCTTTTGTCAGATGAAAGAATCTCCTGGAATAAAAGAGCATTCATGAAGTATTTTGTAATTAAATAATAATAATTTTACAATCTATTTTCTTGCTGATCCTTCTCTTTTAGAGGTTTTTATATGCTACATTCCTTTTTAACTCTTGACTATTATTGAGGCATTTGAAGTAATTGTATCTAATTATATAGGAGGGCATGGCAACCCACTCCAGTATTTTTGCCTGGAGAATCCTCATGGACAGAGGAGCCTGCTGGGCTACAGTCCATGGGTCTGCAAAGAGTAGGACACGACTGAGCAACTAAGCACAGCACAGCACAGCACAGCATATATACCTATATGTTAATATAAATTTTGACATTTAATTCTTCTAGGTCTTGGTCTTTCAGGCTGTAAAGGGCAGTAGATAAAAGGAGTGGGGCTAGGGAAAATTTATTTATATCTGAATAATATATTATTTATTTATATTTATATCTGAATTAGCATAGATCATTCTCATGAAAACTCTTTTTCTTATTTATAAAACAAAGATGTAGAAAAATGTCCCCCAACTCTATCAAAGTGTCTGTCCTTATGTTCAAGATCTTTATATTCCTCTCCAGGTAGATAGACAGATTCACAGATAGATAGAACACCTATATAAGGGGAATGGCATAGTTAACACATTACTAATGCATATAAATAACAAAGTACCTAATTGTTGAGTTAATGCTTCTCACCCTTATTACTGGCATAGTTATCCTTATATGAATTATGTCCACAGAGCTGCATTGTAGGAATGTTTTTGAGAACCTAGTAAAGACTTCACTATTTTCGTGATTAGGTCCTAGAAATCAAAACAACAAGACCCATTTTGAGGAAAGCCTGGCCTCATTGCTAACCAACTTGGAATATGGAATTATTGACTCAGTTGCTACCCAATTAATTATTAAGATGGCTCTAAATACCAGACGGATCATCCCATGACTAACAGATTTTGATTGCCTTGCTTGTGCATTGTGGTCCATATGTAGAAGCCAGAACATTTGTAGACAGCAGGACTGGCTAAGCATGGCCAGATGGGTTTTGCCCAAGTTGGGAAAATCATGGAACCCATTCAGAACTTACTATGTATCAATCCAGTGGAGAGACATGTTGGTGAAACTGATGATGGAATTGATTCAAGCAGAAGCAGTCATGGAGCAACTAATTCATTAGACGCTATGGTCTGCTTTTAGGAACACTATATTGAAGCTTTCCAAACTCTGCTTGGACAAAGTGTATTGCAATCCTGGTTAATTATTTTACTTAATTCAAGCACAACCAGCTGCTTTACTGATTTTAAACGGCCTAAAGCAGTTCCCCACACTTGAACAAAACTGTTGGAAGATACAAAAGTTTCTGTGTCAAGACTGTAATGAAACACAGTGATCCGAGCTCACCAAATCTGACTTGATCAATTTGGTATCTTCAGACTCGCTAATGACTAAATGTACAGCAGTCCTCAAAACTATTCTTGGAAATTTTAAGCCCACTTTATATAAGATTTCTATCATTAAAGATATACTAAATCATTTGCAATTTAGAATTCATGAGAAGTACCAGTGATTCAACAGTGTGCCCTCCAAAAGGTAGTCTTATACTGAAAATAAATTTGTATCAGTGAACATAAATGGATTTTTATGAGTTTCCCTGAGAGAAAAAAATCTTTAAGGCATGTTTCAATAAACATTTTGAAAATAATTTAAGGAAGAGGAAAGAAACGCTTAATCATTAGAAATCAGAAAGATAAAGCATAGTTTAAACTAAGGAAGGGTTGATTATTTGTTATGACTTCTCTTTTAAGTATTTTTCAATATATCTTATTAATTAAAGTGGTATTATAGACATTAAAATGTTCAGTTCAGTTCAGTCACTCAGTCATGTCCGACTTGTCTTGACCCCGTGGACTGCAGCACGCCAGGCCTCCCTGTCCATCACCAACTCCCAGAGCCTACTCAAACTCATGTCCATTGAGTCAGTGATGCCATCCAATCATCTCATCCTCTGTCATCCCCTTCTCTTCTCGCCTTCAATCTTTCCCAGCATCAGGGTCTTTTTCAATGAGTTAGTTCTTCACATCAGGTAGCCAAAGTATCAGAGTTTCAGCTTCAGTGTCAGTCCTTCCAATGAACACCCAGGACTGATCTCCTTTAGGATGGACTGGTTGGATCTCCTTGCAGTCCAAGAGATTCTCAAGAGTCTTCTCCAATATCACAGTTCAAAAGCATCAGTTCTTTGGGGCTCAACTTTCTTTATAGCCCAACTCTCACATCCATACAGGACTACTGGAAAAGCCATAGCTTTGACTAGACAGACCTTTGTTGGCAAAGTAATGTCTCCACTTTTTAATATGCTGTCTACGTTGGTGATAGCTTTTCTTCCAAGGAGCAAGCATCTTTTAATTTCATGGCGGCAGTCACCATCTGTGGATCTTCCCTTTAGCTCAGACGGTAAAGAATCTGCCTGCAAGGCAGGAGACCCAGGCTCCATCCCTGGGTCGGGAAGATCCTCTGGAGAAGGGAATGACAACCCAATCCAGTATTCTTGCCTAGAGAATCCCATGGACAGAGGAGTCTGGCAGGCCACAGTCCATGGGGTCACAAAGAGTCGGACACAACTGTGCAACCAGTACACTGTATACTATAGTCACCATCTGCAGAGATTTTGGAGCCCAAGAAAATAAAGTCTGTTACTGTTTCCATTGTTTCCCCATGAAGTGATGGGACCAGATGCCATGATCTTAGTTTTCTGAATGTTGAGTTTTAAGCCAACTTTTTCACTCTCTTCTTTCACTTTCATCAAGAGGCTCTTTAGTTCTTCTTCACTTTGTGCCATATGGGTGGTGTCATCTGCATATCTGAGGTTATTGATATTTTTCTGAGCAATCTTGATTCCAGCTGTGCTTCACCCAGCTTAGCATTTCCATATGATGTACTCTGCATATAAGTTAAATAAGCATTAAAATGTTGGTAACGGTATATATACCCAAATCATGCTTTGACTCAAAATATTCTAAAGAAAATTCACTCCAGTGCTATCAGTGGCTCACATGAATTTATTGCAGTACTTGTTTGATTAACCAGAAGTTGATTATTAGAGAAGGAACAGAAGTAAAATGTACCCTCAAATTTTTTGATTCGGTAAATCCGTATAGATGTGGCTTTTTCAGAGATTAATTCCACTTTAATCATAATCCCAACAGTAAATGAACATTAAACCATAATTTAAACTTACAGGACACCCACAGAGAAAACTGATTTAAAGAGGAATGGAAAGACATGGTTGCCCTTCATGCAGCAAAGTTTTGGTTTAGATTGCAAGAAATATGGTGCAAGCTCATATGAGTTCCTGGAGGAGAAAAAACATGTCTCGTTCATTTTTTACGAGTAAGAAGCAGTGTGGCAGTGAGAGGCAAACAGAAGATGTGTTTGGCACATGTTCTGGTGGCAGAGTTAATAGATCTTGTGATGGATTCAAAACAGGGAGTAGGGAAATAAAAGAAGTCAAGAATGACACCCTAGTTTCTCAGTTTGGGCGATTTATTGATACTGGAATATTTTGCTGGCAAGGGAAGACTGAGAATGTGTTTGTGGTAAGAAATCAGGGATTCTGTTTTGAACATCAAATTGAGAGCCTCTGAGTCTCTTAAGTGTAGAAGTTGACTATCCAGAGAAGATCAGGACAGAAGTAATAGATTTGGACTTCATTGCCATATAGATGATAGCTGTAGCAATGGGACTTGATAAGATTACCTGGGAAAGAAGCAAAGATACAGAAGAGGAGGAGGCTGAGATTATGACTTTGATATTGAGCAGAGGAAGAGAAGCTAGGGGAGGAGACTAGCTGTATCACAGAAGGGGCGGAGGATAATGGTAAGGAAACCAAGAACAGGGACTTCCCTGGTGATCCAGTGGTTAAGATTTCACCTTCCAACGCAGAGGGTGCAGGTTCCGGGGAGCTGAGACCCCTCATGACTCTCGGCCAAAAACCCAAAACGTGAAACAGAAGCAATATTGTAACAGATTCAATGAAGACTTTAAAAATGGTCCACATCAAAAAAAAAGAAAAAAACGTCTAAAAAGGAAACCAAGAACAGTGTTTTACCAAGTAAGAAATGTTCAAGTGTTTTTGAACGATTCTAAGTCAAGTAAGAAAAGGAAAAGGAAATGACACTGGTGACTTTTTAAAGAGCCATTTCAGAGGATGATGGGAATAGAAGCCTGATTAGAGAGGGTCAAGTGCTGAAATGAGGCACGCAGTGGAGCCATACTGCAGAAAACTCTCTCCAGGGAAGAAGGAGAGTGGGGGATTTAGACAGAAAACCAGAATGCACTCTTTGTTTCCTCCTTTTGTCACACAGGAAGTCAAGAGGGAGACTAAAGTGAAAAAAAATGAGGAAAAGAAAAAACAGTACCAAGTGAAATAGTCACAAAATCAAATGGAAGTAATAAAATGGTTGGTTTTCTTAGATTAAATTTTTTACATATATATTAGTGATTTATTGAAGAATTTTTATTTGTTTTGCAAAAGAGCTGGAAAACTATGCAACCAATCAGATTTGAGCACTTGTTCATTATTTTTTATTGCTACTAAAATGATGAAGGTGATTTTTAGGTATGTATATATAAAGAACTAGTAACATCACTATATTCTTGTAATTTTAAAATTATCTCATGCCAATAAACTATTAAATTATCATTTTAAGCCATGAAAATGAATAATTTAAAGGCTATAAGGAAAGCTTTCATTTTAATAAGTTCATAAGGTGTCAAACTTCACAATTTATTACAAATTCTTAGCTAATTTGCTGTAATTAATGTGAATGAAAAATATTTCATTGCCTAAACATTCTGTTTACATATTCCTTTCTAATGATGAAACAAAAGAACTAATTTGTTAAAGATGTTCTTTAATTGATTCCAAGGGGAATACTTAAAACATAATTTGCTGACTGGTTTGGTGCAATTCCTGATTCCTACCACACAATGATATCCATAATTTTATAATGACAAAACATTATAATCGTATAGGAATGGTATTACCAAGCACTGAAGTCCCCAGTTAATTTTCACTATTAATTGTGTGACTTAAGAACCAGAAAGAACACTGGTGGTAAGACCCATGTACCCTAGGACTTTCTTGACTATTAAGCAGTTGTGCAATCTTGGTTTTTTAGCTCGGTTGAAAACAATTTTTTTTTTTTAAGGTGAAGATAAAAACAGGTTAGTCTGGTGAGGTAGGACCTTTCAACCAAGAATAAAGACCTTGGAGTAAGTAGGCAGATAACTGGATGCACAGATGTACTGCCTTTTACTGCTGGACACTAACCAGGCTGGGGAGAAAGGAAGGTCTTTTCTCAAGGCATATAAGTCTGTTCACTCAATTCCAACTGTGGTGGGCACCATTAAGTATTAAAAAGACAGGATTTGCCCACCTAAGAGGAAGGTGGTGGCTTTGTCTGATCAGAGGAAAAGTACCAGCTCTGCCCAGCACCTTCTTTTAGGGTTGTGGGTGAGCAGCATCTTGGTCTTAATGACGTGGCAAAAGACCCACTGAATGGGCTGCACAGGCCCCCAGACAACTCAGCAGTCCTCTCTGCCACACCCTAATCATTCAAATATTGAAGCTGGCCCTAAATTTTAGCTACTACACTACAATTTCCTTACATGTTCTTATTAGTGATTTAGGGTATAAACGCTTTGACAAGTCAGGGGATAATCTAGAGGCAGAGTGTTTGCTTGAAGAGGCAGTTCCCATGAGGGTTTATTTGATTTCAATTAGATTTTTAAGCATTTGTCATCGAGGATTTACTTATGTAAATAAATTACCATGTTCTGCACCTCAGTTTGTTCAATGGCAAATCATGATAGAATTAAAAATAACTCAACATGCACAGAAGGATGTCAGTGAGATCCTCGAAGGTGCCTGTGAAAGTTCTTAGGTGAGTTTGTGCCACTTACCCAACAGAACGTTGCTTCACTTTCCATGTTCTAACATTAAAATTGTAGTCACATTGGATATTTATTACAAAATAGTCAGTGCAAAGGGTAATAACTCCTCAATTCTATGACCTTGAGGAAGAGTGTAGTAATCTGTTCATATAGCCAAAACTTCTCTTAGCTCTAGAAGTCATGATGGGCAGAACAAATGTGGGCCCGTGACATGGTCTTGACATTAGAAAGTAAACATCACGTGATGTCATGTGCTTGGAATATGACATATGAAAGCCAAGTCATTCTTTAACCCCATCTGTCATACATAAGGCCCTTTATTAATGGGCTCTGCCAAGATGGGGTCTTTACTACTAAAGAGACATAGAGAATTTGGACTAGATCCAGAGGAGAACATGACAATTATTAATGACTTAGAAAAAGGACCTATAAAGAAAGGTCAGAGAAACTCAGAACTTTTCAGAGAGGAGTTAAATATCTTCACAGTTTGCAAGTGGGTAATTAACCATCAGGGAACACAAAATCAAGAAAAGTAGTCTGACTGTTCAAGTTGTTGAACGTTATTAGAGGAAGTTCCTGAGAAACAGTATGGAATCTCATATAGAGGCAACTACAGGTTTTGTGGTCTTTGGCTTGGAGGGTTTCAATCTCCTGTTATCTCAAGTCATGGGCTTCAACTCACGGAACTCTTGAGGCCATTTGGAAATGGGTGGTGAGGCTTATCTGAAGGAAAATGTCTGTTCTCTGTGTCTGACTTAGAGCTGAAAGCAAATGGATAGAAACTGAGGCTGCATTTTAATTCTGGTAGCCAAATTGTCATGCCCATGATGTAATTTGTTGAAATAAAAATCCACCCAGTCTTTCCTCTAAATGTTTGATGAAATAGCACAGGGAATTCTACTTAACGCATTGTGGTGATCTGAATGAGAAGGAAGTCCAAAAGGGAGGGGGTACATGTATATGTAGGACTGATTCACTCCACTGTCCAGTCAAAACTAACACAACATTGTAAAGCAACTATTAATATGTTGTTGTTGTTTAGTTGCTAAGTTGTGTTTGACTCTTTTGTGACCCCATGGGCTGAAGTCTGCCAGGCTCCTCTGTCCATGGGATTTCCCAGGCAACAATACTGGAGTGGGTTGCCATTTCCTTCTCCAGAAGATCTCCCCAGCTCAGGGATCTAACCTGTGTCTTCTGCATTGGTAGGCAGATTCTTTACTGCTAAGCCAACAGGGAAGCCCAAAACAACTATATTCCAATAAAAACTAATTTTTAAAAATTAATAAATTCAGTCCATAATAAAAAGTCCAGCCACTTCATAAAAAATCATTTGAACATTTTATTGGTTTTAGTTCTTTTCAAGAGGCACTCTATTTAATGTCCTACATGTGCTTCCTGAAGACACCCTGAATTCACCCCGTACTTTCTTATATCTGAACATTTTCTTATACTTTCCTCTAGGAATGCTTTTGCTCACCCCTTCCATCTGTTAAAATACTACTATTTTATTTCCAATTTCTCAAGGCCAATTCAGCTGGCATTTCCTCCAAGTAAACGTCTTAGCTCTCTTCTTCCACTCGGTTGGAACTAATCTCTCCCATATGTACATATGGATGTATAGCTTCTATAGCATTTGGTACCTTTATTTTACTTAAGTTTTTGAAAATAGATGCTCAATTATTTATTCACTTCTCTTCTAGAGACAAAGTATCTTGAGGACAAGAAAAATTATTCATTCTGCTACTCTCCATTTTGCAGTGCATAAAATAAAGAAAAACATTTATCAGGAAATAGTCTCTGCAATGATGGATGCTGTGAGTCCTTATATGTTCTTTTCTTCATGACAGGGATATGCTTTCTTATCCTAAGAAAAGTTGTCTGGTTTTCTCCTTCAAAACTCTGCATGGGACTTATATTCTCAATTATGAGTTTTAAAACTAATCCCACTGAGACACTGGTTCATATTATTCTAGACTCCAGACCAAAATCTGTATTGGTTACCTATTGCCACATAATAAATTACCCCCAATTTTTAGTGGCTTAAAATTTTTATTATCTCACAGTTTCCGTGGGTCAGGAATGGAGATACAAGCCAGCCTGTCTTCTGCTTCTTGTCTCTGATCATTGTCATTTTTGTTTAGTCACTCAGTTATGTCCACCTCTTTGTGACCCCATGAACTACAGCACACAGGCTTCCCTGTCCTCCACTATCTCCCAGAGTTCACTCAAACTCATGTCCACCGAGCTGGTGATGCCACCCAACTATCTCATCCTCTGTCAGCCCCTTCTCCTACTCTCAATCTTTCCCAGCATCAGGGTCTTTTCCAATGAGTCAGCTCTGGACATCAAGTGGCCAAAGTATTGGAGCTTCAGCTTCAGCATCAGTCTTTCCAGTGAGTATTCAGGGTTGATTTCATTTAGGATGGACTGGTTTGATCTTCCTGTCTCTCCCAGGTTGCAGTTGGGGGTCCAGGGGCTGCAGCATCATCTGATGCGTGGACTGGGGAAGGATCCCCTATGTGACTATTGGCAGGATTTAGTCTCTAGAGGTCTGTGGGCTTGATGTTTCTCACTGGCTGTTGGGGAAAGTTGCTTTCAGTGTTTTGCTGCACAGGTCTCTCTAATATGGCCACTTGCATCATCAAAACCAGCAAGAGAGTCTCTAGAATGTCGAGCTTTTACCATCCCACTCCCATGCTATCTGTTGTTGGTTCTCTGGCCACCTTAAACCACACAAGCTAATCAAGCGTGGGGAAAAAAAAAAAAAAAATCAGTCAGTCTTTCTCCCTCTGTGACTCCTGCTGGAGCAGCATAGCACACAAGGCATGTTTGATAAAAGGGATTCCTTGACACGAGTGGAATAAGTTTGAAAAACATAACAAACCATATAGGGACTTCCCTGACAGTCCAGTGGTTTAAAACTTCATCGTCCAATGCAGGGGTGTGGGTTTAATCCCTGGTTGGGAGGCTAAAACCCCACTTGCCTCAGGGCCAAAAAACCAAAACATAAAACAGAAACAATATTGTAGCAAATTCAATACTTTTAAAATAGCCCACATCAAAAAAAAATATGACTCTCCAGACGTTTCGTAAAACATATAAATCTATTAAAACTTCTATAGTATGCAAAATTTCCATGGTAAACAAAATGGTTTAACTTTATTTTTTCCAGGGTTTCCCAAATTTCTTTGGCAAGGGATCTGTTTAACAACCTACAAAACTGGTGCTCTGCTGAATGCACTTGTAAAATTATGGTGCTATTAATTAATATAATGAGAAGTAATCACTTATGAGAATGTATCCAAAACATGGAGAAACTGAAAGCACTTAAGAGGCTTTTTATTTCCTGAAACCTACCCAGGAGAGTGGGCCAGAAGGCTGAGTGGTATAGTTAGAAGCAGGCAGGATTGGGCAAATGCAGCGAAGGAGTTTGATAAGCAGTGGTTGGATGAGTTCAGTATACAGGCAGGTACACATCCAGTCAAGAAGCCAAATGATGGGTCTTGCTTGTGAAACCTACTTCAAATCGGTAAATTATTAACTTGTCCCTTGCAAACCTGGGACACAGCCTCATCACCCTCCTGCCCCTCCAGCCCCCCCTCCACCATGTTTCCTGTCTTAAGAGGGCCACGGGCATTGAGGGAAAGGATTGGAAAGCCGGAGCAGTCATGTGGTAGTTCATTACTATCTCCTGGGCTGTCATTTATAGACAATTGAAAATCAGGACTGCTTTCCTGATGTAAACAATGCCCAGATAAAATGGGGGCGTGCTGGCGGGAAATTGTGCTGAGAGGATGGAAGTGTTTTCCAGACAGCGGGGAATCTGCTGAGCCGTGACCTACTGCTCAACCACGGCTGATTTTATCCTCTAGTGAGACTTCACCCTTTATTCCTCCAAAGTACGGTATTAATAAACTGTTCTGGAAAACATCAAAGTTATTTGAAAAGGTCCATTATGGCATATTATTTCTTTATGCAAAATGGCTGTTTAATAAGATTGCCTCCTTGAACTTTTCACATGAGTAGGAGAGCCAATCTCATTTGCTAATGGAGGCTTTACAGCAGATCTCTTTCCTGCCCTTGTCTCTCTTTACCATTATTTTCTGGATAATAATTTACAATTTGCGTAAGCTGTAGGGGGAAATACTGGGAGCATAGGGTGATGGCCTCATGCTGCCATATGGCATGAACATCCCTGAGGTCCGTTTTAAGGAAGTCAGCCTTGTCTTGGTTGGCAGCTTGATAAGAAGTGAGGAAGGGCAGGTAACACCGGCCACCAAGGTGAGATCAGGACTCACTTAAAAGATCCTAGTCTTTGCTCAGAAATTCTATGCCTAAGATGCTGTCTGCATCGGTAATCAAGAGGGTGATGAATTCATAAGGAAGGAACTGTATTCCTCTTACCTATGGTTCAGGCTCAGAGAGGATGGTATGGATAATGAGGTTTCTGCTGCTGCTAGTGATTATTCAAGTGAATAAGAGGACAGACAAGAGTGAGCAGTAGGAATATCTTAGCAAGAAAACATGTACTGGATGAAGGCCTTACATAGCATCCAGATCCCTCAGTGACTGCCTACCTGAGTTTGGGTACTGGTCAAAAATTGGCTGCTCTTTCTTGAACTTGTCATCTGCAGAAACTACTCCCTTGACATCATGGGAGATGTTTATGTTCTCCATTTGGGGAATTCTTGTGTAACTTTATGTTAAATGGATGAATTCCCTCAGAGTAGCAAGCAAAGATGTTTTCAATTGCTTTTCAGAAGGGGAAAGACAGGCAGTTGTAGGAGGCAACCGAGGGTCCCTGGATGGGAGGAGGTGGGGAAAGAAGATTGAATTAACTGTGAGGAGTATAATAAGACAGAAAGAGTAGGAACAGGAATTCAAGGGGTTAATGGAATTTAATTTTTTTCAGAGGCAATGGTAGGCATATTTAAATGACCTCTGGAAGTAATTTGGGGGTAAGTATATAACACAAAAGTTAAGTAATTTAGGTTTTATTTAGTTTTTGGTTCTTGAAGTCTTGAGTACCGAGTAACTGAAAACAACATTTTAAGAAGGAGGGAGGGAGGATTTGGAAAATTACTAGTCTGTCAAGATTTTTCATTAGGATGAGAAAGAATGATTAGTTCTGTTACAATATGATCTTTATTCATGGATGAGCAGAAACAACCAAAAAAACACTGGTAAGTTTACTGATTTTTATTTTGCTCATATTATGACCATTGTCATTTAACCTCTCTGGTAGTCACTGTTGACTCACTGTGAAATACACAGTCCTAGCCAAGCGGCCACCTTGACAATGTAAGGAATAGCAGGCATTCTGAAACTGTGAGCCTTGGGAAGGTGCCAAAGAGAGGGGAAATGTTTCTTTACTGCAATCTATTTTGAAGGATTTGGTACTTCTTCAAGATTAGTATGATGTAAGGATGCCAAAATGAAAACTCAGAGAGCAAAGTCTGTCTTTCCTTCTATAATCAACCTTTATCCTGTGTAGAATTCTTTGAATTAAGAGTTAAAATTGAAAATGGGCAGGCTTGAGAAATTTTCAGTGGTGTGTGTGCATATGTTTAGCCAAAATATCTTTTCTAGCCAACATGGGATTGGGAAGTGCACCCTGAGAGGACTAGAGTTGGAAAAACCCCAGTACCTAATGCTGATGCCAAACCTCCATCAAAATGCCCATGAATGTCACTCATCACCAGGTAGATGATGAAGTCAATCATAAATCTGCATAAAAAGGCCTTGTGATTAATCAGACAGATGAATACTCAGCAAAATAGCACAATCACCAGGTCACCATATAATTTTTTACATTGTGTTTATATACTGCTATAATCAAGAAGCACCAATCACCCATCATATTGGTTAATGCCATGGTTGAAGTTAATCCAAACACTTATTTGGTGCCTCCTATGTGTAGGGCTTCCCGGTAGCACAGATGGTAAAGAATCTGCCTGCAATGCAGGAGACCCACGTTCGATCCTTGGGTTGGGACGAGTTCCCTGGAGAAGGGAATGGCAACTCACTACAGTATTCTTGCTTGGAGAACTCCACGGACAGAGGAGCCTGGTGGGCTACAGTCCATGGGGTCACAGAGAGTCAGACACGACTGAAGCGACTAACACAACACACTCCTGTGTGCAAGGCTTTGTATTAATACTAACCACTGCGGAAAAGTCAAAGAATCGAGCGAGACATGAATCTTGCTCCTAGTTAATAAACATATATGGATATTCCTTTCAGATGAGAACCTTGTAGTATTATTACCCAGGTGGGGGGTAGCACCTTGAATTATATAATAGGGGTCACCCTGAAGACTTAGTATGTAAATCTTCACAAACAGGATTATATTGTAAATGCTCAAGGGAATTTGACTAATTTCAGAAAATCATAAATTATCTTATATGAGGCAGAGAAAAGGAAAAGCAGAGAAAGAAGGAAAAATAAGAAAAACTATTGTTAGTTCAATAGTCTATGTTACTCATAATTTTCGAATTTGATACTTATTTTTAAAAGGGTGCATCTGTTATCTTGACATGAAATTCTATTTTTTAAACAAACAGCATAATGTATTCAACCTTTCTTTAAAAAAAAAAATATGTAACATAAACATTGTTATTTCACAAATGGCAAAAATGCCTTCTCACAGTGTTTACTACAGCCACCTCATAAGGAGCAAAAAGGTTCCTTTCACATGAAAGACAATTTGTAGTGCGTAGCATCATAAGGAAAATTTCCACTACTTTGCCCATTTAAAGAAAATGTATTTTGGTTATCATTTCCCACGGTACTTTTATCCTGTACTGTTAACAAGATAAAGGTATCAATACATGTTTAGAATCCTGTCTTAAGAAAAGATTCTTGTTTTTAAAATAATATTTTTTCTTTCTTAAATGAATGTGGAAACAGTAAAAATGTAATTTAAATGACCTCTCTTTGCAGTAATCTATTTCCTGACATAATGTTAATTTTTACTACCATAGGTTAAAAAAAGGAAAAAAAAAAAAAGGCAAACACTTGCTGATTGCAGTTTGATATATATATTCAGTCTACAGATCTGAAGGCTCCTGTAGAAGTTTTAATGTGAAAAAATATTAGAATGCTCTCTTTTCATTTATTCTGATGGGCTGTGAGGGTCAGGAAGGATCAATCCACAGAGGCCAGGAAAGTTAGGCGTAATTTAATTAGGGTTGTCTAGATCTGAAATATCATCTAATCCACTTATTGCTAGTGGGGAAATGTGTGTATCTATATTTGTCAAAAATGATTATGTACTTTTATAACCTGCAAAGAATTATACCACAAACTCCATGCAGAAGACAAACCTACAGAAAAAAAAAATGTAACTGGCAATATTTAATGCCATGTTCAATTTTTAAAAGTACATGGACGTATTTTTCCTTTCTATATGAAAACTCTGCATCATAACAACAGTCAATGGTCAGTTAAGAAGTGCTTGTACCCAGTCCCTTGCCACCTAAAGGAAGCCAGCTTGTCACACTCGTAAGGATATCACATGATCTCAGGAACCTTCCAGCAGTTTACATTTCAATGTCATGTTGCTTGCTGCTGTCATAGAACCCACCAAGTTCGAGAGAGGCCAACAGGATCCATCAGCCTGCCCAGGGCAGTTCAAGAGATAAGACGTTTCCATCACCAGATGAATGGATAAAGAAAATGTAATACAATACGAACAATGGAATACTGCTCAGCCATAAAGAAGAACAAAATTCTGCCATTTGTGGTAACACGGATGGGCTTGGAAGACGTTATGCTCAAGTGAAATAAGTCAGACAGAGAAAGATAAGTACGACGTGATATCAAATATACATGGAATTTTAAAAATACAAAAAAACTAGTGAATATATCAGAAAAGAAGCAAGCTCACAGATACAAAAAATAAACCAGTAGTCACCCAGAGAGAGGAGAGGAGGTTCAAGATAAGGGTAGGGGATTAAGAGGTACAAACTCTTAGGTTTAAAATAAGCTAGTTTACTATTGTTTAGTCACTAAGTTGTGTCTGATTCTTTGTGACCCCACGGACTGTAGCCTGTCAGACTCCTCTGTCCATGGGATTTCCCAGGCAAGATACTGGAGTGGCATGTCATTTCCTTCTCCAGGGGATCTTCCCAGCCCAGGGATCAAACTCGTGTCTCCTGCATTGCAGGTGAATTCTTTACCACTGAGCCACCAGGGAAGCCCATAAAATCAGTTACAAGGATGTATTGGACAACATGGGGGATATAACCAATATTTTTTACTAACCGTAAGTGGGGATAACATTTAAAGATTGCAAAGCACTACTTTTTATAATATTGTACATTGGTCATGAGTGTGTGTGTGTGTGCTTATTCATTCAGTCATGTCTGACTCTGTAACCCCGTGGACTGTAGCCTGCCATTCTCCTCTGTCTATGGGATTCTCCAGGCAAGAATACCGGAGTAGGTTGCCATTTCCTCCTCCAGGGGATCTTCCCAGCCCAGGGCTCAAACCCGGGTCTCCTGCATTGGCAAGCAGATTCTTCACTGTCTGAGTCACCAGGGAAGCCCTGCACAATTGTACTTCAGTTAAAAAAAAAAAAAAAAAAGGCAAATAAACCAAAAAAAGAGAGACAGGGCTTTTGGATGAGATGTAATAGCCTCTGAGGCAGAATGAAGACCCTGGGGCTCCAGAAAAGCATTCAGCTGTCCTAGAATCCTCCTTCACCATTTCCATAGGACCTACAAGTGGGTGGCAGCTCCAGAGTCCTGTGTGATTCACACGGTTGGGGGGCGTCCCACCAGGAGGTGCTTAGCAAGGATGAGGACAAAACACATCTTCGCTGTTTCTCCACCTGAATCTCCTGAAGGCCACTGCAAACAACACTATTACCTGGTGGGACATTTGTTCCCTTATACACTTTCCCCCTCAGTCTGTCTTTGTAAACACCAAATCCACCAAGAAGCTGGTAAGAGAAATTATAATTAACAATTAATAAATAAAATTCCTCAGCAAGAAAAATCCCTTATTCCCCAAGGCTTCTAGATCCATCCGGTGACTAATTGCATAAGCAAATCTATCACCTATGACCTTGCATTAAGACCTCTCATTATGAAGAAGGCTCCGCAAAGGTAGTCCATCTGTTCCAGGAATATGTAGTTGATATAAAAGGTCAATCCTGCCTGCAAGAGTTTTCAAAGTTGCATGTGTATGTGTTGCCTAGGAGGCTTCCTTGACGGCTCAGGGGGTAAAGAATCCTCCTGCAATGCAGGAAACACAGGAGATGCAGGTTCAGTCCCTGGGTTGGGAAGATCCCCTGGAGGAGGAAGTGGCAACCCATTCCAGTATTTTTGCCTGAAAAATTCCAAGGACAGAGGAGCCTGGCAGGCTACAGTCCATGGGATCACAAAGAATCAGACACGAATAAGCATGAATATGATCTTATGTTGCCTAGAATTCAGCTCCAAAGAGGCTTGAAGTCTTTGTTACATTATCCAAGTTTCATAGAGCATTTCCCTCAGCCCTGCATACCTCTAGGTGGATATAATGTTGGCCCTACCTTTTTGTTTAGGCCTGTGTGGGGAGGGAGAATGAGTTTGGGTTTATTGGATCACAACCCTCTGAGAGAGACACCGCTCCCCTAACACTCTGGTGGGACGGGCTTATATCTTCCGATTTTTGTCTCTCTTGTAGCCCTGAGACCTAAACAAGGTTTGTCAAGGCTTAGATCTTTTTTCGTTGTTTTCGTTAATGAACCAAGAAGACAGCATTAAAATGGCAAGGAATGAGGGAAGCTTTTTCCATGCTTGGCTTCCAGTGGAGAGATGGGAGGAGGACAGAACTTGAGGGGTTCTTATGAGTTCCAGACTGCCATATGGGTTCAGATAAAAGTGAAAGTCAATGAGTTGGCTTTTTTTCAAATCAGATAAATGAAAATTTGGTAGGAACCCAGAGGTGGATTTAAAAAACAGACTTTAATTAAAGATTGCATGTTTGCATAACTTTTTCTGAATTTAGAGTTGGCAAGTCCACAGTAATGACCCTGGGCAGAAAGAAAATTCTTGCTTCTTATGTTTTAATAACACCTTTTATAGACTTCTCCCCGTGGCACTTTTATAATGATGATAAAAGATCTTGAGATGTGGCACCAAACAGAATTGGTTTTGAATCCCTACCTAATAAGTATACTTATTAGTAAGATGTTTAACTTCTAAGTGTCCCTAGTGTTCTGGTTACCAATGGCAGCAAAACAAACCACCCCGAAAGTTAGGGATAAGACAACGATTTTATTATGCCCACAGGGTCTGTAGATTAGGATTTCAAGTCAAGACAAGAAGAGGATGGCTTATCTCTGCTTCACAGTCTGGGACCTCAGCTGGGAAGATGGAATCTACTACAGGAATCACCCACAGTTTTGACCTCTCATGTGCCTAGCACCTAATTTGCTGGCATTGCTACTAGGAGCACCTAGACATGCCCTGGGCTTCCTCACAACATGGCAGCCCCAGGGTATCCAATCTCTAACATGATGGCGCCAGGCTCAAAGGGCAATTGTTCCAAAAACCAAGTCAGCAGGTGTGTCGCCTTTTAAGACACCTTGGAAGTCACACAGTGTCATCTATGCTGTGTTCTACTAGTCAATGCAGCCACAAGCCTGCCAAGATTCACAGGGAGCAGACACAGACCGCACCTCTCAAAGAGAGTGTCAAAGAAATTGGGGCCATGTTTTAACCACCTACATGACAGCCTTATAGTGCTGTGAGAATTCAGAAAGAAAGTGTATTTAAAATGTTGTCATAGGCCAGGACATTAGCAGGTGATTAATACACGGAATTCTGTTTAGTATTCTACTATCGTTATTAAGATAGGAATTTTACCTGCCCAGCTGTGAGCGCCCATAAGACAAAACAGGTGGGACTTCCATGGGGTTACCCTGTGCTCCTGCAATGTCCTGGAACATTCTACACGCACTTAGCTAAACATTCAGGCGTCTGTTCTTGGTTACAGGCCTGAGATGATGAATTACTTAATGCACTTTTTGGAATCTTGTAGGAGGCAATAAGACCCAAAGTAGTTTGTTAAGGAATATTGCTTATTCCCCAGTGCACTTAAAGAAGGTGCTTTGGAATTATTGACAAATTATAATTGATATTGATAAATTGTGCCAGAACAACAGTTTAATTTCATGAATGTAAACCACATACTTCTTTTTGAAGCAGCAGGATGCCTTATTATCACATATCTAAAGGGTTTACTTATTTACTTAAGAGTCTTCAGAACACAACTTTCCCTTAAGTTTTTTTTTTTTTTTAAATCCACACTCCTGAGATTGCACAAACTAAAACCAATGAAAGGAGAGGTTAGACAGGAGAATTTCGCTGGCCAAAATGAGTTTGCACAGCTGTGAGCAATAAAATACAGGAGCCATGGCAACCCTCTCCAGTGTCCTGATAACACATCTGAAATGAGGTTATTAGAATTATTAATTCACATTAGTGGCTATTAAAATTACTACCTGCAGGTCTGCTGCCTGAAAGATCCTTTTGTGTGTGTGTGTCAGAAGAACGCTTTGTTTCCAAAGGGATCTGGATACTTAAATAGAGGCAATCTATTGTGTGTGAGGCGTTAGAGGAAGACCCACGGATAATAAACCTCGCAGTGAGACGAGGAAAGCCTCCTTGCAAGGCAAGGAAAGCAGATGTAACGCTTTGTTCTTCTGAGGACAGCAAAGGACCAAGCAGGCAGGACTGATAGCCAGAAGCTTGCTGATTCCCCCCTACAAGGTATTACTTACAATCCAACCTAGTGTGGGCTGTTTCATGAACTTCTGCCTGGCATATAAAATATTCCACCTAGGTGAGGCATGAACAACACCAGAAGAAATCAGCTGAAAACGGAAGCCATTTGTCAGGGGGTTTGGGGGATTCTCGGAGAGTCTGCGGAGACTGTGCCTGCTCCCTTCCATTCCCCATTAACTCAACCCAAAAAGCAGAAGCCTGCCGTTTTAAGTGAAAGAAGAAACACCATTACAGAAAGACCAGGGAAGGAATTCATCAAGGGAAGCAGCCATACAGCTGAGAAAGAACATTTTATCTATGGAGATGAGCAGGAGAACACACGCAGGAGAGAAAGAAGACAGACAGGTGGAAGGAAGTCAGTGATGGGGTGACCAGAGTCCCACTGCCTCCCTCTGGCTCACATGGACCACACAGCTTGGGGTGACTAAGCACCTTCAGGAGCATCTCCCTAGTGACGACAGCATCCCCAGCGCCTGGACCAGGAAGAAACCCCCTTCGGCCCCACGCAGGGTCAAAGACATGGGAGGCACAAATGAGAGAATCTCCAGCCCTCTCAAATTCCTTTTTTTTTTTTTTAAGATTTATTTTTTATTTGTTTATTATTGATTTATTTATTTGGCTGGCTAGGTGTTTTAGCACGAGGGATCATCCATCTTCTTTACAGCATGTGGGATCTAGCTCCCTGGTCAGGGATTGAACCCAGGTCCTCTTAGTGGGATCACAGAGTCTTAGGCACTGGGCCACCATGGAAGTCCCTCCCTTTAGAATTCTGTTCACAGAAACAAAAAGAAGGTGCTTTTAACTTCTGACTTTTTGATCCAACCCCACCCACCCTCTCAAAGGCCACTGTCTCAGCCATAGAGGTCATTAGGCCTCCTCCCTCTGCCAAAAGAGGGAGTTATATCACTCTGCATAAATCACCCAGGTCAAGGGCCAGGGCTCTGTCTAACCTTGTTCCGAGTCTAGGGAGGCAGGTGAGGGAGCTGGGAGACCAAGGCGGGCGTTGACGTTCATTATGTGGCTCCAGGCGCCGTGTTCTCCAACCAGAACTTCAATCACAGGACCCCACAGAGGTCTTAGCGGTGTTTCCAGATTCTCAGAGAGTCTGCGTCAGACACAGTTCAGAAGTCAGAAATGCTGAAACTGCTGGGACATTCCTATGGTTTGTGGGATGGTTTGATGATAGGTTTCAAATCTAGTCTGGCCTAAAAAACCAGAAGATACGTTTGCTTGGAGGTCACACACACAGAGTTTCCTGAAGAGGAGTCTGTCATGGAGACTGGCCTCAAAGAACCATTGACTTCCCCCAAACAGAAGAGCCTCCATGAGATTTTCTAGTAACAGAGATCAGGNTTTGATGATAGGTTTCAAATCTAGTCTGGCCTAAAAAACCAGAAGATACGTTTGCTTGGAGGTCACACACACAGAGTTTCCTGAAGAGGAGTCTGTCATGGAGACTGGCCTCAAAGAACCATTGACTTCCCCCAAACAGAAGAGCCTCCATGAGATTTTCTAGTAACAGAGATCAGGCCTTAACTGCTGTGTAGAGTACATACCTGCAAAACTCAACTCTCTTCTAAGTTCCACTTCTATCCGACAAGTATCTATCGAGTCCATTAAAAATAAATGGTAATTGTTCTTCGTGTTTTGAAATCACATTGCTTTAAAGTTCTTACCTGCTGGCAAAAATGCCCTACCGCTTATGGAACAACACGAAAAAAAGATTTTTTCAAGGATTAACTGCTTACATATTAGGGCATATTAAGATGGTTCAATCCTTCATTTGGCTTGATTTTCAAAGTGAGCTGGTTTCCTGAATGATAAAAAAGAAATACAGTTTTTCTGATTACCAACTAATTCAAATTCAAAATAATGCAAAAGCATGAAAGTAGAAAAACGGATACTATTCAACATCACTACCTACAGGTACCCACCTTCTAGTATTTTCCCGTGTGCCTCTGTGTGTGTGTGTGTGTGTGTGTTGTTCTTTAAAACTTATTTCTCTGTCTCTTGACTAGTATCCACGGCATCTAGTTGGATTCCAGGCTTCCTAAGGCCTCATCATGAGTCCCATATGGTTCTTTTCTTCACTTTAAAAATTTGGAAACAGCCTCAGTAATAGCTTGATACATCTCTGGCTCTTCAAGCCATATATTGTGTTCGCTTCTAGGTTATCAATAACTTCCTTTGTCTGCTCCCCGCCTGTATTAACCTCTAAACCTAGTTCACAAATTAACATCAGAAACTTCCCTCCTTGCGGGATCTTCATGCATCAATTCTGCCTTTAACTGCTGAAAAGAACACGGTGGAAGCTGCCGCGGTTTCTCTAGGAAAAGGACAGGAGGCTCTGGCCATCTGAGTGTCGTTTCTCCCAAGCATTTGCCGCTGATTCCCGAGGCATTCCTCCCAGTTTCTTCCAGAATGCGTTCTTTTGCCTCTGTCCCTCACCCCTCACTTGCCTCCCATTAGCTCACATCCTGTCCCCTGTCACTCCGTTTCTGCTACTTCCTCTGCACTTTCAAAATCAGTCTTGTGTTCATCTTGTCAAAATCTTATCTACCCTCTATTCTGCCTTCCTTCTGGTTATTTATAAAATTTCATTCACCGTGATTCATAAGAATTCTGACTTCTGTCATTGGTTTTATTCAAGAGCTCTCCCCATTCCCCCTCCCAAATCCTCTCTTTACCTTAATCACCAAAATTCATTCTTTCCATCTATAAAAAAGCAGATTCCACAAGCCTCATGAATCAGACAAAAGCTCAGAAAGATATACAAGTGTAGATGCACAGGAAGCAATAAAGTCAGGACCATCTCATAAAGCCCCAGCAACCGTGCTCACAGTCTCTGTTTTCCCCTCCTGCTGAATTCAGCCCTTCAGACATTTCTTCTCCACGTGTGCAGTGAGTGGACTCGTCCCCTGGGCGCTTCCATCCCCTTTGCCCTCTGTTTCCTAGACACATCCTCCCTCAAGTCTTGACTTTTGAATGTTTCTCCTCATACATCAAACAACCAACCTAAAAATGAACCCTGTTTGTTTCCTTTTCAAGACGCCCTGGTCCCCTTCTTGACTGTCAATAACACCTCCTCGCCTCCCAAGCTCCTGGGTCTCGAATCATCTATTATTCCTCCATTTCCTCCTCGGCCACACTCACTCCCTGGGGACCCTGGCTCCACTTCCTGAGCAGAAATCTTACAAATTGAGTGCTTTCTTTCTCACTTCCACTCTGACTTTAGTTTAGACTGAAATAATTTCCTGCTCCACCTGTATACAACCCCGACTTCCTACCCTCCTTCTCTGCTTATCTCTTCTCGTTCCTAGGAATCTAAAATCTTACTGTGAAAATATTTCCTCTGTCCCCTCCCTAACTCCTCCTCTCCCTCTGATGGACTCCATTCATGTTTTGTTTCTCTCTCTTAGATTATTCTTAGATTGACTTTTCATTTTTCAGAACAAAAGTCGGTATTCTCATGGTATTTGTATGACCTTCCTTTTTATCTTTTCTTCTGTCATTCACTGCAGCACCCTTTAACGTCCAGATTTATTTGTTTTAACACATTGCACTTAACGTTTAAGCACTGGGCTGTACATAGTCTAAATACTGTTTCCCTTTCCAGAAATGTTTGGTTACAAAGAGCTAGAAAGCATTCCATTTTGTTACTACATTGCAAAGGATTTCTAAATGCTTCTTGTTTTGAATCACAACAAACAGTGCCACAAGGCTTCATTGTTACTATTCCTTTAAGAACATGACCTTGTACAGGAAATGGGAAGTGGACAGCCCTAGAATAGCCTTAAGGAAATGCTGTGTTATGGAAACTGCTGCGGGGCAAACAGGGCACATTTCCTAAGACCCAGGTAAAAGCAGAAGCAAGAGAAAGACTGTCTCAGCTGCTTCCCAGGGAGTTTTCATGCACTGAAAACCATGAGAGTGTCTGCATGGCTCGCTTCATGGAAAAGGTCCATGGGACCAATTTGCCCAGCTTTGGTGTGGTTGGATGGGTGCCTCCTATAAGCACAAAGACAGTGGCTCCAGCAACCTGCTTTCTGCAATCTTTTCATTGGGCCTGGACACCTCTTCTGTGGTGTTCAACTGGAAGATCCTTTTGAATCTTAAAGCTGTGAAGACCCATATTTCCTCCAGTCCAATTTAAACCCATTCATCCATCATAACCAATACAATGCATTCACTTTCTTCCTTCGACTGGGAACTCTTACATATCACCTTCAGTGTCCTTCAATACAAAAATGGACCGAAATGATTGAGGCTGTACAATGGTCACCAGTTAAAACTTGGTTTAAATAGTACTTCCAGGAAAACTTAGTTATTATCCTAATATTGCCCCAAACTGGTCCCCTCTGACCACTCCTGGAAACTCTATCACCGTTGCTTGTGCTGTTTTACCTCTTCGATTTTAATACTTATCAGCAAAAACTAAATGAGATTTTTCATGGAGGTAATTTCAATTCCTTCCTGAAGATCAGCAGAGAAAGCAGCATGCCATTCTGGCAGCTGCAGCTTTAGCATTTTGATGGAAGAATGCAAGCTCACTCTTTATCTCTTTATGGATCACAAAGGCCTGAACTAATTAGTTCTTATTAGAAAGCCAATTAGAAATACATTTTATTTCTCCACGTGGTGTAAATAGAATACACCAAGGTGGATTGTGGCTGAGATACCCTCTACAGCACTGATACCTACATGAAGACACCAGGTCTGCAGACAGAGGCACACAGAGTTGGTGGGGGGTGGTGGGGTAGGGGTGGAAATCCACAGGTCTGGGAGCAAGACAGTCTCTTTCTCTTCCTCGGATGTTGTGTGGATCCAGTGTGATGCAAATGCTGGGTCTACTGCTAGGATCCATATGCTTTGGGTAATGGATAACCTTCCCCAGTTTTGGTCTAACATCCTAGCGTTCCCATGGGCCCCTCTTCTATAGCATTTCCTTTTCATTCTCATATTCTTCATGCTCAGCCTTGCACATCCTGGATTTTGTTTAACTGACTTCAAACACCAACAGTTAAACATACAAGTCATCTGTTTTTGAGAACCTTCCATCTTCTTCTCTGATGATCCTCTTCTTCAGTTATTGTACTCAAAGCTGCACAGTCAGCGTTGGTGTATCTCCCCTGCTCCCTTTATCCAATCTATCCAATCTACATGTGCCCCCAATATTTCTCTAAGAGGTCTTCACCAATTAGCCAGCTGATGAATCCAAAGGATTTAGAGTTATATTCTTCCACAGGTTTCCTATTCAGTCACTTGATATTAAAATGTTAATGACTATTTATTTTTTTCTCAAATTTTAATAGCAACTTACATGGATTGGGCTTCCTTGGTGGCTCAGATGGTAAAGGGTCTATCTGCAATGCGGGAGACCTGGGTTCGATCCCTGGATCAGGAAGATCCCCTGGAGAAGGGAATGGCAACCCACTCCAGTACTCTTGCCTGGAAAATTCCACGGATGGAGGAGCCTGGTAGGCTACAATCCATGGGATCGCAAAGAGTCAGACACGACTGAGCAACTATACTCGTAAGACTTGGGAGGTTGGAAGGGGGATGACTTTTCCTATCATAGGCTTCTTTTTAATTCAGATTCAGTAAGTTAGCCATTTCTGACCCTCCACTCAGACCTAAATATGCATTTAGGTTAAGTGTCACCTCATTAGACTAAATGTTTCTTACTGGCCAGCACCATGTCCCAGGGAAAGCGATGGCACCCCACTCCAGTACTCTTGCCTGGAAAATCCCATGGACAGAGGAGCCTGGTAGGCTGCGGTCCATAGGGTAGAGAAGAGTCAGACATGACTGAGCGACTTCTCTTTCACTTTTCACTTTCATGCGTTGGAGAAGGAAATGGCAACCCACTCCAGTGTTCTTGCCGGGAGAATCCCAAGGATGGGGGAGCCTGGTGGGCTGCCGTCTACGGGGTCACACAGAGTCAGACACGACTGAAGTGACTTAGCAGCAGCAGCAGCAGCAGCACTATGTCCATTTAGAAATGGATATCATAAGCTCAGGAACCTCCATGTGGACAAAGAGTATTTGCTAGTCCTCAGAAGTACTTGCTTAAGATCTCAGTTCTGTCCCACTGCCGCTGCGGAGCTGACCAAGCCAGCTGCCAACCTGCTTTCTTTGCCTGTACACTTTAGGGCCTCCAGTGTGTCGTTCTGAGAGCTGCCACTGCTGCTCCCTAAATTGCTTTCCGAAGCTCGTAATCTTTATTGCCTTTGTCCTATTTTAGAATCTTCACCAGCCTTTGAGCTTAGACAAAATCGGTCCAGCTGTTTGGGTCACACTTTATGATTATTCAGAATGAAATGAAAGCTTTAGAGGGACAGGGAAGACTGGCATGCTGCAGTCCATGGTGTTGCAAAGAATCAGACACAGCCCAGCGACTGAACAACCGCCGTCTATTTTATCCAGGAATATAAATGCTTTTTGGGGAGGCTGGGACGGTAGGGACAGGTTTTCAAGGTTTGTTATTTTAAACAAAAATGCTCAAGAATCCCCATTACCCATGAAGTGCAAAAGAAACAGAAATCCATAGAAAGGGCACTTCCTTATACCCCCAATATTGCCTTCAGGGCACCAGCTGTTTGGCTGACATTTACACTGGTATTTTCTTCTAGTTTTTCCATGAGATTTGCTTCCTCCCCTCTTAAGGGCATTCTCCTTTGTATCAACTTATTACAAGGAGAAATCAGGCACATGTTTCTTCTTATGAAGTGAAAGTCACTCAGTCATGTCCAACTCGAAGACCCCATGGGCTATACAGTCCATGGAATTCTCCAGGCCAGAATACTGAAGTGGGTAGCCATTCCCTCTTCCAGGGGATCTTCCCAACCCAGGGATCAAACACAGGTCTCCCACACTGCAGGGGGATTCTTTACCATTTGAGCCACCAAGGAAGCCCTGTTTCTTCTAATATCAGGTGCCAAATAATATATGGACTTCCTCTGTCCCTGAAATCAGTCTTTCCTTTTCATTCCAGGGCATTCCAATATGCTTTTTTATTCCCTCTTCTCTATCCTCATTTTAAGACAATCAAAGGTTTGCACCCATCTCATGTCAATTCATGAGCACAATTAATGACTTTTGAACAAAAAGGCTGGGACTAGATTTTCAGTCATTTCTGACCCAGGGATGTTTCCAGCATTCCCTGATCCTCAAAACCGTCTCAAATGTGAAGAAGTTTTCAGTTTTCAGGGTTCACCTGCCACAAATTAGAAGTGTAATTCTTTCTGTCTTCAAAGACTCTTAGACATTGGATCACTGGAATCTCAAGGAGGTGCCTAGCTGTACAAAAAATATTCATATCATCTTTCTGTATTACATATTATTCATTCTTTTGTTTTTCCCAGTCAAGTTCCTTGTTGTTGTATAGTTTACTGATGCTGTATTTTCTACGCATATCTCCAGCCCTAGCCCAGCTTCTCTCAGATTGGCCCTTCAAAGCTTCAAGGACGATCTGAAAGTGTAGTGCCTTTTCCTTCCTCACTTTCCTCGGCTGGGTGATGGAAAGGGTATTCCTGGTTTGTCACACAGCTTTCTCTTATCCTCCTGGACCACTCAGATCCAAGCCACTTCTGCTATGAGAATCAGAGTTAGATCTTGAGATAAATGTAACTCTTAGATTCACAGCTTTTCTGAAAGCAGGGGCGATTGTCAAAGTAAGGGTGGATTATCTGATCTCCTCAGAAGTGGGACTGCTGGTGTCTTCTCATTTTCTGAGGAACTAAAAGTGCCTTTTGAGTGTTTATCAAGAGACGATTAAACTATAGCTGATCTTCAGTTATAGTTTTGGTATCTAGAAATCATGCATACTCAGTCATACCTTTTTTGAGATTGAGCTGAATTTATAAATTGACTTGGGAAAACATTACATTCTTACGATATTGAATCATGCATTCAATAAAGAGAGGAGTTAAAAAATACAGCAGAAACTAACAGAACATTGTAAAGCAATTATACGCCAATAAAAATAAATATATGATAATCCATATGGAAATAGAACCTGGAAAAGAATGAATATATGTACATGTATAGGCAGGAGAAACATCAACAGCCTCAGATACGCGGATGACACCACTCTAATGGCAGAAAGTGAAGAGGAACTAAAGAGCCTCGTGATGAGGGTGAAGGAGGAGAGTGAAAGAGCTGGCTTAAAACTAAATATTAAAAAAACCCTAAGATCATGACATCTGGCCCCATTACTTCATGCCACATAGAGGGGGCGAAGGTGGAAATGGTGACAGATTTCCTCATCTTGGGCTCTAAAATCACTGCGGATGGTGACTGCAGCCGTGAAATCAGAAGATGTTTGCTTCTTGACAGGAAAGCTAAGACAAACCTAGACAGTGTGTTGAAAGCAGAGACATTACTCTGCCGACAAAGGTCCGTTAAGTCCAGGCTATGGTCTTCCCCGTGGTCACAGAAGGTTGTGAGGTAGAATGCCAAAGAACTGATGCCCCCAAAGTGGTGCTGGAGCGGACTCCTGAGAGTCCCTTGGACAACAAAGAGATCAAACCAGTCAATCCAAAGGGAAATCAACCCTGAATACTCACTGGAAGGACTGATGCTGAAGCTGCAACTCCAGCTTTCCCTGCCATGTGAGATCACAAAGCACCACTTCCAAAGGGCCTGGGCTCATATGTGAGTCTGAGCAAGTTATAATATTAATAATAAAATGGTTTCTGAAGCGACACAGTTCCTGTAGATATTTATCCTTTCCAGAGAAGGATTTCAGTGCAAAACACCACTCCCTCCAATTTGACTGCACTCCTCCAATTCCACCTCACATCAGATAAGGCACCTATGACAGACCCTTGTTTCTGTCCATCCTAGTAGATGCCATCCAATAACACATTAACAACTTTCTCCTTGGTCTACGTATCAGTATGGCTGCCAAGTCAATGCTATCTTATCCTCCAGAATAAATCAGAAGCCGCTCCGTGTCTAAAGCTTACTTTTTATTCTAAACTCTCTCACCTCTGGAATTTGAATCACCACTGAAGCGTGAGTGAGTCGCGGCCAGAGTTTGAACAATGAAAGTTCCCAGGATGGCTGCCCCAGGGTGGGCAGTCACTGACTTCTCCTTCCAACCTCGTCCAGATGATGAATCAGCTTTTGGCTGTCTCATGACTTGCCCTCTTCCTCCTGGTTGCCCCTTCACAGATCTGCTCTCCTCTCTGTCAGCCAGTTTTCTCCCTCTGAAGCTTTAGAGGAATTAACTGAGTAACTCTACCCACGCTGCAAACATCCACTTCTTAAACTGAGCATTTCCCATCCTTATTACTTCTCCTTCTTTTTCCCTCAAGCAGCAATTTCCCTCAAGAGCTCATATGTACATCTCTTCCCCTGCTTTTCCTAGCCGCCCACTCTGGGGGTGTCTGCCACCTTCCAGGACGTTCCTTTAAGCCTTGGTCTTCTCTGAAGCTCTCCCATCATCGTCTCCCCCCTCCCACCCCATCACCCTCTGTGTTTTCTGTAGAAGCTGTCCCTCCCACCTTGCATCATCCAGGTTGAGCTCATTCATCTCTCAGATTTTCAGGAATTTGCACAGAAGTATAAAATCTCAACCACATGACTGGCCTTTGAGGGGAAATATTTCTCATCCCTCCAAAATGATCACTTCCAGAATGGACAGAGAAACAAACAAAAACTAAATATGAGTGACAAAAATATTCAGCACCAAATCCCTAAATCTTATCATCATGTTTTAAATGACCATGAGAGGCAGAGCAGTGAAGTGAAATGACCAATCGTCTTCCTCCAGGCTGACGGGCCAACCCGATGGGCGCTGTGATCAGCTTCTTCCCTTCACCCTCCCAGACACTTAGAATCTCTGCAGTAAAAAGCCATGGGCTGATAGAATCCCTGGCCTAAGCTCCTTTCTTTCCTCATCCATTTTTGCCTCACTAATTATTTAAGGGAAGGTGGGTGGAAATGTCTGCCTCTCCAGAGCCTTAAGAAACACGCTACTGACATGAGGAGAAGGCAGCAAAGGAATCACCATCCTGGCTTTCTGAGTCCCTATACCAACACAGTGGGCCGGTTTTCCATGACAGATAACATCAATCTCATGGACATTACCCAAAACTCAGTAAATCAAAAACCCTATCTCCTTTCCCCAAAAGCTGGCGCATTCGCTCACTTTCCCATCCCCCACCCCCATGGTACCACCACTCTTCACTTTGCTAATAGCTTTATCTCCTTTCCTTAGCCTGATATCTAGTCTGTCACTGCCTCTTAAATCCTTCTCTTCTTGTTTGTTTGTTTTTTTTTTTTAATCATTTCTCCTATTGCTCTTCACTTCTTAGATCAGAGTCTCATCAACTCACTCCCAAATCACCACACCTACCTGCTGGATGAGGACCTCTGCCCCTCATGTTTCCTGACTCCCATCTGTAGTATTTCTTGGGTCATCACATTAACTACTCCCAATCTTGCTCTCTTGCCAAAGGACGCAATACGGCTTTATTGTATCTATTACACCAAAATCAAATGCTCTTCTGAATCCCCAGTCGTACCACTATTTTGTCCCTGCGCACCTCCATCCCACCTAATTTCCGTCACTCTTTGCTTTTTAATCTTTCAAGGCTCTTTGGTTAGGTGAATGCAGGTGCATCATTGCTCTGACTTCTTTGTTCTTTTAAGTTTTATATAATCCTGTTCTTGCTTCTATTAATTTTTCTCCCTTAAATTCTGTCTGATTAATATTACCAAACCAAATTTCTTTTGGTAAATATTTGTATAGTGTTTCGTTTTGCTTCTCTTGATCGTCTACCTTTTGGTTGTCTCTTTCAAGCAATACACACGTAGATTTTTGTTATATTATCCAATTTAATAACCACTTTCTTTCAGTAGAAGTCAGCATAAAATGAGACTGGGGAAACTCTGGCATTCACATAAGGTGATACTTTATTATCAGGTGTTGGACTCTGAAATGAGATGCTTTTGCCAGTTGGATCAGCTGTGTGGCAACCCCTTTTCCAGTGTTAATATTAAATTCTCTATCTCTGTGTCCCCCCTCCACTTCCCTGGTCCCCTAGGTCTGATGGCTTGACAGTTTCAGATAACGCAAAACGATGGTAGTTTTCCATCTTTGCCTGATTTGTGATTAGTTTTTCTTGGCTATTTTTGTACTTTAGCACTTCATCTGCCTCCAGAGACTTTGATGCTGGGCACATATTTTATTTATCTGAACTTTAAAATGCTACCATCCTTTGTGAGAAAAGATAAGTAAGAATTCTTTTTCTGGTCCCCCTGTGGAGCTGTTCTTTGTTTTATCGGTAATGCATGTGCTGAAGAACAACTTTAATGGAATCTGTCCGGAGTGTCTGAAGGACATATTCGAACGGGAATTCATTCCTTCAGAGACGATTTCAGCCTCTTTGTTGTGTCCATGTGTTAGTCTGTGCACACTGTGGTAGGTTTGTATCTTTTTAAGAGCAGGGTTTTTTTATTTGTGGATTGCAGATACTAGAACAGAGCTAGGCTATGGAAATTAAATGATGCTTGTGCCTTGGAAGGAAAGTTATGACAAAACAGAAACATCACTTTGTTGACAAAGGTCTGCATAGTCAAAGCTATGGTCTTTCCAGTAGTCACATGAGAGTTGGACCGTAAAGAAGGCTGAGTGCAGAAGAACTGATGCTTTTGAACTGTGGTGTTGGAGAAGACTCTTGAGAGTCAAGAGTTTCCTGAAGAGGAGTCTGTCATGGAGACTGGCCTCAAAGAACCATTGACTTCCCCCAAACAGAAGAGCCTCCATGAGATTTTCTAGTAACAGAGATCAGGCCTTAACTGCTGTGTAGAGTACATACCTGCAAAACTCAACTCTCTTCTAAGTTCCACTTCTATCCGACAAGTATCTATCGAGTCCATTAAAAATAAATGGTAATTGTTCTTCGTGTTTTGAAATCACATTGCTTTAAAGTTCTTACCTGCTGGCAAAAATGCCCTACCGCTTATGGAACAACACGAAAAAAAGATTTTTTCAAGGATTAACTGCTTACATATTAGGGCATATTAAGATGGTTCAATCCTTCATTTGGCTTGATTTTCAAAGTGAGCTGGTTTCCTGAATGATAAAAAAGAAATACAGTTTTTCTGATTACCAACTAATTCAAATTCAAAATAATGCAAAAGCATGAAAGTAGAAAAACGGATACTATTCAACATCACTACCTACAGGTACCCACCTTCTAGTATTTTCCCGTGTGCCTCTGTGTGTGTGTGTGTGTGTGTGTTGTTCTTTAAAACTTATTTCTCTGTCTCTTGACTAGTATCCACGGCATCTAGTTGGATTCCAGGCTTCCTAAGGCCTCATCATGAGTCCCACATGGTTCTTTTCTTCACTTTAAAAATTTGGAAACAGCCTCAGTAATAGCTTGATACATCTCTGGCTCTTCAAGCCATATATTGTGTTCGCTTCTAGGTTATCAATAACTTCCTTTGTCTGCTCCCCGCCTGTATTAACCTCTAAACCTAGTTCACAAATTAACATCAGAAACTTCCCTCCTTGCGGGATCTTCATGCATCAATTCTGCCTTTAACTGCTGAAAAGAACACGGTGGAAGCTGCCGCGGTTTCTCTAGGAAAAGGACAGGAGGCTCTGGCCATCTGAGTGTCGTTTCTCCCAAGCATTTGCCGCTGATTCCCGAGGCATTCCTCCCAGTTTCTTCCAGAATGCGTTCTTTTGCCTCTGTCCCTCACCCCTCACTTGCCTCCCATTAGCTCACATCCTGTCCCCTGTCACTCCGTTTCTGCTACTTCCTCTGCACTTTCAAAATCAGTCTTGTGTTCATCTTGTCAAAATCTTATCTACCCTCTATTCTGCCTTCCTTCTGGTTATTTATAAAATTTCATTCACCGTGATTCATAAGAATTCTGACTTCTGTCATTGGTTTTATTCAAGAGCTCTCCCCATTCCCCCTCCCAAATCCTCTCTTTACCTTAATCACCAAAATTCATTCTTTCCATCTATAAAAAAGCAGATTCCACAAGCCTCATGAATCAGACAAAAGCTCAGAAAGATATACAAGTGTAGATGCACAGGAAGCAATAAAGTCAGGACCATCTCATAAAGCCCCAGCAACCGTGCTCACAGTCTCTGTTTTCCCCTCCTGCTGAATTCAGCCCTTCAGACATTTCTTCTCCACGTGTGCAGTGAGTGGACTCGTCCCCTGGGCGCTTCCATCCCCTTTGCCCTCTGTTTCCTAGACACATCCTCCCTCAAGTCTTGACTTTTGAATGTTTCTCCTCATACATCAAACAACCAACCTAAAAATGAACCCTGTTTGTTTCCTTTTCAAGACGCCCTGGTCCCCTTCTTGACTGTCAATAACACCTCCTCGCCTCCCAAGCTCCTGGGTCTCGAATCATCTATTATTCCTCCATTTCCTCCTCGGCCACACTCACTCCCTGGGGACCCTGGCTCCACTTCCTGAGCAGAAATCTTACAAATTGAGTGCTTGCTTTCTCACTTCCACTCTGACTTTAGTTTAGACTGAAATAATTTCCTGCTCCACCTGTATACAACCCCGACTTCCTACCCTCCTTCTCTGCTTATCTCTTCTCGTTCCTAGGAATCTAAAATCTTACTGTGAAAATATTTCCTCTGTCCCCTCCCTAACTCCTCCTCTCCCTCTGATGGACTCCATTCATGTTTTGTTTCTCTCTCTTAGATTATTCTTAGATTGACTTTTCATTTTTCAGAACAAAAGTCGGTATTCTCATGGTATTTGTATGACCTTCCTTTTTATCTTTTCTTCTGTCATTCACTGCAGCACCCTTTAACGTCCAGATTTATTTGTTTTAACACATTGCACTTAACGTTTAAGCACTGGGCTGTACATAGTCTAAATACTGTTTCCCTTTCCAGAAATGTTTGGTTACAAAGAGCTAGAAAGCATTCCATTTTGTTACTACATTGCAAAGGATTTCTAAATGCTTCTTGTTTTGAATCACAACAAACAGTGCCACAAGGCTTCATTGTTACTATTCCTTTAAGAACATGACCTTGTACAGGAAATGGGAAGTGGACAGCCCTAGAATAGCCTTGAGGAAATGCTGTGTTATGGAAACTGCTGCGGGGCAAACAGGGCACATTTCCTAAGACCCAGGTAAAAGCAGAAGCAAGAGAAAGACTGTCTCAGCTGCTTCCCAGGGAGTTTTCATGCACTGAAAACCATGAGAGTGTCTGCATGGCTCGCTTCATGGAAAAGGTCCATGGGACCAATTTGCCCAGCTTTGGTGTGGTTGGATGGGTGCCTCCTATAAGCACAAAGACAGTGGCTCCAGCAACCTGCTTTCTGCAATCTTTTCATTGGGCCTGGACACCTCTTCTGTGGTGTTCAACTGGAAGATCCTTTTGAATCTTAAAGCTGTGAAGACCCATATTTCCTCCAGTCCAATTTAAACCCATTCATCCATCATAACCAATACAATGCATTCACTTTCTTCCTTCGACTGGGAACTCTTACATATCACCTTCAGTGTCCTTCAATACAAAAATGGACCGAAATGATTGAGGCTGTACAATGGTCACCAGTTAAAACTTGGTTTAAATAGTACTTCCAGGAAAACTTAGTTATTATCCTAATATTGCCCCAAACTGGTCCCCTCTGACCACTCCTGGAAACTCTATCACCGTTGCTTGTGCTGTTTTACCTCTTCGATTTTAATACTTATCAGCAAAAACTAAATGAGATTTTTCATGGAGGTAATTTCAATTCCTTCCTGAAGATCAGCAGAGAAAGCAGCATGCCATTCTGGCAGCTGCAGCTTTAGCATTTTGATGGAAGAATGCAAGCTCACTCTTTATCTCTTTATGGATCACAAAGGCCTGAACTAATTAGTTCTTATTAGAAAGCCAATTAGAAATACATTTTATTTCTCCACGTGGTGTAAATAGAATACACCAAGGTGGATTGTGGCTGAGATACCCTCTACAGCACTGATACCTACATGAAGACACCAGGTCTGCAGACAGAGGCACACAGAGTTGGTGGGGGGTGGTGGGGTAGGGGTAGAAATCCACAGGTCTGGGAGCAAGACAGTCTCTTTCTCTTCCTCGGATGTTGTGTGGATCCAGTGTGATGCAAATGCTGGGTCTACTGCTAGGATCCATATGCTTTGGGTAATGGATAACCTTCCCCAGTTTTGGTCTAACATCCTAGCGTTCCCATGGGCCCCTCTTCTATAGCATTTCCTTTTCATTCTCATATTCTTCATGCTCAGCCTTGCACATCCTGGATTTTGTTTAACTGACTTCAAACACCAACAGTTAAACATACAAGTCATCTGTTTTTGAGAACCTTCCATCTTCTTCTCTGATGATCCTCTTCTTCAGTTATTGTACTCAAAGCTGCACAGTCAGCGTTGGTGTATCTCCCCTGCTCCCTTTATCCAATCTATCCAATCTACATGTGCCCCCAATATTTCTCTAAGAGGTCTTCACCAATTAGCCAGCTGATGAATCCAAAGGATTTAGAGTTATATTCTTCCACAGGTTTCCTATTCAGTCACTTGATATTAAAATGTTAATGACTATTTATTTTTTTCTCAAATTTTAATAGCAACTTACATGGATTGGGCTTCCTTGGTGGCTCAGATGGTAAAGGGTCTATCTGCAATGCGGGAGACCTGGGTTCGATCCCTGGATCAGGAAGATCCCCTGGAGAAGGGAATGGCAACCCACTCCAGTACTCTTGCCTGGAAAATTCCACGGACGGAGGAGCCTGGTAGGCTACAATCCATGGGATCGCAAAGAGTCATACACGACTGAGCAACTATACTCGTAAGACTTGGGAGGTTGGAAGGGGGATGACTTTTCCTATCATAGGCTTCTTTTTAATTCAGATTCAGTAAGTTAGCCATTTCTGACCCTCCACTCAGACCTAAATATGCATTTAGGTTAAGTGTCACCTCATTAGACTAAATGTTTCTTACTGGCCAGCACCATGTCCCAGGGAAAGCGATGGCACCCCACTCCAGTACTCTTGCCTGGAAAATCCCATGGACAGAGGAGCCTGGTAGGCTGCGGTCCATAGGGTAGAGAAGAGTCAGACATGACTGAGCGACTTCTCTTTCACTTTTCACTTTCATGCGTTGGAGAAGGAAATGGCAACCCACTCCAGTGTTCTTGCCGGGAGAATCCCAAGGATGGGGGAGCCTGGTGGGCTGCCGTCTACGGGGTCACACAGAGTCAGACACGACTGAAGTGACTTAGCAGCAGCAGCAGCAGCAGCACTATGTCCATTTAGAAATGGATATCATAAGCTCAGGAACCTCCATGTGGACAAAGAGTATTTGCTAGTCCTCAGAAGTACTTGCTTAAGATCTCAGTTCTGTCCCACTGCCGCTGCGGAGCTGACCAAGCCAGCTGCCAACCTGCTTTCTTTGCCTGTACACTTTAGGGCCTCCAGTGTGTCGTTCTGAGAGCTGCCACTGCTGCTCCCTAAATTGCTTTCCGAAGCTCGTAATCTTTATTGCCTTTGTCCTATTTTAGAATCTTCACCAGCCTTTGAGCTTAGACAAAATCGGTCCAGCTGTTTGGGTCACACTTTATGATTATTCAGAATGAAATGAAAGCTTTAGAGGGACAGGGAAGACTGGCATGCTGCAGTCCATGGTGTTGCAAAGAATCAGACACAGCCCAGCGACTGAACAACCGCCGTCTATTTTATCCAGGAATATAAATGCTTTTTGGGGAGGCTGGGACGGTAGGGACAGGTTTTCAAGGTTTGTTATTTTAAACAAAAATGCTCAAGAATCCCCATTACCCATGAAGTGCAAAAGAAACAGAAATCCATAGAAAGGGCACTTCCTTATACCCCCAATATTGCCTTCAGGGCACCAGCTGTTTGGCTGACATTTACACTGGTATTTTCTTCTAGTTTTTCCATGAGATTTGCTTCCTCCCCTCTTAAGGGCATTCTCCTTTGTATCAACTTATTACAAGGAGAAATCAGGCACATGTTTCTTCTTATGAAGTGAAAGTCACTCAGTCATGTCCAACTCGAAGACCCCATGGGCTATACAGTCCATGGAATTCTCCAGGCCAGAATACTGAAGTGGGTAGCCATTCCCTCTTCCAGGGGATCTTCCCAACCCAGGGATCAAACACAGGTCTCCCACACTGCAGGGGGATTCTTTACCATTTGAGCCACCAAGGAAGCCCTGTTTCTTCTAATATCAGGTGCCAAATAATATATGGACTTCCTCTGTCCCTGAAATCAGTCTTTCCTTTTCATTCCAGGGCATTCCAATATGCTTTTTTATTCCCTCTTCTCTATCCTCATTTTAAGACAATCAAAGGTTTGCACCCATCTCATGTCAATTCATGAGCACAATTAATGACTTTTGAACAAAAAGGCTGGGACTAGATTTTCAGTCATTTCTGACCCAGGGATGTTTCCAGCATTCCCTGATCCTCAAAACCGTCTCAAATGTGAAGAAGTTTTCAGTTTTCAGGGTTCACCTGCCACAAATTAGAAGTGTAATTCTTTCTGTCTTCAAAGACTCTTAGACATTGGATCACTGGAATCTCAAGGAGGTGCCTAGCTGTACAAAAAATATTCATATCATCTTTCTGTATTACATATTATTCATTCTTTTGTTTTTCCCAGTCAAGTTCCTTGTTGTTGTATAGTTTACTGATGCTGTATTTTCTACGCATATCTCCAGCCCTAGCCCAGCTTCTCTCAGATTGGCCCTTCAAAGCTTCAAGGACGATCTGAAAGTGTAGTGCCTTTTCCTTCCTCACTTTCCTCGGCTGGGTGATGGAAAGGGTATTCCTGGTTTGTCACACAGCTTTCTCTTATCCTCCTGGACCACTCAGATCCAAGCCACTTCTGCTATGAGAATCAGAGTTAGATCTTGAGATAAATGTAACTCTTAGATTCACAGCTTTTCTGAAAGCAGGGGCGATTGTCAAAGTAAGGGTGGATTATCTGATCTCCTCAGAAGTGGGACTGCTGGTGTCTTCTCATTTTCTGAGGAACTAAAAGTGCCTTTTGAGTGTTTATCAAGAGACGATTAAACTATAGCTGATCTTCAGTTATAGTTTCGGTATCTAGAAATCATGCATACTCAGTCATACCTTTTTTGAGATTGAGCTGAATTTATAAATTGACTTGGGAAAACATTACATTCTTACGATATTGAATCATGCATTCAATAAAGAGAGGAGTTAAAAAATACAGCAGAAACTAACAGAACATTGTAAAGCAATTATACGCCAATAAAAATAAATATATGGTAATCCATATGGAAATAGAACCTGGAAAAGAATGAATATATATACATATATAGGCAGGAGAAACATCAACAGCCTCAGATACGCGGATGACACCACTCTAATGGCAGAAAGTGAAGAGGAACTAAAGAGCCTCGTGATGAGGGTGAAGGAGGAGAGTGAAAGAGCTGGCTTAAAACTAAATATTAAAAAAACCCTAAGATCATGACATCTGGCCCCATTACTTCATGCCAAATAGAGGGGGCGAAGGTGGAAATGGTGACAGATTTCCTCATCTTGGGCTCTAAAATCACTGCGGATGGTGACTGCAGCCGTGAAATCAGAAGATGTTTGCTTCTTGACAGGAAAGCTAAGACAAACCTAGACAGTGTGTTGAAAGCAGAGACATTACTCTGCCGACAAAGGTCCGTTAAGTCCAGGCTATGGTCTTCCCCGTGGTCACAGAAGGTTGTGAGGTAGAATGCCAAAGAACTGATGCCCCCAAAGTGGTGCTGGAGCGGACTCCTGAGAGTCCCTTGGACAACAAAGAGATCAAACCAGTCAATCCAAAGGGAAATCAACCCTGAATACTCACTGGAAGGACTGATGCTGAAGCTGCAACTCCAGCTTTCCCTGCCATGTGAGATCACAAAGCACCACTTCCAAAGGGCCTGGGCTCATATGTGAGTCTGAGCAAGTTATAATATTAATAATAAAATGGTTTCTGAAGCGACACAGTTCCTGTAGATATTTATCCTTTCCAGAGAAGGATTTCAGTGCAAAACACCACTCCCTCCAATTTGACTGCACTCCTCCAATTCCACCTCACATCAGATAAGGCACCTATGACAGACCCTTGTTTCTGTCCATCCTAGTAGATGCCATCCAATAACACATTAACAACTTTCTCCTTGGTCTACGTATCAGTATGGCTGCCAAGTCAATGCTCTCTTATCCTCCAGAATAAATCAGAAGCCGCTCCGTGTCTAAAGCTTACTTTTTATTCTAAACTCTCTCACCTCTGGAATTTGAATCACCACTGAAGCGTGAGTGAGTCGCGGCCAGAGTTTGAACAATGAAAGTTCCCAGGATGGCTGCCCCAGGGTGGGCAGTCACTGACTTCTCCTTCCAACCTCGTCCAGATGATGAATCAGCTTTTGGCTGTCTCATGACTTGCCCTCTTCCTCCTGGTTGCCCCTTCACAGATCTGCTCTCCTCTCTGTCAGCCAGTTTTCTCCCTCTGAAGCTTTAGAGGAATTAACTGAGTAACTCTACCCACGCTGCAAACATCCACTTCTTAAACTGAGCATTTCCCATCCTTATTACTTCTCCTTCTTTTTCCCTCAAGCAGCAATTTCCCTCAAGAGCTCATATGTACATCTCTTCCCCTGCTTTTCCTAGCCGCCCACTCTGGGGGTGTCTGCCACCTTCCAGGACGTTCCTTTAAGCCTTGGTCTTCTCTGAAGCTCTCCCATCATCGTCTCCCCCCTCCCACCCCATCACCCTCTGTGTTTTCTGTAGAAGCTGTCCCTCCCACCTTGCATCATCCAGGTTGAGCTCATTCATCTCTCAGATTTTCAGGAATTTGCACAGAAGTATAAAATCTCAACCACATGACTGGCCTTTGAGGGGAAATATTTCTCATCCCTCCAAAATGATCACTTCCAGAATGGACAGAGAAACAAACAAAAACTAAATATGAGTGACAAAAATATTCAGCACCAAATCCCTAAATCTTATCATCATGTTTTAAATGACCATGAGAGGCAGAGCAGTGAAGTGAAATGACCAATCGTCTTCCTCCAGGCTGACGGGCCAACCCGATGGGCGCTGTGATCAGCTTCTTCCCTTCACCCTCCCAGACACTTAGAATCTCTGCAGTAAAAAGCCATGGGCTGATAGAATCCCTGGCCTAAGCTCCTTTCTTTCCTCATCCATTTTTGCCTCACTAATTATTTAAGGGAAGGTGGGTGGAAATGTCTGCCTCTCCAGAGCCTTAAGAAACACGCTACTGACATGAGGAGAAGGCAGCAAAGGAATCACCATCCTGGCTTTCTGAGTCCCTATACCAACACAGTGGGCCGGTTTTCCATGACAGATAACATCAATCTCATGGACATTACCCAAAACTCAGTAAATCAAAAACCCTATCTCCTTTCCCCAAAAGCTGGCGCATTCGCTCACTTTCCCATCCCCCACCCCCATGGTACCACCACTCTTCACTTTGCTAATAGCTTTATCTCCTTTCCTTAGCCTGATATCTAGTCTGTCACTGCCTCTTAAATCCTTCTCTTCTTGTTTGTTTGTTTTTTTTTTTTAATCATTTCTCCTATTGCTCTTCACTTCTTAGATCAGAGTCTCATCAACTCACTCCCAAATCACCACACCTACCTGCTGGATGAGGACCTCTGCCCCTCATGTTTCCTGACTCCCATCTGTAGTATTTCTTGGGTCATCACATTAACTACTCCCAATCTTGCTCTCTTGCCAAAGGACGCAATACGGCTTTATTGTATCTATTACACCAAAATCAAATGCTCTTCTGAATCCCCAGTCGTACCACTATTTTGTCCCTGCGCACCTCCATCCCACCTAATTTCCGTCACTCTTTGCTTTTTAATCTTTCAAGGCTCTTTGGTTAGGTGAATGCAGGTGCATCATTGCTCTGACTTCTTTGTTCTTTTAAGTTTTATATAATCCTGTTCTTGCTTCTATTAATTTTTCTCCCTTAAATTCTGTCTGATTAATATTACCAAACCAAATTTCTTTTGGTAAATATTTGTATAGTGTTTCGTTTTGCTTCTCTTGATCGTCTACCTTTTGGTTGTCTCTTTCAAGCAATACACACGTAGATTTTTGTTATATTATCCAATTTAATAACCACTTTCTTTCAGTAGAAGTCAGCATAAAATGAGACTGGGGAAACTCTAGCATTCACATAAGGTGATACTTTATTATCAGGTGTTGGACTCTGAAATGAGATGCTTTTGCCAGTTGGATCAGCTGTGTGGCAACCCCTTTTCCAGTGTTAATATTAAATTCTCTATCTCTGTGTCCCCCCTCCACTTCCCTGGTCCCCTAGGTCTGATGGCTTGACAGTTTCAGATAACGCAAAACGATGGTAGTTTTCCATCTTTGCCTGATTTGTGATTAGTTTTTCTTGGCTATTTTTGTACTTTAGCACTTCATCTGCCTCCAGAGACTTTGATGCTGGGCACATATTTTATTTATCTGAACTTTAAAATGCTACCATCCTTTGTGAGAAAAGATAAGTAAGAATTCTTTTTCTGGTCCCCCTGTGGAGCTGTTCTTTGTTTTATCGGTAATGCATGTGCTGAAGAACAACTTTAATGGAATCTGTCCGGAGTGTCTGAAGGACATATTCGAACGGGAATTCATTCCTTCAGAGACGATTTCAGCCTCTTTGTTGTGTCCATGTGTTAGTCTGTGCACACTGTGGTAGGTTTGTATCTTTTTAAGAGCAGGGTTTTTTTATTTGTGGATTGCAGATACTAGAACAGAGCTAGGCTATGGAAATTAAATGATGCTTGTGCCTTGGAAGGAAAGTTATGACAAAACAGAAACATCACTTTGTTGACAAAGGTCTGCATAGTCAAAGCTATGGTCTTTCCAGTAGTCACATGAGAGTTGGACCGTAAAGAAGGCTGAGTGCAGAAGAACTGATGCTTTTGAACTGTGGTGTTGGAGAAGACTCTTGAGAGTCCCTTGGACTGCAAGGAGATCCAACCAGTCCATCCTAAAGGAAATCTACCCCGAATATTCACTGGAAGGACTGATGCTGAAGCTAAAGTTCTGGTAATTTGGCCACCTGATGGGAAAAGTTGACTCATTGGAAAAGACCTTGATGCTGGGAAAGATTGAAGACAAAAGGAGAAGGGGTTGGCAGAGAATGAAATGGTTAGATAGCGACATCAACTCAACAGACTTGAATCTGAGTAAGCTCCAGGAGATAGCAGAGGACAGAAGACCTGGTGTGCTGCAGTTCATGGGGTTGTAAACAATCGGACGTGACTTAGCAACTGAACAAAAACAACAATAAGACGGTGGAAGGAGCTTGATGAAAGCATGCCAGATGCAAAGACAGATGCTCCTCAGTGATTATCAGGTCCTAGGGGTGCACCTTTTCCTAACCTTTCTCACCCTGATATTGTCATATGCCACCATCTGCCCAATGTGGACAGACACCTCTTAGAGCACCGTCTTGCTCTAGATCCCTGGATCCATTCCAGGATGGCTTCTCCCAGGAACAAATGCTTGATAAACCCAACAATCTCAGAACTTCCAACATGGAAGTGATTTACCTGGAAAAACAACACAGAATAATCCCTTGGGCTCACTGAACCACTTGGCAACTTGCAGGCTAGAATCTGGTCTCTGATTGATGTCAGATGCTTGAATTAGTTAACCCTGTTTCACCTTTAATGAATGAATCATTTACCAAAAAAAAAAGGCAGAATAATACAAATGATTATTTATTTATTACTTCAAATCCCTTCTTCAAGCACTTTCTAGACTAGTCCATATTTCAGTGCATGTCACCTCTCTTCAATCATTTCTTCTTGACACAAGTTGATTTCTAAATTTGATACTTAATATAGCCTACTGGATATATTGTTCTGTGGATTTTTTTTTCTTGATGATAGCATTAGAAACTCTTTTTATTCTTCAGTGCACACTTATTATTTTTATTTAATTAAATTGCAATGTCTTATAGAATTCTTTTGGTTATAATCGATGCTAGGGATAAAATCTGTATAAATGCATGTCATTGTAAGTTTGTTGGACAACGTGGAGAAATTTTTCCCCTATACTTTCCAGTAAGGGTCTTCACTAATTCTCCCCATTCCTCTAAATTAACTACTAACCTAAGGTGGATCTTATTTTTGTTTAGAAAATTTGTATAAGTATTGATCCAGAGATGTAAGATATATGTCAACCATCTTGAACTCATTGGATAAAAGACGCAAATAAGAAATGTAAGAAAAAGTTCTCAGGAAACGCCAGAGGAGATGAAGAGCGGCAGATGCTGAAAGGTGGTACTTTCAAAGTGAGAAACTTTTGCCAGTTTCCAGTCAAACACAGACAACTATATGGCAGTCTTCTGCTCCTTACCGGCCATGTCACCTGAGTGCTTAGCCAACAGTTTCCTTCACAGATGCACAAATAACAAGCTTTATTCGGGCCTCAAATCAGATGTTTTGTTTCAACACAAGTCCCATAATAGTGAACTGCCTTTCAGCAGCTATATGCAACACAAGATACTAGGAAACATCCGGTGGCAGGATCAGTGCCATTTGTTTCAACAATAAAATAACTTATTTTAAGTGATCTAAACAGAATGTTTGGTGGCTTAATAGGGCTTTTGACTCTTTTCCATGGAAAAATCTCTTTAGTGAAAACACAAGGTAAATTTTAGACTATTTTCTGGTTAAGCAAATGCACAAGAGGCTAGAAGCAGACACACACACACACACAAAGCTAGAATATAAAGATAAAATCAGAAAATGGGCAAAAGACATAAACAGACACTTCACTGAAGAGGATATACAGATGGCAAATAAGCACATGAAAAAAACATATTTCACATTAGTAGCCATTAGGGAAATGCAAATTACAACCACAGTAAGACATCACTACACAACTCTTAAAATGGCTAAAATTAAAAATACCAAATGCTTGCAAGGACACTGAGAAACTGGATTCTTCATGCATTACTGGTAGGAAGATAAAATGGTATAGCTACTCTAGAACAGAGTATGACTGTTTCTTATAAAACTAAACACATGTTTACCATAAGACCCAGAAATTGTACTACTAGAAGTTCATTACAGAGAAATCAAAACTTATGTTCACATAAAAATCTATACATGAATATCTGTGGCAGCTTTATTCCAAATAGCCAAAACCTGAAAACAACCCAAATCTCTTTCTGTGGGTGAATGGGTAAATAAACCATGGTACATCTGTACCATGGAATGCCACTTGGCAACAAAAAGGAACTTGGAACAAGTTATACACAGATCTCAAGGAAATTATGCAAATGTTAAAGTCCATATCAAAAGGCTATATACTATATGATTTCATTTATATAATATTCTTAAATAAACAATTATAGAAATGAGGAACATATTAGTAGTTGTCAGAGCCCAAGGAGCAGGAAAGAGAAGGAAGTCGCCAGGATAATACATGGTAACTGAGGGATTTCCCTAGTGGTGCAGCAGTAAAGATTCTGCCTTGCAAAGCAAGGAACTCCAGTTCAGTCCCTAGTCAGGGAACTAAGATCCCAGGGAGCAGCTAAGCCCCTATGTTACAACTACAGAGTTCCTGCATCGCGTTGAAAGATCCCTCATGGCACAACCGAGAGCTGATGCAGCTGAATTAATTAGTTAGTGAAGTAACTGGGGTAAACTTGTGAAGGGACTGTTCTATATCTTGACTGCGGTCAAGATCACACAAATCCATACATGGGATGTCGTTGTTGCTTAGTCACTCAGTCGAGTCTTTGTGACCCCATGGACTGTAGCCTACCAGGCTCCTCCATCCATGGGATTTCCCAGGCAGGAATACTGGAGTGGGTTGCCATTTCCTTCTCCAGGGGCTCTTCCCAAGCCCGGGATCAAACACGCATGTTCTGCACTGACTGGCACCCAAGTTCTTTACCACCGAGCCACCAAGGAATCCCAAACATAAGACAAAGCAGTATAAAGCTAAATACATACACAGATAAGTAAGTGGGTGTAAAACTGGTGAAATCTGAACACGGTTAGTGGAGAGCCTCGGTGTGTTACCGTGAGGAGGACACTGAATGAAAAGTACACAGGAGCTCTGTGTTTTATCTTACAGTTGCTGATGAACCTAAAATTATCTCACAACAAAAAGCTTTAAAGTTGTTAACATTAGAAGAATACCTGTAGGCTGTTGATTGATAGGCTTGAGGTTTTAGGTTGATGAATTGCTCCTCTGAAAGGTGATCACCTTAGGGCAATGTGGCAGATAAGTACAAAGTTGGGAGTATTAACTCAGGTACCAAGGCAATGGATAACAGACCTGGGCTGTTATCATTTCCACTTTTCCCTTTTCTTCCTCTTCTTCCACAGTTAAGTCATCAAGTCCTGCTTCTTATGCATGCCTTAAATCTTATCTCCTCCTTTGCTTCCACTACCATCATCTTGGCCATCAACCCTCCTTAAATGGACGATTCCAATAACTCTTGAGTACCCTCTGCTCTTTGCTGAAGTTCATTTTGTTATCAAAATTGCCATCAGCTGGGCACATTTCTTTTTCTGTGGAAAATTTTTACATAGAATTTATTTTAACATTTTTTAAATTTCATTAAATTTTTTAATTTTATATTGGAGTAAAGCCAGTTAACAATGTTGTGCTAGTTTCAGATGGACAGCAAGGGGACTCAGCCTTACACAGACACATATCCATTCTCCAAATTCCCTTCCCATCCAGGCTGCCGCGTAACATTGAGCAGAGTTCCCTGTGTTAATAAGAGAGCTTGCATTTTCATTGTGTACTGGGTCCTGCATTTTATCCCGAAAACATTCCCTTCACTCTAATATCTCCATCTCCCTTAGGGTAAACTGCTGCTGCTGCTGCTAAGTCGCTTCAGTTGTGTCCGACTCTGTGCGACTGCAGCAGCCCACCAGGCTCCGCCATCCCTGGGATTCTCCAGGCAAGAACACTGGAGTGGGGTGCCGTGTCCTTCTCCAATGCATGAAAGTGAAAAGTGAAAGTGAAGTTGCTTAGTCGTGTCCAACTCTTTGCAACCCCATGGACTGCAGCCTACCAAGCTCCTCTGTCCATGGGATTTTCCAGGCAAGAGGACTGGAGTGGGGTGCCATTGCAAAATGCAAATCTATAAATGCTTTGGCCTCACAGGGAAGGACACCTGACTGCCCCCATCACCATCCCTCCCTATCTTTCTCCTGCATCCTTCTTGTGTGCCTTTGCTCATGCTGATCCCTGACGAGAAACTCCAGTCCCTTCCCCAATGCCAGCCTACCTACCTGAATCCTGCTTGTCCCCCCAGGGCCCAGTTAAACAATTAAATGCCCTCTGTGATGTCTCATGACTTCCCAGGGGATGAGCACTCTGAATCCCTACTTCACTCTCACGCATTGGGCTATTTTATTGCCTTCTGTTTCCAGTTATCTGTTATACATTTGTTTCTTTTCATTCTAAGGAGATTTTCAACCCCTTGAGGGAAGTGCCTGGGTCTTAAAATTCTGAATTCCATACATTTCAAGCCAGGCGGAGGCTCTCACACAGCCAGGCTACAGTAAATCTGTTGTGAGGATGCACAGAGGCGAGGCGTGTGGAACAGGCCATCTGGGCTGAGCAACCGCCTCTGCAAAGGCAGGGAGGTGGGAGGGAGAATAAGGAACCGAAGGAGCGTTCTAGGAAGGGTGTGGAAGCTAAAGGAGGTGACTTCCTGACATGAGCTGGGACTTCTGGGAGAGAAATGGCAGCCTTACAGAAAAGTCACATTTCACTGTATCTGACAACTGTGTCAGAAGGGTTCTTGAATCCTCAGTACAGTTTTGCATTCCCACCGCAGTCACCCCAAGTGCTGTTTTCCTACACTGATCTCCCTAATTGTATCTCACTGCTCATTTGAAATGTGATTTGCAAATCTAGCCCACTGCTTCAGAGCCCAAGCCGGCCACCCATTCAGACGCTCTGCCCCTTCCTTGTCCAAGTCTGCTGCAGGACCTGTCTATCCAAAAAAGCCTTTGTGCCACTCTTTTACAATCATATTTTGAGTAAAATGTTCAGTTTCCTCTTTGTGACTCCAGTCAGAAAGAGAAGATCTGAGCTCAGTGTGCAAGAAAGGGCAGAAGATCTGTAATTTTCCTTAAAACGGTTCTTGGCCAGAACCCTGGTCTAATTTGTATGATGCATCGCTCGACAATGTTACGAAACACCATGCTGGCCTGCAAGGCTAATTTATGGAAATTACAAACATGCATGGATTGGATTCCTTTTTTATGTTATAAAATGGTTTGACTGTTTGAATTTTTGTTGGCTTTTGAGTCTCCCAGGGATGAGTGAGCCCAGAACTTCCTAACGCTCTCCCTGTACATCAGAATCTTGCTGATCTGATGGTGGTCTGTGAGTCCAAAGGCAGAAAAGCTTTTGAAAATACCTCCCGCATTCTCTTCGGTGTTGCATTTCAAAGTCTCTTTGAGATGATTTTATTTTTGTGAGACCTTCAGAATACTGTTTGTGAGCTGGCTGTTTTGTTCACCTTGCTTGATATTTCACTAACATCTCAACAGACAGAACTTCAGCCAAAAGAACTTTAGCTCATTCATCAACAAAATCCTTAATGAAAGTACGTTAAGAATTTGAGTTAAGGAGGGTCTGACTTAAATCAGTAGGGACACAATTACACTATATAAAAAAAAATTTAATTGAAAGCATTTTCCTTTTCCCAAAAATATGTGTAGTCATCTGATCCTGAGTATATTCAACACCATCAAATCCAAGGTTATCCTTGTATGTGTGTGATTTCAGTCGTTCAGTTGTGTCCACTGTTTGCAACCCCATGGGCTGTAGCCTGCCAGGCACCTCTGTCTATGGGATTTCCAGGCAAAGATACTGGAGTGGGTTGCCCTCACCCTCCTCCAGGGGATCTTCCTGACTCAGGGATCGAACCTGTATCTCCTGCATTTCCTGCCTTAGCAGGCGGATTCTTTACCACCAAGCCACCTGAGAATTCCGAAGTTTATCCTTATAGCATAGCAAGTAGCTGCTGATTTGTTTGTTTACCTCTGATGATGAATTCCATTTTTTCTAACAAATACAATATAAACTACCAAAGATTTGTCTATTAGGAACTAAGGATGTTGCAGTGAGGTTTTCTCAATTTAATATGTAATTGCTCTTTGAGATATTGTTTAAATGGGTCTTTGGTAATCCTTTTATCCCAAGAAAGGTAGTTTATCATCAGTTTTTGTCTAAATGAAGAAGGTTACTAAATACTAAAAATAGAATCTTTACCTCTTTAATCCCTCCTTCAATCGTATGGACCAAAACAAGAGCAAAACTGTTTCTTAAAGTCATAAATTACTCTCTTATTTTCTTAAAAACTTCAGTCAATCTCTTTCCGAGAATCTGCCTGTAGTTAAGGTGTGGAATAGCTTACTTTTTATTCATTCATTCTTACAACAGGCATTTTCCCTAAGAATTCTCATTTCTCCATTCCAGTTTTGACTTTGCAAGCAAGCCTGCTATTTATTTCTGCAACTGATCAATGTCTCTCAGTTTAATCCTCAAATAATTATATTCAAACACCCAAAGAGCACAAGTGTGGCAGCCTAACTCCTTAACTCAAATTCTAAATCACTAGTTATTCATGTTAATGGTTATAATGAGTTTTTCAAGCATATATTACCATGATTTAACATGCCAGAAAAGGAATTTAGTGTTTCTTTCCCTTGCTAAATTTCAAAAGTATCGAGGATTAAAATAATACCAGATCCTTTTTGGTTGACCCGTGGGCATCACAAGGCAGCTGTCATCCCTCTCCACACAGTTTTACCTCCTTTGGTGACCAAGTCCAAGCTCATACCACTAACCACAAACAGGTTGATGAGTTAGTTGAGAGATGAAGTGCTGGGACGAGGAATAGTGACTTTATTCAGAAAGCCAGCATATTAAGAAGATGGTTGCCTAGTGTCCCAAAGAACCATCTTACCCAAGTTAGAACTCAGGCTTCATTTATACTAAAAGGGGAGAGGATGTGGCTGGTTGTTGCAAACATCTTGTTGTCTGAATCCTTTGTTCTTGCAGCTGTCCACATAGGTCTGGTCACAGTGTTCCTGTTAACCTCCAGCAAGACAAAGGATATTCTCTGTTCTGCAATAAGCAACATTCTTTTACAAAAGGGGCAGGGCCAGCATGACTAAGCTCAGGCAACAGAGCACACGGTCAGAGCTAAAGGAATAGATCTAATATGAAGTCAGGTTTGTTCTCCATTAGACTTTCTCCTTCAATAAGTTGAGAGGGAACGGCAACAGAGGAACAAATGAACTACACCTTTGCCATTTTTTTCACATGTCATCCACACACAGTTAACATGATGGTCATATTCTGAGAGGAAAGCTTGTGACACCATAGGTGACCTCCATGTTCTCTCTCTCTCTCTCTCTCTCTCTCTCTCACACACACACACACACACACACACACACAGGCTCATACACACAGGCACTATTACTGCTCCCTAATCTCAAACCCTTGGGAAAATGCTGCAGCTGTTTGCACTGGAATACTGGGCATAACTGTGAATTTACTCTGCATCAAGTCAACTCGTTCAATGACAGCCTGCAAGTTAGGGCTTCATGTTTGGCTTTATACTTCTCCCCTACTGAAAGCAAATGCCACGGCTGTTACCTAGCTCTGTACCCTCCCCCACTGTTTCTCCCGCTTTCCCTGCTTCATCCAGGTCACTGTCAAATCAAGCCATCAGGATGCAGTAGAAAAACCATAGACACTGGAGGGTGGGCTGAGACCAGCAGGAGAATGGCAGGGCAGAGTGCACAGGTCTCCATTCCAGAAGGACTCCATGCCTTGACACTGTTCTCTCCTTTGTCTTCTGTTTCCAGCCACACATAGCCTCCTCCTGGGGCCAAATTCCTGATTTTCTTTAACCTCTCTTACTCAAGACTTTCTCTCCCTGCCATCTATCCTCACCAACTGCTCCAGGAATCCCTGTCACTTTCTTCCCGGAAGAAAGCCTGGAATATTCTATTGAAGTCTACCCTGCAGATTCACCCCAGTTCAGCATCTGGGGTGAATCAGCATCTCTCCTGAACTGTTAGTCTGCAGGGTAGTAACTATACCTGTGACTCTGGAAAGAATCTCATCAAGTGGCCCATCAGCTCTCAGTTGTAAACAATAGCAGTGGAAGGTTTGATAGTCCATGGATGGGCGTTTGTAAGGATCATCTCACCATGATGCTTTTATCTCAATCATCTGGCCTCATGGATGTCCCCTGCTGTCTTACTGTAGCCCAACACTGGACGTAATTCACAAACACCATTTTCTTGATACTGATTCTTCCATCAAAGGCCACCTGGGTCTTAATCAGATCAGGCTTTCCTTTTCACTTATGTTGTCTTCCAAAACTAAGCCAAACAGGACAAATGCAATTTCTGCTCCTTCAAAGGTAGCTATTCTGGACTTCCCTGGTGGGGCAGGGGATAAGAATCTGCCTGCCAGTGCAGGAGACACGGATTCCACCTCCGGTCTGGGAAGATTCTACAGCAACTAAGCCCGTGTGCCACAACTAGTGAGTCTGAGTGCTGCAGTGACTGAAGCCCAAGCTGGTGCTCCATCCACAATAAGAGAAGCCACTGCAAAGAGAAGCTTGTGCAGCACAAGTAATAGTCCCCCCTTGCCACAGCCAGACAAGCGCAACGAAGATCAAGGGCAGCCAAAATTAAATAGACAGATGAATGAAAGTAGCTGCCCTGCCCACCTGCCTGATCACCAGTGACACCATCCCATCAGAACATCTTCAGGATGCTCTTTCAGCTGTCTCCCGCGTCATTCCAGAAAGCAGCCTGCCATCGCTGTAATAGACGCAAAGACTTCTCTTCCCTTCCTGCCAACTTGAGGCAAAGGACAAGAAAATTCAGTAAGTGCCAAGACTGAATGAATCAGCCCCCCAAAGCCAAGAGATTATGCAGGAAAAATCAGGCCAAGAACACCCAGCGCAAAACAATGGTCATTTTAAGTGTAAATTTCATGGCCTTTATGAACCAGAAGAAACAAACAAATTAGCCAAGATCTTAGCCTCAGAGAAATTAGTTTGGAATTCAGAAAGAAAGTGTGACAAATAAATATAAGGATTTTACGAGAAATTGGCATTTTTATCCAAAGCACAAGTCTTGTATTTCATCAAACTTCTCCTCAGGAGATCATAAAATGCTATATTATGAATGCACTGGAAACTTGATGAACTATTGTTTTTGGCTTGTTTGCAAGAAAGCAATAAAGCGGCCTTTTCTTGGCTGTTACTAGATTGTTGTCATTATCCACGACATCACGTGAACCTATGTTATCTTTAATTTTGTTTTTGCAAATTTAACAGTCACAAGAAAATCTCCTCTTTCCTTCTTGGTGAGTTTCTTTATTTTCAGTCTCTCCTTTGTTCTGATCTCAGCTCGGAGGGAAAAGAAGTGGAGAAACTCGTAGAAGATCTAGGTTGGCAGATAGAGGCATGATAAAGCCCTGGCGAATCTATACACATTTTGGTTAAGTATCTTAAGCACCATTGTCATGCACAATTGGTCCCAAAATAATGCTAGTCATGAAAGAATTTCAAAATGTCAGACAGTTTAGTGGATATTTCCCTCCCTCTGGTTGCCCAGTGCTGCAGGGCAGCCAGGCTTTGTAGGCTGTTATTTATCTGACCGATGGGTGAACACTTGTCTGTCCTATGGAGAGAAAGCTTTGGGTAAGTGCCTAAATTTATCCTCATGAAACTTAGATTATGAGGCAACCTTCCAGTGTCAAATGTTGACCTTGGAGTCCCCAAGCCAGACTCTCCAGAGACTTGATTTACTTACTGCTCAAGAGATGTCATTCACAGAATAAGATGGCAGATCATGATGACAGCTAAAAGAAAAACATAATTATTAAAAACACTTCAAGGACTTCCCTGGTGGTTCAGTGGATAACAATCTGCCTGCCAATGCAAGAGACACAGGTTCAATCCCTGGTCCGGGAAGAGCCCACACATGGAGGAGCAATTCAGCCCCCGTGCCCGTGCAGCGAAACTACTGAGCTCACGCACTAGAGCCAGGAAACCGCATCTACTGAGGCCCGTGTGCACCGTGCTCCACAAGAAGGAAAGCCACCAAAATGAGAAGCCCGGGTACCGCAGCTGGAGAGTAGCTCCCGGCCTCCACCACTAGAGAAAGCCCTCTCACAGCAACAAAGACCTAGTGCAACCAAAACATAAAGTAAATAAATAAAAACATTTCAAGAGCTCTAATCCCTTGCAAGACTGGAATGTGAAGCAAGCAAAAGGAGAAAGCTTCAAGCTTTCTCAGTTTGTCTGTCAAAGACATCCCAATCTAGACAAACCATGGAACACTTAACAAGTTAAGGAGAAAAACAAGCAGAGCCGGTAATGTTTCCAGTCAAAGAAAGAGAGGGGGAAAAATGTCGGCCAACACTAACAGCGTATAGAGAGTGACCTGCGAGCTCCAGACTTCCCATGTCAAAGAGATGTGCTCCCCACATCCCATCATCCCTCTGTCTGCTGGAAACCTCTTTCTTTCAAAAGCTTATTTCATTGAAATGTTAAAGCATCTACAAAGAACTGACCAACCAACCCGTAGTGAGAAAGGCCACCACGAACAAGACCCAAGTCCTTCAGGTCTGGGAGGATGCTCGGGGAAAGAATGGGAGGAACCTGGCAAGAGATCCCAGTACTGGGGGAGACAGGAGAGCTTTCCAGAAATCAGCCAGTTGGCTCTAATCTTACGAATAAGGAGGGACTGAGATTTGTCCAGGATCGTCGAGGTCACCAGTGGCACCCACGTCTACCGACTTCCTCCATTACAGAGCACTAACTCACCAGGACTCAGATTTCTGAGGAATAATGCTGCTACTGTAATGAAGCTAATGGAATTAGATAACTCATAACCCAATTTCTCCTTTCTCAGTGAGACCAGGAAGGGAAATATGGGGTCAGGATGTGACAGCAAGATATGGCAGCTCAGAGGAGACCACGGGCAGGCAGGGGCTTGCACTGATATTATCAGGGAGGAGACTCCTGTCCAGAGTCTGAGACATGTGCAACAGTCAGCAGGAAGTGCTGAGGATCACAGTCCTTCTGTAATACAGATAGACAGAATGCCCATCTCCCTGTTTCTCCCAGGTGTGCAAGGATAACCACAGAGGTATACAGCAGCCAGTGCGAACAACCTGTTCAGAACTGGTCCTGAGGGACTTCCCTGGTGGTCTGATGGTTAAGACTCCAATTTGGGGGGTTCGGGTTAAATCCCTGGTCAGGGAGATAGGATCCCATATTTCTCATGGCCAAAAAGAAATCAAAACATAAAACAGAAACAATATTTTAACAAATTAAAAAAAAAACTTTTAATATGGTCCACATTAAAAAAAAAAAAAAAAAGGAAATGGTGCTGAGGATAGAGTATTTACTCCTGCCAGATCAAAAGGTTTTCCTCTTCTAGGTGTATGGGGTCACATAAAGGATTATGCTAGAGACAGTCGGGGTTTCACAGGTCCTGATAAATGCTGCCAACAGCAGATACTCGGCATGGGCTTCTCTGAATAAGGATTTGACAGATCTAGCCGGCTTCACCTGAATATCCAATTAAATGAACTTTCATTATTGAGAAGAATGTATATGTATATTCAGCTGGGTAACAAAGCTAATTAGAGCTGCTTTTTCACCCTAAAAATGGAAAACTTACTATCAGTAAATCACCAGCCACCCTGGGGCACTAGTGGTCAGAAAGGCTGCAGGCTTCAGTGAGAAACTGGGAATTAACAGAGCTCTCTGCTTGGCAAGCTTGCCTGGCTCTACAGATTGCTCTTCTCTTCTTTCCACATTCTGCCTCCTCTGCCTAACCGTCCAGGCTGGCTAGGAGCAGTGACCCAAAAGTTCCCAAATCCACAGGCACAAGCCAAAAGCAGCCTCTGGCTGGCAGGTGCCCAGCCTAAAGCTGACACCTACAGAAAAGAATCGGGTCATCAGAACTAGACCCCGGATCCATCCCTGGACTGATGGCTTCGTCTGGGGAAGCGGGCATAGCAGAGTGAGAAGTACCTAGCGGCTGAGCACAAGTTTCCCAGAGAGAGAAGTAGAGGGAGGGCCCTGGGGCATCTACCACGGATTCATTTATGAAATTTAAGTCTGGGAACCTTGGACAACTTCCTGGCCAAACCAGTCACTTTATGAATCGAGAATCAGAGGCTCCAAGATACGAAAGTGAAAGAAACTGAAAGTCACTCAGTCGTGTCCGACTCACTGTGACCTCATGGACTGTATAGTCCATGGAATTCTCTAGGCCGGAATACTGGAGTGGGTAGATTTTCCCTTCTCCAGGGGATCTTCCCAACCCAGGGATCAAACCCAGGTCTCCCACATTGCAGGCAGATTCTTTACCAGCTGAGCCACAAGGGAAACCCTCCAAGATGTGAACACTTGCCCAAATTTACAACTTATCCATTGCCAGTCAGCATTAATCTGATTCCATCATTCATTTATTCAACTCATGTCAACTTACTATATGTCTGGCTCTTCTTGACCTGGGACTATTGATAAGACTGTGTACAAACCAGACAGGATCTCTAGCTTCCTGGAGAGTACAGAGCTGGGGAGAAAAGATCACACAGGTAAATAACATTAAAACCCTGATCAGTGCTGAGAAAGCTAGACAGCGCCAGTCCCCATTTATTTTGCTGTGTGGGTCATCAGCCAGGTCAAAAGAGCAATTCTCAACACTGGAACTCAGAAGAGGAGTTGCATCTAAAATACACTTTGACAGGAGTGACATCACCAAGATGGTGACACAGGGGGCTCCTGACCTTTTGCCCCCAGCATGGACTCACTGAATATACAGCTGCACATGGATTGCTCCTTCTGGAAGAGATCCAGAAGGAGTTGAGTGACTCCTACACCCTGGATGACACAGAAATCATCCGCATCAAAATGAGTAAAGACTTAGACATGCCCTTGCCATAAACTACACCCCAGTCTCAGTGACATATAATCCAAGGAAACCCCCAAATTCCAGCTTCTCCCTGAGGAGCAAGAGGGCTTGGACCACACGTACAGCACTCCAGCTGTAAAGCATCCAACCAAGGGGGGATCCCCCAAATCAGCTACTTTGAGAGCCTACAGGGCTTGAATTCAACAAGTCCCACAGGACTATTTATAGCACCCAGGGAGCAGGCAAAAATGCCCATCTCATTTTCTCCCTGGAAGAGATTTTACTCCAAACTTTTCCAGCTGCTGCCTGACAGTCCAGCTGCTACTCAGCCTATGTGGAGGTGCTAACTGGGATCCTCCCATCAGCCCAAAAAGACCTACCCTAGCTTCTCCCTGTGGACTTTCCAGGTGACGCTAGTGGTAAAGAACCCATCTGCCAATGAGAGGAAAAGTTAAATTTTTGCTAAACCTTTGAGAGCAGGTTCTTATCTCATGGAATGTGGCCTTTAGGCTCTCTCTGGGGTTATTTTTCTTCGGGGGGACTTTCAAAAAAAATTGTCTTTCCAGGAAACAGCTAACCGTCCGAATGTGGCCCGACCAGCCGTTTCGACCTGATAACAAATGAGCCTATCCCTGTAAAGGTTAAGACCTGCCCACCAATCAGACTGTCCCCACCCTAGCTGTACCTGTTTGTGGTTTTTGTGCTTAAAAACTGCTCTGTAACGACTGTTCGGGGTTCGTTCCTCCCTAGAGGTGACTGAACCACGGTGCGCCGGCCCAATAAATCCTCCTGCTGTTTGCATCGAATCCGAGTCTCAGTGATCTTTGGAGCGACGGGTCCTAGGAAAAGACCGTAAGGTCTAACACCAATGCAGGAGATGTAAGAGACACAGATTTGATCCCTGTGTCAGGAAGATCCCTTGGAGGAGGGCCTGGCAACCCACTCCAGTATTCATGCCTGGAAAATCCCATGGACTGAGAGGCCTGGTGGGCTATAGTTCATAGGGATGCAAAGAGTTGGACGCGACTGAAGTAACTTAGAATGCACACACCTTCCCTCTGCAACTCACTCCAATAATAAAAGCAACTCTATAGCTTCTCTCTGCAAGGAGCTTGTCCTCTTATCTAGCACTCCATCTTTTGTGGCCTCCGCCTAAGGAATGGGTCCTCAACTCACTTAGTAATGATAACCAATAGGGAATGGCCTTTACAGAACTGTATTAAACAACCAAAAAAAAGCAGTGTTCAAACAGCTATGAAAACACTTATCAAAGCTATGCCCCCCTGGGTTCAGTGCAGGTCCCAAACAGAAATAAAGAAAACAATCTCATTTACAATAGCATCAAAAGAATAAAAATTAAGAATAAATTTAACCAAGGAGATGAAAGATATGCACACTGAAAACTTTAAAACACTGTTTCTCTACTGGGAGCAGGAAAATAGGGAGAAGTTGGTTAAATTGTACAAACCTTTGGTTATAAGATAAATAAGATCTGGGCACCTCACGTATAACATGGTGATTGTGGTTGATAATGTGGTATTTTATAACTGAAATTTTCCAAGATAGTAGAACTTAAGGGTCCTCACCAAAAATAAAGAGGTAAATACATGAGGTGATGGATGAGTTAATTAATTCATTTGTTGGAATTCTTTTACAACATATATGCATATCTAATCATTAATTTTATACTTTAAATATCTTACAACTTTACTTGTCAATTATACTTCAATAAAACTAAAGAAATAAATATAATAAATTTTGACACTTTGCAGTTTTGTCAGTCACTATTGCTTATATAGATACCATATGCCATTTTTGAATCTTGAGAAGTGGTTTCAAAGTCCCTGTAACTGTGGCACAATCAAACTGTGTAATCACATTTTCTTGAAAGATCTTTATTTTGCTTAATTGATACTTGCTGAACATTTGAACACAATGGAGATATTTTGTCAACTCAAAATATACTGTCTTTTTCAAAGATTCTACAGTACAACCATCCTAAATATTTCTTAGACATTTGTGAGTCCTTCACTAGGATGTTGTCATCAAAAATGTAAAAGCCTATGAAAAATTAAAATGACTTTGGCTTGGCTAAGGCCCTCAGCTGGAAAAATACCATCACATGTCTTCACTTCTCTTGTATGTATGAACTTGTACTTGAGGGGGGGGGTTTCTTTTCTTTTCATTTTTAACTAAAACCAAGTCAATTTCAAAGTCGCTAGCTGCCTTTCTTCTGAAGGAAGTACTCTTGATTTTCCTGTATCATTGTTCTGTCCTATTGTAATGCAGCTGGTTCCGTTCTCTAAACAAGCGACATGACATTCCTCATCTTTTCTTCCATTCCATAAAACACAAATTGAGGAGGGAAAAAAAGAACTCCAAAATAGCATCCTTCTATATTTGCAGTTTTATATGATTATAGCATGCTAGAAATGTCACTATAATTATAGCAACAAATTATTTCAACAATCCTCAAAAGTGATGCTATTTATAGACAATCAGAAGAGTATATAGAGGATGCAACCATTCTATCTGGAGAGCTGGTAATGGCTGTGCTTGAGCCTCAGGCTGGGACCACCTGGCACCAGGTGACTGGAGGTATCCTATGAAAACAAGAGGTTCTATTCAAATGCAGAACATGAGCAATGGCATAAATAAAACAGCACATTTAAATGACTATGGCTTGGGACTTACTCTGCATTTCTAGTATCTTAGGTACTATTTTAAAAATTACAATCACTGCTTAACCCTCTTTCAAAATTGAAAATATTGCTTTATCAGAGAGACCTCAGGTTCAGAAGAGGTGAATGACAAGAACTCAATGCAAAAACAGAAAAGAAAAACAACTACCACGCCAAAAAAAAAAAAAAACTGGCCATCACGTTCATTATCTGTTCTCATTTATAGACCATTAAAGCTGGGAAAAACCAAATAGTTATTATGTGCCATGCTTACTTTCTTCATTTCATCTTGAACAGGGGGAAAGAGTTGGCTGGAATTGCTTGTTTGTCATTGGTTTTTCCCTTTTTTATTTTTTTTCTCTTTCGTTTTATGGTTTTTATGTAGTTTTGCTTAACAAAGCTGTAAATTCGGGGATGAAATAAATTTCACAGTGGCTCCTTAACCTCTGCTGCTACAGAAGCCTCCATCTAGCTCAGACAGTCGGCTTGGGATGGGGTTTGAGGAGGGAAAATCCTTTAACCAAAATTAATCCCTCAGTAAATCACAATTTGCTCCAAATTATCTGTGTTTTTGCATATTGGGTGACACAGTCCTCTCCATGAGGCACTGAGTAGCACTGAGGGTGACGAGTAAGGAGCTTTCTATCAGTTCAGTTCAGTTCAGTCACTCAGTCCTGTACGACTCTTTGTGACCCCATGGACTGCAGCACGCCAGGCTTCCCTGTCCATCACCAACTCCCAGAATTTACTCAAACTCATGTCGACTGAGTCTGTGATGCCATCCAACCATCTCATCCTCCCGCCTTCAATCTTTCCCAGCATCAGGGTCTTTTCAGATGAGTCAGTTCTTCACATCAGGTGGCCAAAGTATTGGAGTTTCAGCTTCACCATCAGTCCTTCCAATGAATGTTCCTTTAAGATGGACTGGTTGGATCTCCTTGCAGTCCAGGGGACTCTCAAGAGTCTTCTCCAGCACCTCAGTTCAAAAGCATCAATTCTTCGGTGCTCAGCTTTCTTTATAGTCCAACTCTCACATCCATACATGACTACTGAGCTCTCTATCTCTCCCCCTAACTCTGACCTTGGGTCTGGCGTGTCTCCTGCAGAAGTAAGTACCAGTAGCAGTAGCTGATAATGACCATCCTGTGTTTGATATCTTTTAGCTGACAAAAACAATGTCCTTAATTTTCCTAGCCTCTTTGTGAATGGTTGCTTTTGTGTCATTAAATGTTCACCTACTGTATTTCAGTCTCTATCAAAGGTCGCTTTTTCCCCATCTGTGCGTCTCTGTTGCTCATTATTGCCTAGAGACTGTGAGGGTAAATTGGCCACAAGTTGGCTATCATCTCGTTGTGGGAGCACATGTCCGGAGTGAACCTAAAGCAAGAATCTGAACCTCAGTGACTCCTGCAGGGCACCCAGAAGGTGATCTTGGGGTGCAACTTATAGTTAAGTAGCAAAAGTAGAGGTGCCTCAAAGACAGAGGACAAAGATTTCCAGAGTCAATTGCTGGTGGCTTCTTCTGATGCACAGGAGGAACCGACCCAGGGAGGAAAAATAATAACAACAACAAAACAAACCCAATAACATGTGTGCAACAGGGACTATAGCCCTAGCTCCATTTGGAATGAATAAACATGTGTTAATCATTAGAGTTTGAAACTGACCCCAGAGTATGTTGCATTATAGCTACAGACGTGAAAAAGAATGAATCTTTGCATCGACAATAGCCATGCAGGCTTAGATGGCAGCTGAGCTGCCCCTCAGAGTGTGGAGCTCAGGACGAGGTGGAAGCTGATATCTATGTGATGTCACTGAGTCACACTTAGGGAAGCAGGAGATGAATCTTCCTCAGAAGCAGCAGGGTGTCCTCTGGCATGCAACCTACAGGCTTTGTAACAGAACTCCAGATGGATGCTGAGCGTAAGATACCAAACACAGTGGCACCATGCTAGTTGGACAGCTACCTGACAGCATTGGAAGGAGCCTGCAGAAAGGGTCCCTTCATTAAGCTAATAATACACTGGCTTATGTGGTTAACCAAAGCCAAGGGCTGGGGATAATTTTACAAAAAGGAAAAAAATTTAGCTGCCATGGCAACCTGGACAATGACAGATCTTCTGGATGTGAGAAGATTCCAGTCTGAGTTACACAAAGTCACCATAAGCCCAGAAAGCAAAATGGATTTAATTAGTTGGTTAAATCTGCAGCACAGGAAGAATGGCAACACTTGTCCTTTATTTTCTTTCCAAACTAACAGTGCGTCACTAGTATGTACGTTCCTAGCAAAGGAGAATTTTTAGCTAAGCACACGATGGCAGAATGATGCTTCACATGGGAAATCCCCAAATTTAAATTCCCTCAAGCCTCCAGATCCAAATTAGCCATGACCACTTGACGGATACTCAGAGAACAGGCTTCTTGATATGTCATTTCTAAACATAGAGTCTTCAGTGGCACTTCCTATAGCCACAGATGCCAAGATCACCACTTTCTAATTTTAAATCTAGTAAGATACCTTTAGTACAGACACCTTCATTTTATTAATCAAAATATATTTGGTAAGTATATACGGCATTGTTGAGCATCAGATAAAGCAATTTACAACAGAGGAGATTCCCAAGAACTCAGATTTTACATTGCAAAATAACACCCGTGTTACCAAAGACAGATCTGTGGAGGGATATTAAAGGACACTGGAAAGTTTTCTAAAATGGAATGATTTATGGGACTGTTACGCCTTTCTATAATCTGCATTTCCTTGCTGTCTTGGCTGTATATCATAGGATGTTGCCATTAAACTATTAATTACTGTTACTTCTATTAGCAGTAATTACTATCTGCTTTTTAAAACGTTCTCCTTTGATTTCCATGACCCTCATCTCTGTCCACTCTTGGTCCCATCCAGAGTCTTCTCGCCTCTCTCATGTTAATGAAGGACCTGATCTCCCCTTTCTCAGATGTACCATTTGATGTTTATATGCTTTCCCGAAGTCTCCTTATGTATCTAAACCTGAAGTCTTTTTGTCATCATTGTTGCGTCATCAGTTGTGTCTGATTCTTTGTGACCCCACGGACTGCAGCATGCCAGACTTCCCTGTCCTTCACTATCTCCCAGAGTTTACGCAAATTCATGTCCATGGAGTTGGTGATGCCATCCAACCATCTTATCCTCCGTCACCCCCTTCTCCTCCTGCCCACAATCTTTCCCAGCATCAGGGTCTTTTCCAGTGAGATGGCTCTTTGCATCAGGTGACCAAAGTATTGGAGCTTCAGCATCAGTCCTTCCGTAAATATTCAGGGTTGGATTTCCTTTAGGATTGACTGGTTTGATCTCCTTGCTTGGTCTTCAGGGATGCAAATCAACCAGGAGTTTGGGATTAGCAGATGTAAACTCATATATACAATGGATAAACAACAAGGGCCTACTGTGTAGCACAGAGAGCTCTATTCAATATCCTATGATAAAACAGAACAGAAAAGAAAAGCTTTAAAATGTCCGTATGTGTTTAAATTAGTCACTTTGCTGTACAGCAGAGATTGGCACATTATAAATCAGCTATTCTTCATTATAAATCAACCATACTTCAATACAAATTAAATTGAAAGAATGAAAAACAATACTTTTGCAACATCTCATTACAAGTAAAATAAAATTGAATTCTTCTCCCCTTTTCCTTTATTTCTCTCGTTTTATATCAATATTGTTGTCATTCTTCCAGAACTTCAGAACTGGTAATCTGCATATCCCATGTATAATTATTCACCAAGTCCTGCAGGTGCTTCCTCCAGATTTTCCTTCAACCCACATGTCTTAGACTTGGAATAGCAAGTGAATTAGAGTTCTGTAAGCAGACCAAGAGATGCAGTGGTAAAGAATCCGCCTGCCAACGTAGGAGATGTGTGTTCGATCCCTGGGTTGGGAAGATCCCCTGAAGAAGGAAATGACAACCCCCTCCAGTATTCCTGCCTGGGAAACCACATACGTAGAGGAGCCTGACAGACTATAGACCATAGGGTCTCAAAGAGTGGGACAAAACTGAGCAATCGAGCACACACACACACACACATGTGTGCACACACAAGCAAACCAGGGTGCCTCAAGTCTGCATGCCTTGGAGCACATGCTTTAAGCAAAGGTCATTAGACAGCTAAAATAGAAACAAAGTTGTTCTGTGGGGATCTTGACTGTGAAGATTCAGAAGAAACCTTACTCCACTTGAGGTAGGAAGCAAACTGGAACTTGCAGACCTGGGGCTAAGGACAGAAAGGTGCTGGGAACCAAGATTGCATTTCTCTCCACCCAAGAGGGGCTCCATTCCCTCATGGCTGAAGCCCGCTCTCTGTTTATTCATCCACATGCAAAATGATGACCAGGTAACAAGACCTACCAGCTCCCCTTTCTGTCACCACCTGGCAACATGCCTGAGTTTCCTAGGTCAAGTCTCAAGGGGAATAATACATTGGACCAAATGAGCTATTTAACCAAGACCACACGTCTTTGGTTGCTGGGCCAAGAGGAGGTTTCCTGTGTATCCAGTACCAGGTACCCACCCCTTTAACAATCAGAGTCCTGGCTCAAGGAGTGGGAGGAGTAAACCCCTCGCTATTCTGAGAGCCCGAGGGTGGGGGATGGTCTTTAGAGGGGCCATGGGGAGAACAGGCAATGTTAAAAGCGCTGGCTCCTGTAATACCCTTTCCCCAGCCACCCATTCAGAACACTCCTCCTCATTCTTTGAAACCTAGGAAGGGTCACTCTTTTGTTCCACCTTTCACTCATTTTGCGCAGAGCTCTAAGCAGAAACAATCACACCCTGTTCTTTCTTGAGCTTATATCTATTTCTGCACATAATTCACTAAACTGTAATTATCTATTTGCATGATTGGGTCCCCTCCTGGACAGGGCATCTCTCAAGGATAATTTTAGACTTGTTTTTGTCTCAGTTTTCAGAATTTGGAAGTAAGTGCTCAACAAATGCTTTGTTGACTGAATTGCTTTTAATATGTTAATTAATTAATTAATATTTATGAATGAATGTTGTCTCTTAAGTCTGCCCTTGCTTTAGGGAATTAATTGCATGAAATTGAAAGGGCAGAAGTTACAGTTAGCAGCAAAGGATTAGAAGTGTCCATAGAAATATGGATGAATCTTAAAAATTAAAGTCTTTAGTGAAAGGAAGGAAAGGGAGCTATATAATTAATATCATTTCCATGGATTAAAAATATAGGCATACAAAATAACACTGCTCATTTTTCAAGAATATAAAAAAAATACGTCAAACACACTGAAATTTTTGTGATTATAGAAATAGAGTAACAGAAACAGGGTATAGGAATGTTTAAAAGGGACGAAAATAAAATAAGAACGAGGCCTTGCCCAGATTGAAGAGGATGATATACTTTGAATTTAGGAGAAGGGTTAACGTAACCGTCTGCTTTGACTTCAAAATAACAAATAACAAATGGGATCAGCTTTAAAAAGGCGTAGGTTCCTATTCTAGCTCTTATTTGTTAGTGAATTGACATGGGGAAGTTACTTAAATCTCCCTGAACCTTAGTCTCCCTATTTATAAAATTGGAATATTATTATCGACTTTGAAAGGTTGCCTTAAAAATGTATATAGAACATTTGTCACAGAGCAATGCCAGAAATATTCATATAAATGGATTCCTACACAGTCTCCCTGCCTGCATTTGCCTATGACTTTTTCAAATCTACCTACTACCAAATCTGTCTTGCAAAGACATCATGCCCTTGCTCAAAACCTTTCTCTTATTCCCTGCTTCCTGTCTTACCTATGTCCCAGTTTACTGGGGATAATGGTGGTGGTAAAGTCGAGTGGTTAGAAATGACTTAATTTTTGTCATCTGGTGCCTGCAGCCATAAAATTAAAAGATGCTTGCTCCTTGGAAGAAAAGCTATGACAAACCTAGACAGAGTATTTAAAAGCAGAGACATCACTTTGGTGGTAAAAGTCTGTATAACCAAAGCTGTGGTTTTTCCAGTAGTTATGTAAGGATGTGAGAGCTGGACCATAAAGAAGACTGAGTGCTAAAGAATTGATGCTTTTGAGTTGTGTTGCTGGAGAAGACTCTTGAGAATCCCTTGGACAGCAAGAAGATCGAACCACTCAATCCTAAAGGAAATCAACCCTGACTATTCATTGGAAGGACTGATGCTGAAGCTGAAGCTCAAATACTTTGGCCACCTGATGGAAAGAGCTGACTGGGAAAAAAATCCTGATACTGGGAGAGATTGAGGGCAAGAGGAGAAGTGAGTGACAGAGGATGAGATGGTTGGATGGCATCACCAACTCAATGGACATGAGTTTGAGCAAGCTCTGAGAGATAGTGAAGGACCAAGAAGCCTGATGCGCTTCAGTTCACGAGGTTGCAAAGAGTAAGACATGATTTAGCAACTGAAAAACAACAAAAACAACTTGTGAGTTTGATACAGCAAGTGAAGAGGTGGCTGGCAGAGATGGTATGAGTAGACAGTAGAGGACTGACCCCCATCCGTGGAGTTGCCACTGGACGCCCATCTCGCTTCTGTAAGTTAACGGGTGGCCTCTGCTGTCACCCACGGACCCACAACTCAATACTTAGCAACTCAGGACTGTTCTATCAATTTCCTTTCATACCTTTAGCTCTTGACAAACTGATTTCGTTCACCATCTTCACTGCAGGAACTATGAGATTTCCTAGATCTCTGACTTTATTGAAGATATTCCACACTTGAACTGTCTTTTCTTCTGTCCCTTATTTCAATATTATCCATTCTTTAAGGACAAGATAAAACCCCAACTTCTGTAAAAAAAAAAACTTCCCTAGATGACCTCAGTGTTTGAGTAACTACTTCTTTCATGATTGTCACACTTATTTGGCACTATCTTCTGCCTTTTCACAAGTTTGTAATCTACTCAATCTGAATTATAGCTATACTGAGCATAAAGACATTTATTTTTATGGTATCTTTCTTTGTGCCTAGTATATGGTAAACCATCAAAAACTACTGTTTAATGAAGAAGGCAATGGCACCCCACTCCAGTACTCTTGCCTGGAAAATGCTATGGACGGAGGAGCCTGGTAGGCTGCAGTCCATGGGGTCACTAAGAGTCGGATGCAACTAAGCGACTTCACTTTCACTTTTCACTTTCATGCATTGGAGAAGGAAATGGCACCCCACTCCAGTGTTCTTGCCTGGAGAATCCCAGGGTCGGGGGAGCCTGGTGGGCTGCCGTCTATGGGGTCGCACAGAGTCGGACACGACTGAAGCGATTTAGCAGCAGCAGCAATGAAGAAGCCACTTCAATACTTTAAAATGATGTCACGTTCAGGTGGGTTAACTAGGGATTAAGACTGCAACTTATTCAGTCATTCAGGAGAGGGTTAGCAGAGAAAATAACCATCAAATGTATAAGTCAATGGGAAATTTTATTTATTTATTTATTTATTTATTTAAAATTTGAATTTCCCCCTTGTTTTCCTAATCCGTAGAAGTTTATGGTGATACTATCTCCAGATAAGTCACCACTACAATGGGCCTTGGTTTGGCTGTTTGCAAAATGAAAATGTCTGATTAGAACTTTTTTCATTGAATTCTTACATGGAAATGCAATCAGTAACATACTGAAAAAATGTAACTGACATGACTGAAGTTGGGGAGGGACTTGAACACCCATTTTCTTGTCCTTGTTCCACTCCACAGTCTCTTTGAAGATGAGTTTGAAAACGCCAAGATGAAACCATTCCAAAGAGGCTCAGACACCTACCAGTTGCTGACTTCATGAATGGGGAAACTGAACACCTTCTTGCTTCTTTCTTGCCACTTTCTATGATGCTGGTTTTCAGGTGATATAAATTATTTAGACTGTTCAAAGTGGTAGCAGCCTCACTGCCTTTCCAAGGTCCTATGTAGATTGAAAGAAATAACAGGTCAGAGTGTTTATCTTAGCATAAAAGTGTGCTGCTGCTGCTAAGTCACTTCAGTCATATCCCACTCTGTGTGACCCCATAGGCAGCCTACCAGGCTGCCCCGTCCCTGGGATTCTCCAGGCAAGAACACTGGAGTGGGTTGCCATTTCCTTCTCCAATGCGTGAAAGTGAAGTTGCTCAGTTGTGTCCGACTCTTAGCGACCCCACTGACTGCAGCCTACCAGGCTCCTCCGTCCATGGGATTTTCCAGGCAAAGGTACTGGAGTGGGATGCCATTGCCTTCTCCAGCATAAAGGTGTAGTGACATTATTAATATTTAGGTGGCAATTGCTTTTACTATCTTTACTATTTTGCAATATTACTTAGAGATAGTTGCATTAGTTTTACTTAAAGAAGAGGAAATGGAAGCTTAAAGATGTTCAATAAGTACCACCCATCCGGCTAATCATACATAATAGAACAGTGATTCTATTTGCAGGCTTTTCTTACACCAAAATTCATGATATTTTCACAGAGCCATGTTGCCTCAAGCTGAACTAAGACAGGCTTCCTGAAAGGACAGATGACTTTAGAAAAAAGTGTTTAAAAATAACACAACCTATAGTGTCCTCCCTAATAACAACCTTGACTAACATCTCTTAAAAGCTTGGGGTCCATCTCACTGGACCCTTGATACACCCTAGGACATGGTCCGTGTTGGGGGGGAGGGGCTACAAGTCTTCCATGAGCTTGGGATGCAATAAAAGATCTCAGAGGAGAGCAAAGACCAACAGGTGGAATCTACCAGGAGCTAGGAGGACTACAGCTCCTATCATGAGTACCACAACTCCTCGGCTATTTTTCTGGTTCCTTCAATACTGGTCACCCCTTGGTGCTCAGTTCCTTAGTCATGTCTGACTCTTTGCAACCACATGGACTGTAGTCCATCAGGCTCCTCAGTCCATGGGATTTTCCAGGCAAGAAATACTGGAATGAGTAGCCATTTCCTATTCCAGAGGATCTTCCTGACCCAGGGATTGAACTTGAGTCTCCTGCACTATAGGTGAATTCTTGACCACTGAGCCACAGGGGAGCCCTGGGCCACCTCTTAGGGTTCCATATAGTTCATAACTTTACTTTCAGGAAGCACTGGCACAAGAATTCAAACCCAGGACAGAGAGTTTGAAGCCTCTTCTATCATCCTCTGCTCTACTGTGGCAGATATCTGTGTCTTCCACCCAAGGGTTTATTCTTGGCCTCAGTACTTCAAAAACAGACATGTATTCAAATAGAATTCACAAAAGCCAGTTACATTTGGTAACCTGTTAGTAAAAACCAAGTAGCTAAGCCAAAACAGTTCAACAAAATTTGAACCTAATATCAGGTGATTTCCATTGAAAGTGAAAGTGAAAGTCACTTAGTCATGTCCAGCTCTTTAGGACACCATAGGCTGCAGACCATGTAATTCTCCAGGCCAGGATACTGGAGTAGGTAGCCTTTCCCTTCTCCAAGGGATCTTCCCAACCCAGGGATCAAACCCAGGTCACAGGTGATTTCCGTTGAAAGTGAAAGTGAAAGTCACTTAGTCATGTCCAGCTCTTTAGGACACCATAGGCTGCAGACCATGTAATTCTCCAGGCCAGGATACTGGAGTAGGTAGCCTTTCCCTTCTCCAAGGGATCTTCCCAACCCAGGGATCAAACCCAGGTCTCCCGCATTGCAGGGAGATTCTTTACCAGCTGAGCCACAAGGGAAGCCCAAGAATACTGGAGTGGGTAGCCTAGCCCTTCTCCAGCGGATCTTCCTGGCCCAGGAATTGAACCGGGGTCTCCTTCATTGTAGGCGGATTCTTTACCAACTGAGCTATCGGGAAAGCCCTACAATTTCCATTAAATGTTCTGATTTAGTCTAAAATTAGTACAAAGTATACTTACAATTCACCAGGTCTTGAATCTTGTGTTTCAATGAAGTAGCAGAAACCGGGAATGAAGAAATATTACAGTTCTAAATCTCTAAAAATTTTCAACACTAGTTTTTTTTTAAACTTAGTTTTCATCTCATTCAAATTAGGGTAGGCACTGCAAATAAAATTTTAGAATGTAGACAGAAGGTCTGTGAAGCATAAATTATAGGTGTTTTCCCAACTGGTTTGTGTGAAGGATTTGCTAAGATCATAAAAATTTAATTCACTAAAACACAATTCTTCTGAAAAATAAACTAACTTGGCTTAGAAAACCACATTCATTCACTTAAGGAATTTATACTGGGTCCTTTAGTATGTGCCAACCATTGTGCTTAGCACCAGAGGAGACACAGAGTTATATGTAAGTGTGTGTGTGTATATATACATACACACACATATATGGTGTGTGGTGCATGTGTATAAAATAATCTCTAACATTAATTGCTACAGAATCTAGAAGTCTGGTTGGAGTTGTTTGAAAAAGAGGAGAAAGACAGAAAGTCTATCTATTATACCAGAAATATCTGTAACCTAGTTGTAAACGTTGAATTTCCTCTGCCCCACATCGGTTGCATATATTTTGCTTACAAAACAAGTATCCAGTATTTAAGGACTAGTAAGAAGAACTGGGGGCAGGAGGAGAAGGGGACGACAGAGGATGAGATGGCTGGATGGCATCACCGACTCGATGGACATGAATTTGAGTGAACTGCAGGAGATGGTGATGGACAGGGAGGCCTGGCATGCTGCAATTCATGGGGTCACAAAGAGTTGGACACGACTGAGTGACTAAACTGAACTGAACTGAACTGAAAGACACAGTGATGAATAATCTGTAATACCTGCCCTCAGGAAGTTGGCAGTCGTGTAATAACTTTGATAACCAGTTGGTTTTAAAGAAAAGGGGGTGATATCTCTGTCTTCTTGGCAAAGCAAGAATAGAAAGCTCTGAAAAGTGAAATTAGGGGACCAAAGAACCAGGCATCCTCTTTCTACATTCTCTTGTAGAAAGAGGATGATGTTTTGTTTTGATTTTTTTTTTTTTAATGGCCATTGACTTTTGAGAGACAAGCTCACGCAGAAGAAAAATAGACTTCAGGGAGCCGATTCCAGTACCTGGTCAAGAACTGACTGTGCCTTGGACAGATGATCTGAGCCAGGAGAATGTGTAAGAATGGCCTCCTAATCTGGACAAGACTAGATACTTATCTATACTCTATGGCTACCTGTTCTTATCAACAAGAAACTGCTACTCCTATCTAGTTAGAAAAACTGCTGAGTCCAGCCTCCCTCAAAAGAGGTTCAGAGATGGAAGACTGAACCTCAGAAGCATCCTGCCTCCCCAAGCCTGCTGTCCCCACCTCAAGCAGAGCCCAGCAGCCCTAGCCCCCTTCTCAGCAGCCAGAGGCAAAGCTAAGTCACTGAGAGGACTGTCATCATAGGCAGTAGCCGCAACAACCACTTTAGCCCCTTAATGACTGTCCTCCTGCACTTTTTCCCTCTGCAGAATAGAGATGGAATAACAGGCACATCGGAGATGAGGTAAGTGAGAAATTGACGTCGTAAACTTGGACTTTAAGACTGTACTTTGTATAACATTTAAGCTTTGGCATTAGAGATTGTCTATCTATTCATAATGTAAAAATAGGACACCAGTAAGCCTTTTAAAAATCTGGATCAGAAACTGTTTCGTGCATTGGCAGATTTGAAATAGAATCTACGACAAAGGGCTTTTCTAAAAACCCATGAATCACATAGAAAAGAATCTCATAGAACCATACAAATTCAAGGTATGGATAATCCCTTAGGCTGTAACAATCATAATTGATTATGGATTCTCCTGGGAATTCTCTGTTTGGGAACACCCACAGTATTGATGATTCTGCCCTCGGGCTAAGGGTTATTCATTCTTCAGTATTCCCCCAACATCATCCTTGACAGTATCTGCTTGTGTAGGAGGTTTAATTTGCAAATAAGATTCTATGCTTGCCTCCAAGAGACAGGATAGGGTAATATCAACCAAGAAAAAAAAAATTTAATTTGAACAAGGAAACATCTGAAAGAATCTAGCTATTCAAAACAGAAAAACAAATGATAGTAAAGGAAGCCTCTCTTCTCCCTCACTTTTCTCAAAAACTTGAATTTCTGGCATGATTGTAGGCATTCTTTCAATTCTCAACCCCCACATTCTCTGTTCCCAGCTTTTCCTTTTCCCCTTAATGTCCTGTTCTCCTCATTTAAAGCCAAATGTAGAATGAGCCTCCAAAATCATATTTTTTAAGAGAAATAAAATATTGAGGGTACATGCAAAAAAAAACCCTACATTTTTTAAATTATACATCTGAGGTATAAGACATTTAGTACTTGCTTGAAGTCATATAGCAAATAAATCAGAAAACCTAGGGACTTTCTAGGAAGATTATAGTCATGTAGACCTCAACCCTGGGGGCAGAATAATAATGATCTGGGGCTTCTCTAGTAAATACATAATAAAAATCATCATCACATTTCCATTCTCAGAGATCTCAGGGTGGTAAATGCTATGGAGAAGATAAAATAAGATGAGGAATGAGACTGCTGAGTCAAGGAGGGTGCCTCTTTTCACAGAGGGGGCGATCCTCATTAAGTCACAGTGTATCTGCCTCCTGCCTCTAGACACAGCCCCCTTTCATCTTTGCCTTTTTTTTCTCCTGGCTGTCCCACGCAGCATGTGGGATCTTAGTTTCCCACCCAGGGATTGAACCCATGCCGCCCGCAGTGGCAGCTCAGAGTCTTAACCACTGGATTGCTAGGGAAGTCCTGACTGTCTGCCTTAAGACCATTTGTGGTCTTATATCTTTGACCTCCTCTGCTTCTCTGATCACCAAACTTTGAACATCCATCAGCATCAAAAATAGCAGCTGTGCACTCAGTAAAGTATCCATGAATGCCGTGGGTACAAAAAAATTCCTTCAGCAGACTGTGTAGAATTTAGCTTGATTTTTTGTCAAATATAAAAAAGAATGTGTGCAGGCTTTATGCTTATACAAAACTAGTAAGCACTGGCTTACTCATATTCTCTCAAGAGTCCATCACAGGTGATTCTCCAAAACTAATATGAAAAGAGAATTACAGCTGGGTGTTCAGATAACTTACTGAGAATGTCTACAGTAGTTGACATCTGTTAAACTAATTCACCTGTAGGATAAAACTAAAATGTTTCCTGGACATCTACCCTCTTTTTAAAAGACCTTGATTTCCTTTTTTAAATTGCAGAGTAAATGTTTTCTTTAGTACAGCCTGCAAAAGGCCTTTGTGATTTGGTCCTAGCTGTGTCACCAACGACTCCCACGCTCTCCCTTTGGCACTCCCTCCAGCCATACTGACCCCTTTGTGGCTCCCACTCTGGGCTTTTGCACATGCTGCCTCTCTGGTTGGACCCTTCTCCCCTTGCACCCACCCAGGCTATAGCCTCCTGCACAGGTCTACTGTCAGCTTATCAGAGAAACTCATGCTGACCTCCACATCTGAAATAACCACTCTCTATGGATCCCCTACCACCTGCCTTAATTTTCTTAGTGCCTTTTATCACCAGTGCATTGGATTGTTTCCATAACGGTCCACAGTGAGTCACAGCCCCTGGTACCCATCCCGTACGGATCTGTCTCTCTGACCTTGGCTCTGAACCCATGGAACATGAGCATTTATGATGCACAGAATAAATGCCTGCTCTTGGGGGGCTTGTTCCTAGGGAACCCAACCCTGTGGATGGAAGAGTCAGGACAGCCCAGCTCTGCCAACCAAGCCCCAACAGATCCTTCAGTCCAAAGCAGTCCCACGAGCGCACCAGGGGAGGCCCGCAGGAGAGCCTGAAGCTCACCCACAGAATTGTGGGGATAATAAACCACTGCAGTTTTAAGTCACTCCGTTCAGGTTGTTTTTAAAATTTTTTTATTTTATATTGAAGCATAGTTGATTAACAATGTTCTGTTAGTTTCAGGCATACAGCAAAGTGATTCAGTTATACGTATAGATGGATCTATTCTTTTTCAAATATTTTCCCCCTTTAGGTTATGACAGAATACTGAGCAGAGTATCCTGTGCTATACAGTAGGTCCTTGTTGGTTATCTATTTTAAACATAGCAGAGTGTACACGGCTAACTCTCCCTAACTATCCCTCCCCACCCCTCCCTTTCCTTCTGGTAATTGGAAGTTGGTTCTCTAAGTTTGTGAGCCTGTTTCTGTTTTGTAAATAAGCTCATTTGTGTCAGGGTTTTATTTAGAATCCAGTTTTTTATACATCAAAATATAACCAGTACAGCTCCGATGGCATAATCTTTCTCCTACTGTGATCTTCCCACTGGGATGTACCCTCCCTGTCCAGGGAGGAGACAGAGCGAGCTGTGGTGGAGAAGACCCAGTGTGGACAGGAGCGGCATCTGAGAAGGTGACTGCGCCAGAATGGGCGGGTCAGAAATGTCTTGTGACGTTTCAGTTCACTCACAAGTCCTCGACCACGACCCACAGCACCAGTGTCTTCACAGCCTGTCTTCCCACTTGATCAGAATCCCCTCGAGCTGAAAGCTTGGCTCACTGCACCACTGATTTCAAAACAGAGCCATTGACCAGCTTCTAGACCCAAGTACAGAGAACAATACACCTTTTCAGAAGCAGCTGTCATCTGTGGGGTATAATTACAGCATAAGCCCACCATTCCTCCCACTGCATTCGAAAGATGACTTCTCTGCACCCTCGCAGCCTCAAGTTCAGTCTATTGAGAATGGGGATGCAGATTAAGAGGCCAGGACTAACACCCTGTCCCTTGCTGGGAGACCAAGATTGGGAGAACCAACAACATAGGCTGGTTTGAGGTTTTAAACAGAGGGTTAAATTGAGCCTGCAAGTGAGCAGAATCAGAGCAGACAGGGGCCGGAAGATGTCGCTTGTTTTCTGGACTGCTACCCACAGGGACAGCCTAGTGTCAGGGAAGGCAAATCTGAGCATGGGGCTGTAGCTTGGGAGCTCCAAGGAGCCTGACCCACAGGTTGCTTGCCTGGGGATAAATTCATCCAGCTGTCTGGATGGCAGTTTCCTTACCTGTAACCTGAGGAAGTTGTTCTAGATGAGCTCTTAAGCCTTGAGCTTTGACTGCTGGGGGCATAAATCAGTAATACAGAAGTATGCCCTTCTACCCCACCCGAAGAGGTGAACCATGAAATCACTATTTTCACCAATTGTTATGCACAAATTAATAGTCCTATGTGGCCAAATTGTCTTTATGAAACTGCTTCCTAGAGGTTTATTATGTTGATTCTAAAGCAAACATCTTGCATTGATTCATCCTGCTCAGATGCATCGAACACTACGGGTTTCAGTGTATGCAGGCACCCAGGCTGGGTGGGAGGGACAAAGACCCTCTCCATGAAACAGTGGCCATGTAATAAAGGGTATTGAATTCCTGATGGCTTCAAAGTAGGAAGTTGCCCCTCAGTGTGGTTCAGAGGATCATTCCAGGGTCAGGGCTACTGGAAGAGGAGGAAGCATGTGGAGAGATGTCAGAAGAGGCTGACTACAATAGTGTGAATGAAGGATGAGAAGATCACCGTCTGTTATGCAAACTGATGTCTGTAACAAGGTGACCAGGTCACAGCTCAATGCTAGAAACATTGCTCCAGGCAGTGGGTCAGCTCCATACAGTCATTCAGAGACCCAGGTTCAGCATCTGTGGCTCCTCCATCCCACGGACCTCACCATCAGCAGCATTCAGCCAGCAGACGATGAAGACCTCAAAGGGTCTTAGTGGCCAAGCCTGGAAGGTACGTGTCCCATTTCTGTTCTCCATCCTTTTCTGTGGACACGCCTGGAGCATAAGAAACCTATGTGCTTCTTGAAGTGCCCAAGAAGAAGAAAATAATGGATTTTGGAGAACTGTTGGAAGTTTCCGCTAACAGAGCTGTGAAGGTAACAAAGAAGATAAATACGGGGGGATGGGATTAGGAGACATTCTGGAGGAATCATCACTGAGTGTGGTGTCAGTTTGGAAGGAAGCTAAGAAATGAAAGAAAGAAGTTGGATGGTGATCCTGATGTTCTAGCTTGGAACACTGAAATTTAAAGTACTAGCAATAAATATATTGGCAATTTTAAAAGCTGGCAATCTTAGAGAATAGAATGGTAGTTGCCAGGGTCTGGATGGAAGAGGAAGTTATGATTTTTTCCATGAGGATAAGGTGTCTGCTATGCTGGATGACATTCTTGAAATCTGCAAGACAGTATCTGATGTACAACTGTGTATAGGTAACCCAGCAACTATAGTTAGTGATGTGGAATTGTATTTTTTTAGTATACTTTTTTATTTGGCTGTGCCTTGAGGCTTGCAGGATCTCAGTTCCCCAAACAAGGATTGAATGTGGGACACTACAGTGGAAGCACAGAATCCTAACCGCCTGGCCACCAGGGAATTCCCTGCAATTACAATATTTTTAAATGTTAAGAGGACAGATCACAAGTGTTCTTACCAAACACACACAAACATATACAAAAAAGAACACAGGGGAAATCTGAAGGTAATGGGTATGTTCCGTTGTTGCTGTTCAGGCACTAACTGCATCCGACTCTTTGAACTGCAGCACGCCAGGTTTCTCTGTTCTTCACTATCTCCCTGAGTTTGCTTAAACTCATGTCCTGTGAGTCAATGATCCCATCCAACCATCTCATCCTCTGTTATCCCCTTCTGCTCTTGCCCTCTATCTTTCCCAGCATTAGGGTCTTTTCCAATGAGTCAGCTCTTCACATCAGGTGGCCAAAGTATTGGAGCTCCAGCTTCAGCATCAGCCCTTCCAAAGAATACTCAATGTTGATTTCCTTTAGGATCGACAGGTTTGATATCCTTGCTGTCCAAGGCACTTGCAAGAATCTTCTCCAGCACCACAGTTTGAAAGTGTCAGTTCTTCGGCACTCAGCCTTCTTTATGGTCCAACTCTCACATACATGACTATTGGAAAAACCATAGCTTTGACTGTACAGACCTTTGTCAGCAAAACTACCTAAATGTCCATCCAGAAGATTCTCTATAACACAGCCCTGTAAGTGACAACTGCTAAATGTTGCAAGATTGGCCTAGTATGTGGACTGACATGAAAAGGTGTCTGAATGGTATTGTCACCTTCAAGAAGCAAGTTGCAGAATGATATCTAAATCTGTGTTTTGGAGTAAAAATATACGTATGCATATTCATTGAAGAAAAAACTCCAAAAGAATATAGCAGTTTAAGGCAGTAAGTGACTATTTTGAGAGTTTTATATTATTTAAATTCCTTTCTACACAGTGTCTTGTCTTCACTTGGGTAATCAAAAAAATATATGAGTTGAGAGGTTTTATTACTTATTTATGTGTTTATTTCTTAGACTCTATAAACCATGCCTGTTTAGGATTAGGGGACGGGCAGGTTGTGAGTGTGTGCATGTGTGGACATGTGTGTTATTTTTGTTGTTCCTTTGCAACACTTTATAACATCAGCAGTTTTCCCATTTTAGAAACAGAAGACAGGCTCAGGGAAGCAGATGTGCTTTCCCAAGGTCACAAACATCTGAAGGATCTTTACTTGGGTTTCACTGAAACCACAGGGAGGCCTTCTGCCAACCTTCCTCTGGGCACACGTGGCACAGATAAATGCTGGGGTCATGGTGGGACAGGAGGGGAAAGGCTGAGCAGGGCAAGAATGGCCAAGGGCAAAATAAGGAGGGCGTGTCTTTCCCCAAGTGGTAAACTGAAGCGAAATCACTCAGTCGTGTCAGACTCTTTGCAACCCCATGGACTATGCAGTCCATGGAATTCTCTAGCCCAGAATATTCCCAACCCAGGGAGCAAACCCTGGTCTCCCACACTGCAGGCAGACTCTTTACCAGCTGAACCACACGGGAAGCCCAGGCCCTGTGGAGTGTCAGATAAAACAACTCCTTTGTGTGTTTTTACTTTGCCCAGTTCCTCTTGTCTCCCTTCAAGCCCTTCTTGCTCCTTCCTTCTCTTTTCAATTCTCTTTTTTTTTCTTCCTCTGCCTGCTGACAGAAGACTTATCATCAGATGACAGAGAAGAGACATCAGTCAGTCAGTTCAGTCACTCCGAGAAAAACAAAGCAACAAATAGTCGTGTCCAACTCTCTGTGACCCCATGGACTGCAGCGCACCAGGCCTCCCTGTCCATCGCCAACTCCCTGAGCCTTCTCAAACTTGTGTCCATCGAGTCAGTGATGCCATCCAGTCATCTCATCCTCTGTCGTCCCCTTCTCCTCCTGCCTTCAATCTTTCCCAGCATCAGGGTCTTTTCCAATGAATCGGTTATTCGCATCAGGTGGCCAAAGTATTGGAGTTTCAGCTTCAGCATCAGTCCTTCCAATGAATATTCAGAACTGATTTCCTTTAGATTGGACTAGTTGAATCTTCTGGTAGTCCAAGGGATTCTCAAGAGTCTTTACCAAACCACAGTTCAAAAACATCAATTCTTCGGTGCTCAGCTTTCTTTGTAGTCCAACTTTCACATCCATATACGACTACTGGAAAAACCATAGCTTTGATTAGAAGGACCTTTGTTGGTAAAGTAACAATTCTGCTTTTTAATATGCTGTCTAAGTCAGTAATAGCTTTTCTTTTGAGGAGCAAGTGTCTTTTAATTTCATGGCTGCAGTCACTATCTGCAGTGATTTTGGAACCCTCCCCCAGCCAAAAAAAAATAAAGCCTCTCACTGTTTCCATTGTTTCCCCATGTATTTGCCATGAAGAGATGGGACCAGATGCCATGATCTTAGTTTTCTGAATGTTGAGTTTTAAGCCAACTTTTTCACTCTCCTCTTTCACTTTCATCAAGAGGCTCTTTAGTTCTTCTTCCCTTTCTGCCATAAGGGTGGTATCCTCTGCGTATCTGAGGTTATTGATATTTCTCCTGGCAATCTTGATTCCAGCTTGTGCTTCCTCCAGCCCAGCATTTCACATGATGTACTCTGCATATAAGTTAAGTAAGCAGGGTGACAATATACAGCCTTAACGTAAAAATCAGCAAAAATTTCCTCCATTTTGGTAATTTGCAAATGTTGCTGTAGGATTTTTTGTTTTGTTTTGTTTTGCTTTTGTTTCTAGTCATAAGCCCTTGAGAGACACAAGTGATACAATTTTGAGTATTTGGTACCTCATCTCCCATTGGAACACAATCATGCCCATATAACTCTACTATGAAGCTCTTGATCACAGGATATTTGAGAAAGAAATAAGTGGCAATTGTTGAGTTTTTAAATTATATGTTAGCCCTATCAATTAACTTATGGTTTTCTGTCCTTTTATATCAATCCAATCATCTTTCGCAAATGTGCTGAGTGAAATGAATAACAAGGGTATGTGTTTGTTCTAAATATTTGGTCTTGTTTTTGATGACTCATAAAAGGGTCCATATTCAAGAATATAAAAGGCATTTTATGTATTAAGATATTTCATACAGAGTGAACCTAACACATAAAGTATCACATATATTTGTTTAAACTCACAGAAACATGTTATTTGCATGTAATAAGACATTCCATGAGCTACCCCTGAAAGCTGTTTCTTAGCTTTATAGTTACTACAGAGAGACAGAGAGAGGGAGAGATTTGGCCTAGCAAATAACCAGTAACGTTGCAACTTTGTCCCTGTTGCTTTACTTGTAAAAATTAAATATATATTTAAGTAAGTAAGAGAGTGCTTTTTTACATTTAATGAACAATAGTTTGTTCAATAAAGATAAATATTAGCATGCGGATGGTGAGACTTTGCTTCTAAATAAAGTTGGCAAGAATTGCTGAAGATAGTTTATTAGTTTCTTTTTCAACAAAAGAAAATACTAAAGTTCAGTGTGTATAGGATATGTCTGCATCATGCAGGTTTACTTAAAGCGTAGGAATGCAGACTGCTTCAAAGTTATTGCAGTGTGTTTGATAAGAAGAAAGAAGGTACAATGGTTTAATTTATAATCCATATAAATAGGTTTTGAAAAAATATTATCATGTGTGAATACCTTAAATGGCTATCATTTCTAGGAATCTTCTTCAGCTTTCTCTGTCCTCAAGAAAATCAAATAAATTAGACTAGACCAACCATTAATTGGTTGCCAAGATTCATTTTTGTAAAAACCATTTTGGAGTTGTAGGCGTTCATGAAAAGACTAATTGCAACATGGTTTAAATTCTTATTATTATGATTTAATTGTTCAAAAATAATTTTCCCTTAGGAGTATTTTTTCCAAGTCATTTATTTCACTTTACCAAATGACCTTTTAAGAAGTTCTATAATCAAGCCAAGATAAAGAACATACAGATACATTGGCACTCCTAGCTATCTTTTCTTCTCACTATCTCTTCCTTTCTTTATGAAAATCATGCATCTCATTATTAAAATACTTCAAATAACATAGAAATCTATGAAGTTATAAACAAAAGCTTCCTTTTAATTCCATCAGGCTAGTTTAGAAAAACAAACACAACATTTTAAAACAGCATGCTGAACATTTAATATGAAAAATAACATGAAAAGATTTTTTAAACTGTTATATAATTTAATATATAATCTAAATAATATGTAATACATAACTATAATAAGAATAAGAATTTCTTTTGCACAAATCTTAACTTCCGATGAAGCATAGCATTTTGATTTATAGTCTCCCTTATGGGGAATCTTTGAAAGGCCTGAAAGATGCTCCTTTCCACAGAGTACAATATAGTAACATTTCTTCTCTGTGAGCTGACTGGTGGTACCCAGGTTTTCAATCATCAAAATATACACAGAAAAAGAAATTCTGCTCAGTTATATTTGCATTTGCCTAGTGTGAACAGTTGTATTACTTGGCGTCTGAGTCTCCAAGACAGAGATGATGAATGGAGACTGACAGTCGGGCTTGTAGCCCCCTCTTTATCTATCCACACTTCAGGAAAAGGTGGCATGGAGTCCAGAGCATGATGTGGACCATCCGACCTTCCAATCTCATGAAGAAGCGGAGACAAGTAATAAAGGCAGAAAACAATGGCATTCATCTACAAGTGCTCAAACCCCACATTCTTTAGTGGCTGAAAGCTGGGTGTATTTAAAATAAAATTTACTTTCAATAATAGTTTGAGAATTTCTCCTATGTAATATTAAGCAAGGAAAACAGATTTTTCAGGATTGTCTTTTAAATCAAGTCTTATCTTGATCTCTGGTCTTCATGTGATAGAAGAAGAGGTTAGTGGACAGTGTCACATATGTACAAAAGGAATCTTCTACCAAAGAAATAGAAATAAAGATATCAGCAGGTGTAGTATGTACTAACTACTCTTTAAAACTATGTGGCCAGGAATGTGGAGGAAAAACAGACGTGAGATGTATGCAGGGACATCCCTGGTGGTCCAGTGGTTAGAGTCCACCTTCCAAGCAAATCCTGCCGTGGTTCTGATCCCTGTTGGAGAACTAAGATCCCATATGCGGCAGGGCAACTAAGCCTGAGAGCCACAGCTAGAGAGGCCTATCTGCTGTAACTAGCGAAAGCCTCACGCAGCAACGAAGACGCGGCACAGCCAAAGATCAAGAAAGAAAGAAAGAAACTGTATACAGATAAAGAGATTTTGTAATAGAAGAAATTGTGTTCCCCATCTCTCCCCTCTTAAATTCATGTGTCAAAGCCCTAACTTCCAATGTGACTCTGTTTGGAGAAAAGAACTTCAAGGAGGTAGTTAAGGTGATTCCAATATGATGATGTCCTTCTGTGGAAAGGAAGAGACACCAGAGATCTCTCTTCCTCTCTGTCTCTGCTAGTGCACAGAGGAAGGGCCATGTGAGGACACAGCAACAAGGTGGCCACGTGTGAGCCCAAAAGAGAAGTCTCACTGGAAACCAACCCTGATAGCCCCCTGATCTTGAACTTCCGGCCTCCAGAACCATAAGAAAATAAATCTCTTATTGTTAAGCCACTCAGACTGTGGTATTGTCATGGCAACCCAGAATACAGGTTTAAAACATGTTTCTATTCCTAAGCTAATGGCGAGTGTGTACATGTGTGCGTTAGTTGTTAGTTGTTATAGTTCCGTGGACTATAGCCTGCCAGGCTCCTCTTTCCATGCAGGCAAGAATATGGGAGTGGGTTGCTATTCCTTTCTTTAGGGTATCTTCCCGACCCAGGGATTGAATCCAGGTCTCCTGTATTGCAGGCAGATTCTTTACCATCTGAGCCACCAGGGAAGCCTAATGGTGGGTGAGTGGAAAGGAAAAGATGGTGGACATGGGAGAGGTCCCATTGGACAGGTCCCAGAGGAGATCAGAAGTGAAGAAATCCAGAACACAGATTACAGATCACAGGAGACTTTCATCCCATAGACCAATTGTTCCAGAATCTTGAGACGTACTAGGAACACTTAATGAGTGTTCTGACTTTTGATATGTATAGAAAATTTTTTAATGTTTAAAGTCATACCTTTTCCCCCTTTTATCTCAGGAAAAGAAATCCCTTCTCTTCCAAAACCACAGCTTCCATTTATTTTTAGGATTTTCAAGCTTCCCACACCAAAGATCTATTCAACTTCTCTTCATTACCTTCTTGGCTGTGTGTCTCTCTCTCCACCAGCCTCTGGACCTACACACCCTGTGCCTCATCTGAATTTTCCAACTTCTTGTATCTCTGAACCTTTTATATGATAATCTTGCAAATCATCTTCCTTAAAAGTTTTTCGTGGTATAAAATGAATTCATTTTAAGTTTAAAAGTTTTCTCTTATTTTTAGATCAGTGTATTATTAGAAATCACATTACAAAATTCATTTAATATAGTCTTCTATAATATTAATTCCATGCATAAAATAATTTAGCTTTTTTTGATTTATTACATGACACATAGTATTTGACTTACTTTAATTACATATGAAAAAAAGGATGGTTTAGTAACAAGTTTCAAAATGATCTTGTATGTGATTTCTGGATTGATGTATATTAAAATATAGATTAAAATTTAATTATATGTAACATCATCAAGATTTGACTACCTTAGTAGTTGATGTTTAGAATTCCTGAATCTTACAGCTTTAAAATCAAACTGGCTTATTTTTATAATTGTTAAGTTCTAATGATGGTATGAAAGCAGTTTGCAGGCTGTTATTTGCAAGTACTTGCCAAATAACACATTTTTATTAGATAAAAAACCAAATTAGATATGATAACCACTATATTTTGTTCTGTATTCCTCTATATTTTTTAAGCATTATGAGCCTTATAAGAATGTTGATATTTGCCTTATGGATCTGGTGAAGGTCACCTTGGGGCAAATTTGCAGAAATATTATCATGTGCTTCTCAATAACATATATTCTAACATCAATATTTTTTACTTTATGCCTTAAGCATAAAGTCCCCTTCTTTCAGCCCCAATATATGGATGAAAAAAAAATCAATTAAGAACTATGTAATGGTGTTCAGTGGTAACAGTGGTGTTCAGTCAAAGCACAACCGTGTTTATTCTAATTCCTACTAACTTCTATGCTTACCTGTTGGTTGTATACGGGACCCCTGAACTGTGCTATCATTGCTACCACATGAACCTCCTGAACACCTTTGTGAATCTCTGGTATTCACATATCACCAATTAGAACACAGTGCTCTAGACCCATTGGTTTCAAACTTTAAGGTTCTCAGACTTTAGTAAGCATCAGAATCCACCAGAGCTCGAGTTAGGAAAGTGCAGACTTGGGTCTCTCCCCTGCCCCCAGGTTTTTCTGACTCAGCCAATCTAGGAGGCCTAAGAACTTGCATCTCTAAGAAGTTCTCTGGAGATACTGGTGCTACTCATCCTAGAACAAGGACTGCGTGGGAGGACCATCGACGCGTGGGAGGACCATCGACGCGTGGGAGGACCATCGTCGCATGGGTCTGGACTACTTGTGTCCATTGGCTTCCCCAGCCCTATGCCTTTAATTTTCTTTCCTGGAATGCCTCCCCCACCTCCTGGCACTCCCCGGCCCATCCTCTGAGCTCTCCCTGTTAAAACCCTACCTGTTAAGGCAGAATTCTCTGCCATTTCCTCAGGTCAGCTTTTTCCAGCTCTCCCTGAGCTCCCGTGTTTGCCTCCGTGAGACAACGAGGTGGTTGCCCACTCAGCACGCTCACATGGAGCACAAAGTAGGCACTAGGCTTGGGGACGATGCCCAGGACACCAAGATGTAAGAGCTGTAGCTCTTCTCTCCGAAGACACCCCATTCATGCATCTCACTCTCAAGTGCTGAGTTGAACACTCCTTGATTGTGAAAACTATGTCTCATTAATCTCTACATCCCCTAACGAGCCTAGTGCACATTTAGACATTTAATAAGGTTATTTCTAACTTTAATTGACTCATGAAAATATTATTTGCTTATTCAACAAATACTTATTGGATGTGCCATGATGAATGAGGCAGCTCTCATAACAGTGATGACAATCATAATGATTTATTGAGTGCTTATTATCTGCCAGAAACAACACTCAGGGTTTTCTGTTTATTAACTCATTTAAGCCTCAAAACAAGTCTATATGGATGGTGCTGTAATTACTTTAATTTAACTTTGAGAAAGTCTAAGTAATCTGCTCAAGGTCACACAGCCAGGAAGAAAAGGAGCCAGGATTTAGAACCCAGGCCATTTGGCCTCAGAGCTCATGACACTTTGGCTGATGAAACATATTCTAGCAAGGGAGATGGCAATAAAGATGAATGATTAAATATAATTTTAATATGTACTGCAAACGGGAAGTCCAGGATGTTATGTGTTATATGGCGGGTGGAGTAAATCCCGTCTTGAGGGGTGATCAGGAAAACTGACCCTGAGAAAATGGCTTCTAAGCTAAGACTTGAAGGATGAACAGGAGTTAAGAAGGCAAAGGGAAAAAGTAAAGTGGTGTCACATGACAGGAAAAGGCATGTGCTTAACTGGAAAGGGTATGAAATGGTCAAGGAACTAAAGAATGTTTAAGTATGGAAAGGTGCACCTGAAGAGAAATGTTGAAGCCAGATCATTCAGGGACTTAAGAGATCTTGTTAAGAATTCTGAAAGGCATCCTAAGAGCAATGGGAAACCACTGAAGTGTCTACGTAAGGCAGCTGTGTGATTGGATATGCACAGATTGTAAGGGAACAAGTACAAATGTGGATAATGGCTGGTAGGCTACTGCTAAGCCCAGGCAAAAGGGGAAGGTGGCTTATGTGAGGGTGATGGCAGTGGAAAAGGACAGAAACGAATGGGCTTTACCAGATGGCAGAGAGAAAATAAAACTCATTGATTAACTAGATATGAAGGCCAAGAGGAAAGGGCCAACAAGGACTAGAATTTCTGTCACACAAAAGGATGTGACAGAGAGGAACTGGAGGGTAACTTTTAAACTGAAGCCTGAGTGATAAAGAAGAACCTGATATGTAAAGATGTAGGAGGAGAAATTGCAAGCAGAGGAAAGGTGTGGATGGGCGGTTGAAACAAGGACGGAAGGGAGGTCAGTGGATTTGAGATGCTGATAACGCTGAAGAATCGCTGGTGTGATTTACCAGAGGGATAGGTTATAGTGTCTCAAAAAAGAGGTGTTCAAAATCAAGATAGTTTCTCTTGCATTTCAGATCTTAATCAGTAATTCAAAGCCCCTTTGGCCAGATGCATTCACTATTCAGGTTTTCAAATTTTACGAAGCTAATATGATACACGTCACACCCTGATGGGGTCCATACAGTGGTGCCCTGGAATCAAGCACAGTAATATTTATATAGCAAAATGGTGAATAGTCACATGAAGTAGGACAAATAAAGATCATTAAGAGCCTGGCAACAAGTCAAATCAGGTGAGTTGTCCAAGTTGGTCAGTTTTGGCCTCCAGATGAGTAGCAATAAGTAAATAAATAAGTAAACAAAGGCATCAGAGCTGTTTGGTTTGGGATTTCAAATAAGAGATTGTAAACATAACAATCCTCTGTGTCTCAAGTTCTTTGAATTTTTCTCTTTTTTCTCTAAGAGATGTAATACACTCTTTGAAGAAGACAGCCATAATGCTCAAGCAATAGGGTAATACTGATGTTCTGTTTCTCTGAATGTTACACAAGTATACCCCATTGATCATCTAGAGTAAAATTTTACCCATGAAAAACTTAACCTCTTATAAAAATATGTGAACAAAAGTAGACTCACTTTGGTGGGGTTGGGGAAGGTTGTGGGGAATTTATCCCAGGTATACCAGTTCTGAGGTCAGATTTATGGGGGGATCCACCCCACAGCTGTGCTTCAGTCCTCTTTAGAGACACTGGTTTCCCTCCCCCTTCCCTGAGTTGGTGAATCATAATCAGAAAACAGAGTTGAAAGTGCTAGGAAATATGCATTATGCTCCATTGTCTAACTGTGTAATTATTGTACTATACATGCTGGACCAGAGATTGACTGAAAACTGGAGAATGAAACAAAGTTTGGCTAATTCTGGACCAAATCCAGCAGGCAGATTAATGAGGCCATCCTGATCTTCTGCCAAGGCTGAGGCTATAGATAACTATACTGGGCATGGGGTATGTGAAAAAATAAACTGAGGGAAAGTTTAGGAGACTGTCAGACCTGGTAAGTTTGTTCAGAATGGGTTGTTAAAAATAACAACAGAAAAAAGGCAGAATAGCACAGGGAGCTCAGCTCTGTGATGACCTAGGTGGGTAGGACACAGGGATTGGGAGGGACGCTCAAGAGGGAGGGGATATACGTATACATATAGCTGATCCACGTCATTGTACAGTAGAAACTAACACAACATTAGGAAGCGATTATCTTCCAATGAAAAAATAAATTAAAAAAAACAACTTTCTATGTCTTTAAGTTTCAATCATCTTTCCCTGCTTCAAGCAATGTTTCTCGCAATCTTCCATCATGTTGATGGAGTACCAACTTTTTTAGTCTCTTTTGTCATTACTAAAGCAGATCTGTTCTCCTTTTGAGGGATTTTTTTTTTTTTTTTTCCGAACAGGACATTCCTGAATTGGCACAGAGTGTGCAATGGTAGCCCATTAAGAACTTTTTTATTCCAAAAGCTGAGGAAATCCATATATTTAATTAGGATAAGGCTAAGTAAGCTCACTAGCTTTGTGAGTGTCTTTCTGACAAAGTACATTCCAGGTGGAAAGAAGAGTGAGAGGAAGAATGAACAAAAGTTGGAAGGCTGAAGAATGCATAATCCATGGACCTCATTCCCACAGGACAGAGTGTGTAGGTATAGTTCATGGCAGTGAAGAGTGGAAATGATTGTCACTACCCAGTTTCTGGGCTCCTAACACTAGGCTGCAGAATTGGAATTTAGTGCATTTGTCTGCAAAAACAATGCCATTGAAAGGGTTTGGAATAAGAAAATGTCATTATCATATTTATATAGTTTTTCCCCTAGAATTCAAACCACTTTGCCTTCTTCTGAGTCATTTAATGTGTCTATGGCTTTAGGGAAACTCAAGTTAATTTGAGTCCTTGTCCTAGTTTTTACTGACTTCCAAGACCTGAAATCTAAAAATTAGAGTCTGCTGGTGACTCAAACTCTCTGAACTTCATTTTCCTTGTATGTAAGTGGGGATTGTAATACTAATTTTATCACATCCCTGCGAGGATCAAATGAGCAAAGATGGAAGCCACATTTCGTAGTGCACGGCACAAAATAGATGCTCCTCCCAGGCCTCCCATGGCTTCTAATAATTAGGATGCTAACATCAGAAAGAAAATATCCCCCATGTCAACCTTTGTATTATTTCTCTATTCAATTTAGCAGAGTTTTATATGGCACATTGTGAGGCCCTGGGAAAAAGATGAATAAAATAGAATCCCTCTTCTAGAGGATCCTATAGTCTAAGAAAGGAGGTGAAGACCACATCAGTAACCAGAAGACACCATATAAGGAGAATTAACAAAATACCAAGGACACAGAAGGTAGGGTATCTTGGAGCCAGTGGTTTGGGGAAGACTTCCTAAGAGAGCTGATACTTTATGTCAGCTTTGAAGAATGAGGAGGTAGATGGATGAGCAAATCACATCAAAGTAGGATTTCTTAAAGCAAGAGGGTGATTAGGGTCAACCAGCAGAACATGATTCCAGAAAGAATATGAGACCAAGTTATAAAGGAATATATTTATCCTACTATGAGTGTGAATTTTATCCTGTACATACAAGAGACCATAAAAGGTGTTCAAGCAGATTTGATATTTTTGAGAGTGGTATAATGGAACACCAGAGCTGGGATGACCTCCAAGAGCCACAGAGACTTCCAAGCTCCAAGCTTTGGTATCTTGATGGATGATATAACCAAGATGAACAGTCTAAGAAGAAAAGTTGGGGGAAGTGGATTGAGGAGGGAGACAATATTATTTGAGACCCTTTGGATTTGAATTGACTCTGGCCCATCCACATGAGAATCTGGGTTTGAAGTACAGTAGAGAGATCATGATGGATTCGAGGAATCACAGGTTATGTGAGAGTTAACGCCAAGAATGGGCTTATCAGGTGGCTCGGTGGTAAAAAAAAAAAAAAAAATCCACCTGACAAGCAGGAGATGTGGGTTCCATCCCTGGGTCAGGAAGATCCCCTGGAGAAGAAAATGGCAACCCACTCCAGTATTCTTGCCTGGAGAATTCCATAGACAGAGGAGCCTGGAAGGCTACAGTTCATGGGGTGGCAAACTGTTGGACATGACCTAGAGACGAAACAACAACAAAGTCATGAATGGGACCAGCTTCAACTAGGAACATCTAGAATATAAAGAAAAGAGGGCTAAGGGTGGAATGATAGGGATGACAGTGTGGGTCATAGTGTGGGAAAAAAAAAAAGAGAGAGAGAGAGAGAGAGCGAGAGAGAGGAGCAATATCAATAGTACAGACGGAAAAAAAACCAGGAAAAAGAACATCTAGGAAGTCGATGGAGAAAGCCAAAAAAGGTTAATCATGCTTAAAGCAGAAAGAAGTCAAAACATATTTAGGGATATATATGTATATAATGGAGAAGGCAATGGCATCCCACTCCAGTACTCTTGCCTGGAAAATCCCATGGACGGAGGAGCCTGATAGGCTACAGTCCATGGGGTCGCTAAGAGTTAGACACGACTGAGTGACTTCCCTTTCACTTTCATGCATTGGAGAAGGAAATGGCAACCCACTCCTGTGTTCTTGCCTGGAGAACCCCAGGGGTGGGGGAGCCTAGTGGGCTGCCATCTATGGGGTCGCACAGAGTCAGATATGACTCAAGCGACTTAGCAGCAGCAGCAGCATGTATATAAGTAAAACATATTTAAGGACGTATATATATTCCTGTGAAAGTGAAAGTGAAGTCGCTCGGTCGTGTCCGACTCTGCGGCCCGTGGACTGTAGCCCACCAAGCTCCTCCGCCCATGGGATTCTCCAGGCAAGAATACTGAAGTGGGTTGCCATTTCCTTCTCCAGGGGATCTTCCCGACCCAGGGATCAAACCCAGGTCTCCCACATTGCAGGCAAACGCTTTAACCTCTGCACCACCAGGGAAGCCCCTATATATTCCTGTATAGTCATTTAAAAACCAAATGAAGTACTTATCTGAATTTGTCCTTCTCCTTGTCTTATTATAGAATGGCTCCAAGTAGAAGCAATTTCCTAAAGAGATTATTAGTTCTCTTCACTCTTAGATGATCTTTGTTAGATGATTTTCATTCTTTGATGGCACCGTTTGATCGTCCCCTTTCTTTACAATACAATTAATCCCGTTTAAGGACACAAGACACATTTTCCTGAGGTTCTACCAAACATGCTCCTTTCTTATCCAACGAGCTTTCCTCACTCCTAATGCTTACAGGATCAAGTATTAATAGAATCCTTTCCTTTGGCACTGGATACCCTTCCCATGCAAGTAACACCCTCATGGTCTGTTAGTGTCTGACGTCTTACCTTCTCCCCCTTGTCTACTCACTGTCCTGACAAATCTTACACATTTACGCCTCAAATGGTGTTGAAACACCTGACATAATTCCCTCAACCCTCCATTTAGAAGGGAACAGAGATGCCATGTCATTCCTACACATCCTTGAAGGCTCAGCTCAAGTTCCTCTCCTACCAAAGTTCACTCTGCTGTTCTAATCTTCTATAGTTTTTAGTTGGTATTTATCAGGCCTGAGACCCACAGACCTGAGCTGGGCCCCTAAATGACTATGTGATGTTTGGAAACATCTCTGATTCTCTGTTTTCTCACTTATAAAATGAGATCATTTTTAGAGTTCTTAAGCTCCAAAATCACATGATTGCATAAGCTGCAGTGTGTGTGTAGCTAAAGGGATAGAAGTTTCTAAAACAGAAGAGAACAAATCGAAACCATGATGCTGGGCATGTGCATACCACATGTACACAAGGCTGCAGGTGCATGCACGCACACGCACACACACACACACATGCATGCATACACACACACACACTCATCCAGTCTGGAATGAATATCTTCCAAGCAATGGGGCTTCCCTGGTGGCTCAGCTAGTAAAGAATCTTCCTGCAGTGTGGGAGACTTGAGTTCAATCCCTGGGTTGGGAAGATCCCCTGGAGAAGGGACCGGCTACCCACTCCAGTATTCTGGCCTGAAGAATTCCATGGACTGTATAGGGGGTCGCAAAGAGTCGGATGCAACTGAGCAACTTTCACTTTCCAAGCAATGAATATACTAACACTAGGACTTCACCAATGAACTAGGTTTGGGGACAAAGCATATATATATATAGCATGGGATGATGGTGACATAGTCATGGCCTGTGTCAAGCATGTCACAGAATTGGAAGCGAAGTCCAGAAGAAATGTCAGCTTTTGAAACACTATCAACAAAGAGGAGTGAAGATCCTTATCACCTGACTTGGATGACTCACCTCATGTTCTCCTCTCATGAATATTGCTCCATCTTCTCAAAACCCTCTGAGAATACTAGTCATAATTTCTGAGTACTTTTTTTAGTTCTTTTTCCCTCCCTGAATTATTTCTCTTTCCTTTGGGGTCGGTTTTCTTTTCTGGTGTTTTACTTTTGTGCTGTAAATCCAATGCTTGTTGACCCATGGTTGGCCCTTCAGACTTAAGAATGAGAGAGTAATAAAGTTATTTATATGTCTGCCTTTCTTACTGGAAAGTAAAATCTTTGAGGGAAAGTCTTATGTTTTGTTCACCTTTTTTGCTCTAGTTCTTTTGCAAACTTGGGATGCAATGTTACAAAGATAGTATTTAGAAAATAGTAATTGACCCTTTCTTTTCTATTCCTACTTATTTGGAGTAAGGGTGACATTAATAATCAACAAGAAAGACTGCGTCAGCTATGTAACTGTATTCTGTGATCAACAGTTGAATCATTGCACCATTAATCACACAAATGAAAAGTTTCATCTGGAAACAAGCAGGCAGAAGGCAAATGACATGAGGCATTAAAGGTACAATGAAACATCTGAATGGCTTTTGAACAAATACCATTTCATATGATGGGCACTTACCCATATCAGATACTATTCTGAAAATTCAACATGAAAATCTCTCAAGCCTATCTTTCCCCCATTTTACAGACATAAAATCAAAAGGCAAAAGCATAAAGTAATATTGCCAAGGCTACATAGTTAATAAATGGCAAAGCCAAATTTTGTCTCCCAGCCGACCATTTCTAAACTAGTCATTAAACCTCTAAATATCATAAATTAAAGGCTTTAGAATTTGGATGTGGGTGAAATTTGTTAGCATTTGGACTTTCCCAGTGATGAACTGATAGGATCAAAGGCAGGGAAGTCAAGAGGAGATATTTGCAGTGATCAGTAAGTCAGATCTTCAAGATCTACACCAAAGTCAGGAGGCTCTTGATGGCAGTCTTAAAATAAAGTTATTTATATGTCTGCCTTTCTTACTGGAAAGTAAAATCTTTGAGGGAAAGTCTTATGTTTTGTTCACCTTTTTTGCTCTAGTTCTTTTGCAAACTTGGGATGCAATGTTACAAAGATAGTATTTAGAAAATAGTAATTGACCCTTTCTTTTCTATTCCTACTTATTTGGAGTAAGGGTGACATTAATAATCAACAAGAAAGACTGCGTCAGCTATGTAACTGTATTCTGTGATCAACAGTTGAATCATTGCACCATTAATCACACAAATGAAAAGTTTCATCTGGAAACAAGCAGGCAGAAGGCAAATGACATGAGGCATTAAAGGTACAATGAAACATCTGAATGGCTTTTGAACAAATACCATTTCATATGATGGGCACTTACCCATATCAGATACTATTCTGAAAATTCAACATGAAAATCTCTCAAGCCTATCTTTCCCCCATTTTACAGACATAAAATCAAAAGGCAAAAGCATAAAGTAATATTGCCAAGGCTACATAGTTAATAAATGGCAAAGCCAAATTTTGTCTCCCAGCCGACCATTTCTAAACTAGTCATTAAACCTCTAAATATCATAAATTAAAGGCTTTAGAATTTGGATGTGGGTGAAATTTGTTAGCATTTGGACTTTCCCAGTGATGAACTGATAGGATCAAAGGCAGGGAAGTCAAGAGGAGATATTTGCAGTGATCAGTAAGTCAGATCTTCAAGATCTACACCAAAGTCAGGAGGCTCTTGATGGCAGTCTTATGGACATAAACGTGTCTGTTCTCCCAAAGTGAAATGCAAGGTCTTGTGGGGTATGGATAGCATCATGTTCTCCTCTCCATATTGTTCTATTAACATAGTAAGCACAAATATTTGTCAGTTAATTTTGAAATGCTTTCCACCACCTCGCCTTTCAGATCAGGCTCAGTTATCTCTTCTCTGTGATGTTTAGCAGGAAAGCAAAGGCACAGATAGATGACTTCTAAAGCTCCCATCCAGGGCTATGCTATGGTAGGGGACAAAAATAGACAGGAAAAAGCACCAACATCCTCGTGCCCTTCTGTGGCACAGTTGGAGAGAGCTATGACAGAGTTTCTGATTTATAAAGATTGTTTTTTTAAAAAAATTTTTTTAAGATAAAAATGGAGTTCTGAGCAATTCTCAAAATGGCTTATTGATCATGTCACCCGGGTTTTCTAAACTCCACCCTGGATTTATAAGAAATAGCAAATTGGTATTGGGAAAAGGAGCTAGTCTTTCTGATAGCCTCAAGGATATGTCAGATGTAAGAGCAAGCTGTCTAAATATTTCTAGACTACAACATTAACGAGAAGAAGAACAGTCTAAAGCTTTTACAAAACAATCTTCAGTCATAAGAATACATCTGAAAACTTGTAACAGGATTGAGGATAATATTTCTTAAATGCCACTCTAGATTGTTGAAGCCATTTTTAAGTCATCTTTTTGCCTCCAACAATGGCAATTTGATATTAAAAATAGCACAATATAGCAGTTTTGAAGCAAAAGCTACCAGAGTCACTCTGTAATTGACTCTATCCTTAGATACATCATTCTATTTTTTAAAGGCTAAATGAAAGTGCAAAAAATATTATTGAGTCATGAAAGGAAGAATAAAGGATAATGATAAGAATGCTCCAAATCTACTCTTGAAAATTTAAAAATAGTGCATTGTATATAACCATTTTCACTGAATAGCAAAAACACACAGGCATGAGTCAAGCAAAGATAATTAGATGGCCTTGCTTTAAGATAAGAGTCCCTCAAATCCCTGAAAGCATCAACTGATCCTATTATATAGTAAGTTCCCTATATATGAACCTTCAAGGTGCACACTTTCAAAGATGCGAACATGCATTGAAGACCTGCTGGAATTGGAGGCCCAGAGAAAGGACAAAGAAAGACAAAAGGAAGAAGTAACTGAAGAGATTCATGACACAGGAAACGGCAAAGGATTTTCTTTATCTGAGGAGACAGTGTTAGTTTTTGAGACACAGGAGCTGAACATAGATCAGTACACGAAGGTTGCAACAGCTGTTCAGAATGCAATCCAGTGCTCTGGAGTCATCTATGACAAGGAAGAAAGAGCTACTACCCAGACGTGGGGCTTTCCCAGGTGGCTCCGTGGTAAAGACTCTGCCTGCTAATGCAGGAGCCACAGGAGAGGAGGGTTCAACCCCTGGGTCAGGAAGATCCCACTGCAAATGGCAAACCACTCCAGTATTCTTACCTGAAAGATCCCATGTACAGAGGAGCCTGGAGGGCTACAGTCCATGGGGTCGCAAAGTGTTGGACATAACTGAGCAAATGAGCACATATACACATCCAGACATCACTGGATCCTTTTTTCAAGAGAGTAGATAGAACTGAATCCAGCAAGGAACCAGAACCTGGGCCATCAATGTCAGGCATGAATGAAATTGCAGTCTGCCCTCCATCTCCTATTGCTGATGATCCTTCGGCTCTGCCATCTTCTGCCACCTCTCCCTTCCCCAGCAAGTAACTCTTCTTGCCTGTTCACTGGATACCAGCCGCCGTAATGCCAGCTGCTGTACCGTACTTCTCGGTGTACGATATTTCTCAAGGTACTGCACTGCAAGATTCAAAATGTTCTCTTTGGGGTTTGCGTTTGTTGGTTTATGTGTTATTTGTGTGAAAAGTATAAGTCTATTCCAGCCCAGTATTATGTAGTTGATTTTGCTAGATGGGTACCGAAGCTAACTTTGTTGGATTTAAAAACAAATTGGACTTACAAATGTGTTCTTGGACCTGAACTTGTTTGTATATAGAGGACTTAATGTCATGAATATGGTTGATTTTAAAGATAAAACCATGTTGACGAAGACAGTCCCTAACTTCCAAATAAGCTATTTACCAATAGACACAATCTGCTTATGACCCAGATAATCATGATGATGTGATCACTAATCTAGAGCCAGACATCTTGGAATGTGAAGTCAAGTGGGCCTTAGAAAGCATCATTATGAACAAAGCTAGTGGAGGTGATGGAATTCTAGTTGAGCTGTTTCAAATCCTGAAAGATGATGCTGCGAAAGTGCTGCACTCAATATGCCAGCAAATTTGGAAAACTCAGCAGTGGCCACAGGACTGGAAAAGGTCAGTTTTCATTCCAATTCCAAAGAAAGGCAATGCCAAAGAATGCTCAAACTACCACACAATTGCACTCATCTCACATGCTAGTAAAGTAATGCTCTAAATTCTCCAAGCC
>SJYX01006394.1:336636-446204 GCA_006410675.1 Oreotragus oreotragus
AAAATAAAGTCTGACACTGTTTCCACTGTTTCCCCATCTATTTCCCATGAAGTGATGGGACCGGATGCCATGATCTTCATTTTCTGAATGTTGAGCTTTAAGCCAACTTTTTCACTCTCCTCCTTCACTTTCATCAAGAGGCTTTTTAGCTCCTCCTCACTTTCTGCCATAAGGGTGGTGTCATCAGCATATCTGAGGTTATTGATATTTCTCCCGGCAATCTTGATTCCAGCTTGTGTTTCTTCCAGTCCAGCGTTTCTCATGATGTACTCTGCATATAACTCTGTTTTAAAACTTTGATAGTAGTCTTTTCTCCAATATTTGAAGAATTTTCAAGGTTTTTAAAAGGCCCAAAATGAAGGATCAGAACGGAAAATTTCATTAGTTTATTTTCTTCTTTCCTCTGTTAATCCAAATGGAGATACCGCTACATGAGGTCTAAAAGGGCATCCCTTGAATGACAGTCATTTAACAACCATGCCATTTTTAATGTAATTATTTTAAATAGTGGGGACTTAATCTAAATTTCAATTTTTAAGCTTTTCTATTTCATGTCTTTCATTCTTACATTTCAAATGTAGGTTAGCTCCTACTAAAACTATGTTTTGTGGTTGCTTTTCTGAAATAAGCTGATGTGTATGCTTTAAAAAACTTGACTAGACTTTGTGTACCTGTGTACTAAGTACCTTCAGGCATGTCAGACCCTATGGACTGTAGCCCTCCAGGCTCCTCTGTCCATGGGGTTCTCCAAGCAAGAATACTGGAGTCGGTTGCCATGCCCTCCTGCAGCAACTTGATGTGATGCCGTTCTGAAATACCAATCTGCATTTGCACCAACCTAGAAATTTTGAGGACATTAGTAGCTCAAATGGCCTTCTGGGAGCAATGGATCTCACCTACTTATGACAAATTAATGAGCGCTTGATGAAAGAAACCAACCATACATTTACCACCCAGTCTATTCTTAAACGATGGACCTCTGTTCCAGTCTGGCTCAGGAGGCAGAAGTGAAGGGCTTTCTTCCTGCAGTAACCCCTTCATGGGAGTTCCTGAAGCTGGATGTTGTCCATCCAGGGCTCTGCCTGGCACTCAGGGAGTGTGGTGGTGGACCTTCCCTTCAGTCGAATCGGATCCTACATAGCCTGAGGACTTGTGATGTCTGAAAGAGTGATGTGTGTTCTCGAGACAAAATAGAATCAGCCTAGGAATACTGCCAAATTCTTCCTATCACTTACCTCAAGTAAAGGTCGGTCTGTCTCTTCACAGAGGGAACAGCAGAAATCTAAAACTGACCTTCTTTGACACTTGGTGGATTCCACCAGCAGAAGAAAGACGTTGTTAGCAAGGACAATTTGCTCCGTACCTGCCCACTAGCAGCCAGTTATCAATCAGTGCGGTGGGGCTCCCATTACCCAGAACTCCATGTGGAAACTCCGGAGTTAGAGAAAAGTCTCAGATCAGAAAAATCAGAGGCAGAACTTAAATATGATATTTTCCCCAGAGTACCTACTGCGTGTCTTATTAGTTGGTTGGAGAAAGGCTGGCAAAATGCTCAGCTGCGGAGCAAGAAAGGCGTTTTCTGCGTGCCGACCCTTTCCCGGGAAAGGCGGGTGGGAGGAAGGGGGCGAGGTGGCGGGGCGGGGGCAGTGCCTTTTGGAGCGCAGGATCTGGTGGCTTTGTTAGCTTGGTGGGGTCAGACTGGGAAATGCACACTCAGCAGGGAAAAGGGAAGAGAGATTGGCGGCAGTTTTCTAAAAACAACACGGCTCAAGTCTCCGCGAGTGCCCCCTCGCTCACCCGGCGGAGGCACAGACTGGTCAACCCGGTCCCGGGAGCGCGCGGGGCCGCGCGGGTCCCACTAGGAAGGAGGCGGGCAGCCGTGACTCCGGGACGCCCCGGNAGACATGGCCCGGGCAGCGGCTCCTGGAAGAGGAACAAGTGTGGGAAAAGAGAGAGGAAACCGGAGCTAAATGACAGGATGCAGGCGACTTGAGACACAAAAAGAGGAGCGTTTCTCTCGGATCAAGGCATTGCCTCGCCGCTTTTCTTTCTCCAAAACGGTCTGAGGATTTTACAGCTCCGGGAGGAGTGAAAGCGCTCCGGATCGTGGAGATCGCCCCGGTGCTCTGTTTTCCTCGCACGTTCGGTTCTCCCGCGTTCGCCCCGGGGACCCGGCGAAGGGAGGATGGAGAAGGGGCTGCAGCTCCTGTGCGCCGCGCTAGCCCTGGTCCTCGGCGCGGCCGGCGCTTTTCGCAACGGTAAGTGACAGGCGGAGGCGCGCGGCCGCGGGGGTGAACTCGGTTCCCGGCTGCCCGCTCCGAGCTGCCGGGACCCATCGGGGAGAGCTCCTCCCGGTGAAGGAAACTTTTAGCCAGACGGAGAAATAAATAAGATCAGTCGTTGTAGGTAGGGCAGGAAGATTTCACGTCCTCTGACTCCCTCCTGAAGTTGGTTGTTTGGCCATGGGGTTTTTCCCACCTCTGCTACAAGGCTGAGCGCCCTACCTTCCCAGATCAGCGCACCAATTATCTTAATAATGTTTCCTCCCCAAGGCAATTAGAGGAGACTCCCTTTCAAAAATATGATGGCTGTTGAAAGTTAATGAACACTTTACCGGGAGCACTTCCTGATTCTCCGACAGCTCCCCCGAACTGATTCCTCTGGTGGGTGCCCGCAGGAGATAGCGGTTTGCGGGTGGGTGTTAGTCCCTTCTCCGCTTTTTCAAACCAGCCCTGCTCCGTCTGGAGTATGAATGAAAGTTATATCGTGTCAATAAAGGAATCTGATACACACGCTGTAAGGCACCAGGATATGTGAAAATCCCCTAACCTAGTTGCAGCTTCCACTTAGCTTTTAAAACCACTCAGTGTTAAGTAAATGGAAGACCGTGCTGGGTTAGAAGCAGTATCCTGTAACGTAAATAATGTGTTTTAAAATGGGATCTGGTTGTAGGCATGTTCTACTTACACTGTAAAGTAGGTGGAAGCAAGGGGGCACGTGACATTATCTTTACAGTAAGTCTTCAGCAATTATTATTAACTAATTATCAAATATTTAGCCTGGCTTAGATTTCAATCAAAGTAATTAAGAGAGCCCATCCGCTACTTACCAGTGGTATATTGTTTTAATAAGAGACCACAAGTGGAGGGGTTCAAACCGAGAGGAATTTAAATCACATCTTTATGATGGGCGTTAATCTCTCTAATATGCTTTTTAGAGGTTTTGTGATTGAAGCAATAGATTTCCCGAGCAGCTACCAAGCAGTGTTCTAAAAGATATTCTTGGAAGCAAAACACATACAATTGTGAATGTAGAGTTCAATTTATTAATGAACCTCAGATGATGGCATCCTTCTCTAGTCTGGCAGGGAATGAAATAACACTCACCTCCAATTGAAAGAGCTCCAGTGGTTAGACTTTAGAAATTACAGTAACAACATCTGCTTCCACGGTGGCGGGTGTTCATAGGATGGATTTGAAATCCAATGCCAATAGCTTTCAGACTTTAGGCTGTGAACTCCATATGTATGTCTCTGTGTGTGTGCGCGTATGTGTGTGTATATACATACATGAGAGATACACATACTTCCCAGTTTTCTCAGCAGAAATCTGGGGAATGCTAAGACCCTAAGCTGCAATCAGTGACTTGACTGGTTAAACCTATGTTGCTATACTTAACAGTGACCAAAGCCAGTTAATGCCTCTAGCTCAGCAGACCTTTCCCAGCCATGTCCACCTCCTTGGAGGACCAGTGTCTGCTAAATTAATTCATTAACCTTATTTAGGACTAATGGTACAGAATCATTAGAAACTGCTCGTTCTTAATCAAGTGTTAGAGAGATTTAACAGAGCCAGGGAGTCTAGGAGTCCACATTATCTTATTACACTGTCACTTTCTCAGAAGTCACAGATTAAAGAGCTCTGGTGTGGTACTGAGTCCACCTAAATGTCTTCTGAAGTGACTCTGTCGAGTGGCTACAAGCAGTGCTGTTTTATTTCACTCCTTAACAGATGCCAGACACTGCCATGATGTTTGTACAGAGCTGGAGGAGACTTAATGAGATGGGGTTGCTTTCCAAGTTTTCTGCACATTTAAAATAATGCAAGAGCCTCTGCAGAATAACATAATAGAGTCCAGTATGATCATTAGCTGAGATTCTGAACTCCAGTTACAACACCATGTCTTCTTGGCAAACCTTAAGCTTCTAAAAGCAAAGGCAGAGGAAACCCTTATAAGGCTACCCCGCCCCCCAACAGTCTAAGAAACAAAGTCAGAAACATCTAGCAACTGAGAAAAACAAAGTATATTGTCTTCTCTTTTAATTTATGGGAAATGATTTCTGTAATGCATGTAGCTTTATGCATTTTTGATGTGCACTTCATCTTTCATTTCCATTTGACCTGGTTTTCCTGTAATAAAATTCTGTAGATTTATAAATTCATGCTGAGAGCAAAGAATGCCATTCTTTTTCCACAGGGAATCTATTAGATGCAATATTAAAATCTATATATACCATTACTGAAAATTTGTGATTGATAGGCTTATATGTTTCACTGCTTTCATACCTGTTCCTCTTACATAGCTTATGCACCGAATTTTTATTGCTCAAAATTAAGCATCAATAAATGTGGCAGCCTTTCAGGCTGAGACTCTCTAATATGAAATCCATCATAAAAAGTGACAGTGAGGGTCCATACTGAACAATAAAGCTGCCCAAAGACTGGTTTCTTTGACTCTCAGTGAATCACTTCAGGTTTGGGTTTTACTGTTTTTTTTTTTTTTTTTTTTTAAGGAAGGTCAAAAGTAGTTAGCTCACCTTTTCTAAAATGTGAGGGTGTAGATCACCATCTGTGATACCCAGACCTCCATGTGGGGGAGTTTTTTCCAACATGTAGGTAATTAGAATTAATCTGTGTAGCTATTTATTTTTCTTTCTGCCCAGTTACTTTGATCTGGTCTCCAAAACTGAGCAACTTTCCTCGGAGCAGTAGAGCTGAATTATTTCTGCTTCACCACACCTACTTTGTTCCCTGATGCTCTGGATCTCAAAGACCAGAGATAACTCAAAATCACTTAGATTTACAGGCAGATAAGACAACAACAAAAAGGGTTTGGCTTTAAGCCAGTTGAAGTCCTGGATGACAATGCCCACTGATCAATGACACAGACCAGGCTTATCATCAAACAGCAACACAAGGGGTCGAATAGCATCTTTTAGTCGCCTTCACTTAGAACTTGCTACTTAATGTGATTACACTTCTGGGGGTATAATTAAGTCTAGCAGAAGCTCCCTGGGGACCATGTTAACATCCATTGAGGACTTAATGTTTTTAATGCTGGAAGACCTTTTTCTTGGGAGGGAACTTTGTGGGAGGTGGGGATGGAGCCCTTTCAGCTCTAAGTCCTCCTGAACCAACTTCCTGAGATCAAAGAGCCTTCTTTGGAGGCATGTTGCTATCAGCGCCACCTGAAGGACCTGCAGGCACCTCTTGGAGCTCCCCTTAAAAACTTATGGAATGTTTAATAACCTGTCATTGATATGTAAAACTAGAATACCTAACTGGTTGTACAGGGAACCATCTAGTACTAAAATGTTAATTTTATTGCAGATAAGTGTGGCGATACTATAAAAATTGAAAGCCCCGGGTACCTTACATCTCCTGGTTATCCTCACTCTTATCACCCAAGTGAAAAATGTGAATGGCTGATTCAGGCTCCGGACCCATACCAGAGAATTATGATTAACTTCAACCCTCACTTCGATTTGGAAGACAGAGACTGCAAGTAAGTGAAAATGTTTGAACAGGGCACCACAGCACCATCTAGTGGGCACGGGTGTTATTAAGGGGGGGAGTCTGAACTGTCTAAGATGTAAATGGATCCAGGAGGAATTCCGATCTAGGCCAGATCATGTGTCAATGGTATGGAAATTAAATTATGTTAAGTGATTTCTGAGTTCCCTAAACCAGGGAGATTTTATTTAAATGTGTAATCTCTCATAGTCTTTTTCCTGTTAGCACTTTTGGTTGGGGAACTTGTGTTAAGAAAAGTGTGTTTATGTTTCTTTTTTTCCTGGGAAGGTGAAGAATTAGAAACCCAACCTCTTGCTTTTTATTAAATATTGTGAGTCTCTAACATGCAGTGCATTGGCAGACAGTGAGGTTGAGTTTTTTTGAACAAATCTGGGGCATATTTTGTGATCAAAGAACTGTGTTTATCTTACTGAGTTTGACATCACCAAAGCAAATTGTCATTGGGAAAAAAAAAAAACAAGGCATATAGGGTAAGTCTAATGAAGGACTTTTATAGTAGATTAATGATCACAAGTCTCTTATGAAAGATGCTAAAAAATTGTTAATTCCCAATAATGTTTGTTCATGTGCTTTAGCCTTCGTATCTCTTTCAGTGGTTAAGTTACTAATAATCAATTTATGCCAGGTTTCATGATTATAAAAACATTAGCAGTAGAGAAACAGAATAAATTATAAATCCTCACTTTGTATGAAAGAATTGTAAGTTTTGCTTTCCACAGTTGGAAAATATGTTTTAACAATGCAGGCAGCAGTCCACTTGGGCCCAAATTTGCTTTTCTCACTGGACATCCAGCAGACAAACTGGCTCTGTCTTGTCCACCTCATCAGGTTCTACCATGCTGTGTATTCTCCAGAGACCTGAGCCTGAATATCAACATCTAATGACATTTAGACATTTTATTCTCACTTCTAAAGTGTTTCTCAAGGACTGATAGGTTTTCCCAAGTTTTAAAATGAGTCTGTTTGATATAACTATATACAGTGTAGGCTACTATTTCCATTGGATAACATTATTATGCAGGCAGATTCATTATTTAAAGTATTTTCTTTACAAACATAATAACCCTTGTAGAGAAGAACAGAATAGTATGAAAATATTCCCACCTGTCGGAAGTCCTCCAGAACCTGTTGGATTCTGGGGGTAAACTAGTTTTTCATGGCCAGAGAAATGACATCATCTGGTTAATTCAACATCTGGTGCCTGGAGAATCAGTATACATTCATGTGCTGTTGATCAATTTCCAAATAATCAGCAGACACTACAGTAAAATTATGCCAATTTCAATTTAATCTTTGTTCTGTGATTCAGAAGTGCTTCAGGGCATTATATTGACTTTTTAATCTTGTGTGAAAGCTGCCATTAATAAAGTGTTCCAGTAACTTCTTGGAAACGGGAAATTCATTCTCTCTTTTTTTAAGCCAATATTCTGTATGGTGGTGTTTACAATGTCCATTGCTGAGACAACCTGAAGATTTATTTTCCATTTCATTTATTTTGTTTTGTGTTATGTTTTTACATCTTGACAATACTTAAACTGCTGGAGGGGGCTTCCCTGCTGGTTCAGTGTTAAAGAATCCGTCTGCCAATACAGGAGACTTGAGTTTGATCCCTGGGTTGGGATGATCCCCCGGAGAAGGAAACGGTAACCCACTCCAGTATTCTTGGCCTGGGAAATCCCATAGACAGAGTAGCCTGGTGGGCCATAGTCTATGGTGTCGCAAAAGAATTGGAAGTGACTTAGTGAGCAAGCAACAACAAGGAGGTGCTATAGGAGATATTTTTGAGAAACTCTGGTAAAACATCCTCAAGTAAAGCATTATTCCTCAAAATAAGGTGCTATCAGATTCCAGGAAACTCATATTTGCTGATTTCTGATCTGAGAGTCTCGACCATGTATGTGTGTCATATAATAAAGAATTCAGAATATTCGAAGTTGTGTGCTGGTCAATGTTAGCAACTGGATTTGAGGAGGGGATGGGTCAAGTCTGGATCTGTGGTATTTGCCAATTTCTGTAGTGAAAATTTTCTCTCCATGGCCAATTTCAGACCACCCAGTGTGTCACTACGCACAGATTTGCAAAGAGATGTGCACATTTGATTCTCATGAGTTGGTGTGAGCTGGCTCCAACACCCAACTGCACAGGAGTGTAAGGAGGGGAAGCCAGTTGCATGAATTAAAATGTATGGAAAGTGTTTATAAGCATCTGGCACATGTGTGCATGCTAAGTTGCTTCAGTCATATCTGACTCTGTGTGACCCCATGGACTATAGCCCACCAGGCTCCTCCATCCATGGGATTCTCCAGGCAGGAACACTACCATGCTCTCCTCCAGGAGAATCTTCCCCTCTAGGGAATCTGGCACATGGCAGACCTTAAATAATTATCTGNTGACTCTGTGTGACCCCATGGACTATAGCCCACCAGGCTCCTCCATCCATGGGATTCTCCAGGCAGGAACACTACCATGCTCTCCTCCAGGAGAATCTTCCCCTCTAGGGAATCTGGCACATGGCAGACCTTAAATAATTATCTGCCATATCATGATGTGAGGTCGAGCATGGTGGGAGCAGGGGGCAGCTTTTTTGTTAGTTTTGTTTTTTAAAGATAATAAGAAAAGGGGATCACTATAACTCAGAGTAAAGGACCATTTAAATGATATCAGCAAGAAACTGGCCAGTAAGACTGTTTCTGTAATTATGATGGTGAGTTTTGTGTTTTAATGCTTCAGAGTAAGGTGGTTTCTTAATTGTAGTAAGTGAGGGTTTATTCTCTGTGAAGAAGCCATCTCCTGACCAGTCTTGAAGACTGATGTATTTAGCCTGCTGTAGTCAGTGGGGATTATGGTCCTGGAGAATATATCTGTGCCCTGTTTTCAAGTGTTGCTGCTTGACATTTTATCAATAGAAGTTCCCAAAATAATATAGGAAGACCAGCTTAGGACATTTGCCATCACTATCTTCCCTGACCGGTCCACATGACTCCTGGTTATTGTTGAAGTTTGCAGTTAAAAATTCAACAAATGCGGCACAGTTCTTTTTTCCTTTGGTAAAGATTGTGAGAAGAGTCCACAGCTTTAAAATCTATAGGGGATTATAATTCTCTAGAGGAATGGAAAGCACCAGAAACTCCTGTCAGAAGAAATTCATAGACTTCCAAAGTTTATGTGGGATGTGCAAAAATATAGATTTGGGGGTTTTGATGGATTGTGGGCTTGTTTTATTTATAGTAAATGACAGAGTTTTGGTGGACTGTGGAATTCTTTTGTTTACAATAAGCAACTTCCAAAAATGTAATTGAGATGACATGTCATGTTGAGAGAACTGGTAAGCTCTTAGTGATCGTGTCTGTTAAGAACCAGTTGTTTGTATTATGTGAGTTGCTTAACGTCTTTCCCTGTTTCAGCTGTATCTAACACCAGGCAGGAGGACTTGCTGTACCATATTCTCGTAAGATAAAATAGGGTAGTGGATATGAAAGCCCTTTGAAAAGTTAAACTTTCACTTTAGAAACTCCCCTCGGAAGCAGTTATATTATTAGGAAGAACTTGGTGATTATTAGAACATTCAGAGTGGGGTCATCTGCATATAATACACTCTGCATTTCCCTTGAAACTGTCAGTATTTGAGTAGTCAACTTTCATAACGGGAAAGAAAGCTCAAGAAATCAATTCCTTCATGCGTCTGCTTGTGGCAAAAACATCCTGGAGACCCAAGTAGACAGTTGTTTATTAGAGCATAGGGATAAATAAATAATTAAATAGACAAGTTCTGGTAGGAAAAATATTTTTATTTTGCTTTTTATTTTTTGGTTTTCTTTATCGTGAAATGAAGATATCCTCTCATAATTTTAACCACACAGTGAAATGCAGGCAACTTTTCTTGTGAAGAATGCCAAGTCTGGCCCAATACATAATTAACTTATGCTAACTTTGCAAAAAAGTTTTTTTACAGTGGATATCAAGGGGGGATATTTCCTTTAGGAAAATGTCCAAGTTGTGTTTGGTAGCTTTAAAAATCAACCATCTATATGTAGGCCACCCCTGAATCAGGTTTCATTGCAAATAAGCATCAAAAATATAGTATCAGAACTTCCTGAATGCTTTCACTGAACAAGGTGTGGTATCAGTCCATCCATGGAGCCAGAGAGCATCTGTCTTGGGGCTAACCTTGTGCTGGGATTTCTAGCTAAATAGACTGCCTGGTTTTACTGTAATGTTGATACCAGAGGAGGCTAGAGAATGTTCTGAGTGGAGAAGAAGACGTTGAGGGAAAAAGAGGAATCCGATTTCTCTCTTTTGCACCAGCAAACTCCTCCATGCTTGTGAAGTGTCAAAGTGGAGCTAAAAGCAGAGAAGAAAGAAAAAGCCACCTGCTGAGTGTTTGTCAGACAGCAGTGTTCATTGTACACTGAAAATGGCGTTCAGTATTCACGTGGAGCTGGTTGGGTCTTACTCCACTGGGGTTTCCTTCAGTGGTAAAGCGGACATCTTGACTCTCATAAAACTTTATATCTGCATAGTAAACAAGAATGTCATTGATACAGTAGTTAGAATTTATGGCGTTTTTCCGGTTTCCCAGCAATGCAAACTATCAGCATGATAATTTATAATGGTTTGTGACAAATACTGCTGAGCAAAGAGGTGTGTGGTTACATTCAGATCAGATGTCGTCATCTGGGGAGCAATAAAAATTTCACAGACATTGGGTTAAAAACATTAAGAAAATGAATGTGAAGCTCCAGAAAGAGAGCCTGAAAAAGTGGCGGTGATGGGCGAGAAGTGAGGTCTTCTGAGTGACAAGTTCCTGACTTCGCTGCCTGATTTGTCAGGGCTCTTTTGTAGGGTTGCATCAAGACACCAGACTAATTGCCCACAGAAGCTTTTCTATCTACAGTTTAGATTTGTAGTCTCTCTCTTCTGTAGTCAAGAATTCAGTGTCTTTTTCTTAATTCAACACAGTCAAAGGAAGATTTCAGTCTAGTAACTTCACATGAAATTTAGACGAAATAGACCTTAATTAAATAGTGATAATATTCAGGTTTGGGGATTTGTTGGAATAAATCACACACTGTATCTCTGACACTACTTGTAAAATTTCCTAAGTTGTTATAAACTTTGAAACACCATTTATTTTCATAGAATATAAACTCACTGAAGGAAAATTAATCTGCCCGTAGTTCCTCAAATCTGATTATTCCTGAAAATGTAATTATACAGTGGTCACTTTGGCATTTACAGGGAACTCTAAGTTCCATTTTTGGTTTCCCTAAGTAATATTTTTTGCTTGACATTTGTTTGTTTGGCATAGATTTTTGCATTAATTTTCATTTTTTAGAATTGCATTAAAGTCTTATTTATCCTGATTAGGGAGTTTTTTGTATCTGAGGCATGGGTGTTCCCCCTAGTCCCAGTCTTGGGTTTTTGAGCATCACTTAGACCGAATCAAACAAAGACCTTATTTTTATGAAAAACAGTGGGTATTTTCTGCCGAAGTACTTCTCTTTTTTCCTATGTGAAATATAAAAGTCTATTGAGTTATAATCACTATCTAAAAAAATATACAAAGTAACATTTGGTGCAATTTTACAACGGGAGCATATTCATATAAACCGAATCAGAGCAAACATTTCCCAGGTTCTTAGTTAGAGGCCACCTTCTGTCCACGTTCAGTCTCTGACCTTTGGCCTCAAAGGCTACTGCTGTCATGACTTGTATGATTCCATTTTTATAAATTTCAAAATCAGACAAAACTCAACAATCGTCTTGAAGTCTGCATGTACCATCCTTTGAAAATAGTCATATTCTTTGGAATGGGGATAGGAAAAAAAAATGTGTACTGTTCTAATCAGAAAGTACAATTGAAGCATTTTTCTTATATTTTTTTAATGACAATTGTAGAAATATATTTATTGCTTTACTATGGTTATGTTAAAAGAAGCACAAAACTGTTGGTCTGGAGCCTGGTTTTTATGCAAGGGAAATTCAGAATGATCTTTCTTTGCTTTATTTTCCCTCATCTTTTCATTGTCGATTTTGTAACTTCCCAATATGGGCAATATGAGAGCCACCACCACCAAACAAAATTCAATTAAAATACTATCGAGTGGGTAAAAATGAACTCTTCTCAGAACAGTGGAGGTCAATGTTGCTGCTACCACCTGCCGCATCCTTGTGTGCTGCACAGGCAGATAATTATCTACTTTCTGCCTTTTGATTTCTTTCTCCATTAGCACTGATTTAATTTGAACAGAACCCCACGTGTTTAATAAAATTAATTTCCTTTATTATTTCTTCCTATGAGCAATCACATTGGATCATAATGAATTTTGAGTAGTACTAGGTTGTCCGAGGGTGGGGGGCATTTCTGTAGTTTGAAAGAAGCAACCTTTATCAGAAGCTAAAAGAGAAGATTTTTGAAATCTTATCAAATTGAATCAACATGTGCATGGCATTTCCAACCAGATCTCACTTTGGGGAGGAGGCACTTCAGAATCGATCCAAGGGAGACATATGCCTTCAACCAGCATGCGTATTCTCAGCTCCTTCCCTTCCAGCGTAAAACTTGATACTTGCATGCATGCTGACATCCTTCGGCAGAAGCACACACACAAACATATGCGTGTGTGTGCTTGCAAGGAAGGCTATAAAATGAACTTAACTAATGGCCATTGTAGGATTCATCAAGGCTGATCATTAAGCCTAAAGAAAAATAAGAGACAAGATTAGTGTTCAGATCAGGTTCCAAATGCGTCTTAATTGGCTGTTTGTAATCAATCCTGATTGTAGGAGTCAGTAAGTTGGCAGCATATAGCACCTCCAAAGAACATTTTTCCTGCTCTTCTCTGGTTAATTGAACTGTGTCCAGTATCCAGGTCAGTTAGGATGATAAGAGGTCGAGGTAACTCTCAGACTGGCTGTGAAGCACGCCAAACACTTTATGATGGCTTATGGTTGAAATCATTTAGTATTTATAGATAGCTTAGAAAATGAACTGCTTTCATTCAGAATTCTACTCAGTTTTGCAGCAGTACAGAGAGAGAGAGAGAAAAAAAAAAAAACTGGCTTCTGGCCATTCCATTGCTTCTAAAATAGTCTTTCTCCTCACCAAGCCCAGGTCTGTATTGTACACATCTTGTATCATATTTATGTGCAGCATGTTTTTTTCTCCTTCAATTTAAATAATCAGTAGCGTGTTTACAGAGGGGTCATCCTGTTCTTGTTGTTGGATCTTCTGTGGCTGCCATAAGCTTTCTAAATACCCTAGGCAGGCTTCATCTCACTTAATCTTTTTTTTAAGACTTTTTTTTTTTAATGTGTACCATTTTTAAAGTCTTTATTGAATTTGTTACAATATCATTTCTGTTTTGGTTTTTTGTCTAGGAGGCATGTGGGATCTTAGCTCCCCTACCAGGGGTCAAACCCACACCCCATCCATTGGAAGGTAAAGTCTTAATAACTATTGGACCACAAAGGAAGTCCCTGTCTCTATCTTTGCATGCCCATTTTGCAGATGATAGTACTGGCGCTTAGAGTAGTTAGATAAACTGAGCCCAAATGCTCAGCTGCTGCCCCAAACACCTTTCCATCTTTGTGATCAAAGGGGCTTGGGATATACTTTTAGAATGAGAAAATTCACATGAAAATTACTAGATTACTTTTTACTTAGCTGCCATTTTCTTCCACGAAACACCCGAAAGTTTAAATACAAACCAGTTAATTCTGAAGAAGGACTTAATTTTTAAACTCTTAGTTCAGATTAAGGGAAGCCTTGTGCACAGAAACTTCCAACCAATTGACGATCTTTCCACTGTGTCAAAACTTGTCTTAACTTAGCAGTAAAATTCTCAGTGGAGTGGGGAAGGGGAATATCTAAATTCTGGGTCCTTTGGTTGATGGAATTCGAAAACACAAAACACACATAAATATAACATTTATTTGAAGCCTGGAAACCAGGCAGCACAGAGTTTCCATTTATACAATTGATTCAAGGGACATAGGATATACCAGCTGTATACCAGCTCCTTACAAGCCCAGGAGGAAGAAGACTGAGTTCTCTTACAAACTCCTCTCATTTGCGTCATCTCAGGCGAATAGTGGGAAAGTTTTTCTTTCCTAAAGCTTCCCTGTTGTCAGATGTCAATACCTGTGTTGGCCACAGTGATACTGGAAGGGTTAAAGAGAGAATGTTTGCTCAAGGCCCTGGGTTCCTCTGAGAAACAGAAGAGTGTTATTTGAGAAGAAACAGACGCTCCAGAGTATTTTGTTTTTATCTGTTCAGATGCTTGTACAAGCAGCCGGCCAAGTTGGAGGTGATGGCTTGTTGCTTCTGTGATAGATTGACGTGTCATGGAGAGCTCGACCTATCCCATCTGAAAGAGGATGCTAAATGTCTCTCCATTCAAGTTCTTATATTTCTTTAGAACAGCCAGAGCAGGCAAAGGCAAGTCATGTAGTCACGATTCTAACTCCCCATCTGACTCTCTAGCCACTAGATGCTGTGAGCTGGTCAGCTATTGTGTATGATACCCTTGGTCAGTGAAATGGCACGGTAAAACCTAAGATGTAGTCAAAATCTTAGTCTTGGCCAGAAAGGTTTAAAAAATTAGAAGTACTAAATTTAAAGACAAAAGAACACACTCTTGACTCAAAGAAAATGAAGGACGCGGAACCCCAGAAAAACTTGGTGGCACTAGGTGGACTTGGTCTGATAGACTTGTTGTTTTTTAGGTGTAGTGACACCTGCAAGGGGTAGCCCATAATTTGATTTTTCAGTGAAGGTTGTTGACACTACGCTAAGGGAAATGGGGGGTGGGGTTAGCACTGATTAGAATTTTCCTTTTGTTCCCCCCAAGGAAAAAATTCTGCGTCTTCCTTACTTTTTATTCCAGTGCCAATTTCTTTGTCCCCGGCTAGGGTCACTGCTGAGTAACCATTAGGCTATATTGGGTCAGTCCTGCAGGACACCTCATCTCCCTCTGTAGCTGTGTTAGCATCATACCTTGTGTGTGTTAGTTCATTAACATGAGCTGGGGATTTCTGATTGTCAGGGGACCATGTTAGCAGGTCCCTATGAAAAAGTGTTCTGGTGAAAATTAGAGACATGGGTTATAATTGCCCCTCTGCCATGCATTCCCATCTGTGAGACAGGACACAGGTCCTATGGGCCGGGTTGCAGTCTATTAATGGCTTGGTTATACCATCATTAATACGATGGTTTTGACAGTGTTAATCACTATGGCTCAGGAAGACAGAACGACATCATTGTCTGTGTGGACCTAGACACAGCTTCAGCTAATCTTTTTCCTTCTCTTTCTGAAGAAAACAAAATGCTTTCCTTCCTCTACCAAACTCAGTAACACAGCATGAATGAGATAATGTAGGTGGAAATATCTTAGGGATACAAGAGAGATATGTTAAATAAAGCCTAGGTATTACTCTAACGGGAAGTGCATCCGCAGGTTTTGTTCCTTAAAATAAGTTCAGACTGTAAACAATAAAGTCTGCATCCTTGGGAGGAGACACATAAATATTTCAAGAGCACGGCACATCTCCACAATAGAGATGGTATCTCAGGCTCAGCATGTATTCAGCCAACAAGAATTTCTGAATGTTCTTACAGTGAGTTGGCTGGTTAAATATGTCATAATTGCAGTCTTCTAAAAATTTACACTACTATGGATAAAATAGATAATAAGGACGTACTGTATAGCACAGGGTACTCTTCTCTATACTCTGTACTGATCTATGTTGGAAAAAAATTTTTTAAAGAGTGGGGCTGGTGTATGGGGATGATCTGGAGGGATGATGTGGGGTGGGAGGTGGGAGGGGGTTCATGTTTGGGAGTTCGTGTAAAAAAATAAATAAATACAAAAAAAAAAGAGTAGATATACATACATGTATAAATGATCACTGCTGTACAGCAGAAACTTAGAACATTTTAAATCAACTGTATTCCAATAAAAATTTAAAAAAAAATTAAAAGTGAAAATAAAAATCTAGGTGCATTTCTGGGGAGTTCAAGGAAGATGCTCATTGTCAAAAACTAGATAAACGCTTTCATAGCCTTGAAAAAGTCATTATTTGTCCAGGTGTGCTGTTGGAAAACTTATAAAACATTGGGTTGGCCAAAACATTCGTTTGGGGTTTTCCCATAAGCTGTTACTCAAGTGAACTTTTTAGTGACCCCAATATGCACCCCACCCCAGTACTCTTGCCTGGAAAATCCAATGGATGGAGTAGCCTGGTGGGCTGCAGTCCATGGGGTCGCGAACAGTTGGACAGACTGAGCGACTTCACTTTCACTTCTCTCTTTCATGCATTGGAGAAGGAAATGGCAACCCACTCCAGTATTCTTGCCTGGAGAATCCCAGGGATGGGGGAGCCTGGTGGGCTGCCGTCTATGGGGTCACACAGAGTCGGACACGACTGAAGTGACTTAGCAGCAGCAATATATTCAATACAATCCAATAAGAGATCAGCCTTTCCTTTAAGACAAGAACCAGTGTCATGGTGATTGTTACAACAGGGCTGTCCCTTCTTCCGAATCAGAGAAAACAAATAGTGCCCATATGGTTGGGTCCAAGAGTAGGGAACTACATAGATTTTGTATTATACATTCATACAGAAAAGCAGCAGGGAAAACCATGCTTTAAAATTGATGGTCCCTCCCACCATCCCCACTTTCGCTTGGTTTCTAGCAGCCTCCGCCCTTTGCATCTTGCCGTCTCCTCCCACCATGTTGGATTAGGACAGATTTCTCAAAAGTGAGGGAGTTGTCGGTAGCCTCGAGAAAAAGCCCATCCACAGGAAGGCGCTTAGGATAGCGGCTGAGAAGAGATGACTCTGTTGGTCTCTTCTGCCCACTCCACCCACAAGAGTGCTCGTATGTGATAAAATGACATCTGCAGCCTCTCTGGGTCCCCCAGCCCTGTTTTCCTTTGAAATGACCACAGCTGTTTGGCTGGGAGTCCAACAGAAGGGCTTTGCTTCCCTTCTTGTGGGGCCATGTAGACTGCCCAGGTCCAGTAGATTCTGTAGGACTTTCTACTCATGAGTAAAAGAAACACATCTTGAACTTGTTACCCCTCAAACAAAACTTTCGCCTCTCTTTCCTATGACTGCCAGGGGCTTTGAATGTGGTGCCCCCAGAACTCCACTTTCCCCTTAAACCCTTTCCAGCCTAATTTCTCTCCCCTCCATTTGACCGAATTTTTTGCTCAAATCTTAGATCCCAGTGACTAGTCTCACGCCGCAAACCACTGGCCTTTTCTTGGTTCCAATTTCTTCGCCCTTCGCACAGCATGACCCAGAACCTCGGAGCTTTCCTGTCCTGAGTCTCATGGCCCTGTGCTATCTTGGTTTCATCGCTACTTCGCTGGCCTCTTCCCGCTGTGGCTAGTTTCTCTTCATCCTCCAACATTTGAATACAGGCCTTTGCCAAGGTTTGGACTTGACCCCGAATATCCTCTCCCCAAGTTGCCTTTTTGAGCCACTCAGCGCAGATTATACCAAGATTTCTGTCCACCTCGATTTGGCCTAAAGTATTATGTGTGTGTGCTGTGTGCTCATTCGTGTCCGATTCTTTTTGAGACCATAAACTGTAGCCCACCAGACTCCTCTGTCCATGGAATTTTCCAGGCAAGATTACTGGAGTGGGTGGCCATTTCCTACTCTAGGGGAACTTCCCGACCCAGAGGTAGAACCTGCATCTTCTACGATTCCTGCCTTGGCAAGCGGGTTCTTTACCACTCTACCACCTGGGAAGCCCCCAAGCATTGGACTTAGACTTTCAAACTGATGCTGATTGTCTGGACTGTTGCCCCAAATGAGCCATCAAAGTGGACCCCTTCCCTGAGGAATAACTCTGCTACCTTTTCCTACTTATGCACCCTTGAGACTCTGGGACATCTCCTAATTTCTAGTTGTCCCTCAAATCAGTTTAAAGCCTCTAAATCACGTATCTGCAATATCCACCACATCTGTCTTTTCTGTTGTGTTCCTCTGGTTAGCTCTCAAATCCTAACGCTGGCTCACCTCTCCCTGGTGCCAGTGGGTTAGCTTCAGGAGCGGGCTTCGCTTCTTCTCCCCCTCTGTTTAGAAACATCAAGAGTTTCCCGTTCTCTTCTTGTTTCATGCGTGCTTCTCAGCCTTGAATTGAGAGGTCAGTTCAACTAGAAATGAAACCCTGTCCCTTTCAACCACTCCTTGGGCCTTTCTCCTCTGGTTCCCTTTTACCTTCCACCCAAGTGGCCACCTTGGAGTTCTTCAGACTCGCCCCTGCCTTCCTACCCCAAGCATTTCCATGGGCTGCTTCCTTCCCAGATGGGCAAGGGATTAATGCCCTACACAGACCTCTACCTCCCCGTCAATATGTGGCTCATCCCCTGGCTACATCACAGTGAGGCTTCCTTCTGGAAGCCACTTCTGATTAAACATGGTCTCCTTCTCTGGCCTTGACACTCCCAAGAGCTATGTCTGTGCATCATTCGTATTCCTTCCAATTTCTATATTTAGTCATAATCATTGGTATTCAGCTTCCCTGGTCGCTCAGTTGGTAAAGAATCTGCCTGCAGGGCAGGAGACCTACGTTCGATCCCTGAGTTCAATGCCCTGGAGAAGGGAATGGCAACCCACTCCAGTATTCTTGCCCAGAGAATCCCACGGACAGAGGAGCCTGGTGGGCTGCAGTCCACGGGGTCGCAAAGAATCAGGCGTCACTGAGCAACTAACACCTCATTGGTATTCTGCTACTATTCACTCGGCTAGTTCGGAAGATGTTCCAGAGGGGAGACTGAGAGTGGTTCCCAGCCCTGGCAGCACCTCGCATGGGGCTTTGCCTGTAGCAGCTGCTCAATTAATATCTGCTGGATTGAACTGCCCGATGGACATCCTTCTCCGCGTGTTCACCTAGCGTCGAAGAACTGAGTCAGCTGCCCAGGAAAAGCTCTAACTTAATCAGATATATGCACACTTACACTTTTCCTTGAGATAGTAAACCCTTTATTTTTCAGGGTAGTGGTATCAGGCTTACACTTTTTTCTCTAAAAACCACTACTTTGAAAAGCCTATAATTTCTACACATGAGTAGCTTTAGCTACATCTCAAAAAATATGCAGAGGTACGGCTTGACCGGAAGCTCTTCTTTCTGTCTCACAGCCATCTCCACCATCTGCTTTAGAATTAGAGGCATCCAGCGTCTGAACCTTGCAGGCATAGTCCAGATTGCTAGTATGTTCTGACATCCCCACAACTCTTGGAATGTTGTGTCATAACTCTGTAAACTTTGTCTATTGTATATTCATATCTGGGCTCACATCCAAACCACCTTTACATAAGTTTCACACAAATAATTTAAAGCCTTCTTTCGTTCCAGCTGGCAACCCCAATAAATGCACATGCTAACTTCACAGCAGGCTTGCTGGGGGAGATGTAGAACTTGAACTTCTCCATGAGGGAGGGCAGAATGGGATGCATCCTGTGCAGAGTAGTGTAGATATGTTTGTCCACGTCACCAGGTAAAAAGCAAGCTCTGTGCCTTTGAGCAGCCACGTAAAGATGTGATCCTAGAGAGAAGACAGACCGAGGCAGCCCAAGGTGTTTCCTGAAGCAGACAGGGAGGGGTTTTCGCAGCTCCCCTGGCTCTCACCATAACAGTGCTTCCTGTCAGTTCAGTCAGTCAGTTCAGTCGCTCAGTCGTGTCCGACTCTTTGCGACCCCATGAATTGCAGCACGCCAGGCCTCCCTGTTCATCACCATCTCCCGGAGTTCACTCAGACTCATGTCCATCGAGTCCGTGATGAGCATTTCTTAAAGCTGTGTGTCACCGTGAGTGAGTGTCAGAGGGAAGGGGCAGTGAACCTGCGGTTCACGAACACCCCTAGGACAGCAGACACGCCTGCCACCATGGCTGGTTTCACATCCCTTCTGGCTCCTGATGCCCTGAACTTCCATGAGTTCTCTTGGGGTGTTTCTGGATGTTTCTGTTACATCTCTGGTCAGGAAACCCATAGCACCCCCTCACTCTCACATCTCCAGTTCCTCTGCATCCCGAGAACAGAATTTCCCTGGCTGGGCGGGGGAATGATGAGGTGGGCCGAGGAATAAGGGTCAGCAGATCATGCCCTCTGCTTGTTCTCATTTGGGTCCGTCTGTCCTGTGTTGTCATGCTCACAGTTGCCTATGATGACTCACTTGGTGGGCGGCATGTCCTCTGCATGTGGTACCTCTGGGAACCCACAGTGATCCTGAGTTCTAGAAGTGACAGCCTCCAAGTACCTGTGGGCTGGTGTGTTTCATCTTTCTGCACCCACACTTCCTCATCTGTGAGGTGGGAAGGGTGGGCCTCGGGCTCTGAGCTCCTATTGCCTCCAATATAAGGTTGGCCCAAAAGTTCGTTGGCTTCCCCATAAACTGTCATAGGAATAGTAGGCCCACCCGATATAAGAGGACTCAGCTTGTACAGGGGAATTCTGGTGCCGCAAGAGTTAATTCCAGAGGCTTTTTTTTTGACCGCTCAGCCTGGCCCCAGTCCCTGAGCCTTTCTTTGGCTTTTGACACAAGCCCCCACTGCCCCCCAACATCTTTCTTCTTTCTTAGATCTGCTGCTACTGCTAAGTCACTTCAGTCGTGTCAGACTCTGTGCGACCCCATAGACAGCAGCCCACCAGGTTCCCCCGTCCCTGGGATTCTCTAGGCAAGAACACTGGAGTGGGTTGCCATTTCCTTCTCCAATGCATGAAAGTGAAAGGGAAGTCACTCAGTCGTGTCCGACTCTTCCCGACCCCATGGACTGCAGCCCACCAGGGTCCTCCGTCCATGGGATTTGCCAGGCAAGAGTACTGGAGTGGGGTACCCTCGCTTTCTCCATTCTTACATCTAAGCTACCCCAGCTCCGCCCAGACCCTCCTTGCCTTTTACAGCACAGCCTCTGCCTATTCTTTTTATCCCTCCCAGACACGGACTTTATGTCTGTTTTCTATGTCCAAATTGTATCTGGCATTTAAAACTCTACTTTCGCAACATTTATTCCACAGAATCATTCACTTTTTCACCTAGACTTTAATCTTACCTGTTAACAGGCCTATTTTAGTGAATGAGTTATTTTTTACTTTTTTTCTTTAAAGTTTTTTTTTGATATGGATGATTTTTAATGTCTTTATTGAATTTGTTACAGTATTGTTTTTGTTTTATGCTTTGGTTTTTTCGCCACGAGGCATGTGGGATCTTAGCTTCCTGACCAGGGATCGAACCCTCACCCCCTACATTGGAAGGCAAAGTCTTAACCACTGGACTACTTCCACAGGGAAGTCCCACAAATGAGTTATTTAAAAGAACTATGAATGTGGTTTCAGAAATATTCACGTATTGTTCTGCCATTGCTGAATATAACATTTGCAGGCTGTGGAAATTCTGTGTAGGAATGAGTTGTTTATTCTTGAAACTAGATGAGCCACAGGCCAAGTTCGAAACGTAATTTAACTGCAGTTGATAACCTGAGTATTAACCTAAGCTCAGGTTTGATCACTAACACAGAAGTAGCTTTTACCTTATCTTTGCATTCAGCATAGCTTGTTAAAATTAGATTGTAAAGAATAGAAATTACATTGGCAAAAGTACAAAGGAATGAAACAGTGATTTTGTTCATGAATCCCATCTTACTCTTTATGTCTCCACGGCAGTGTAAGTTATGCAATGAACTATGAATCTATTTGTAAAACAGTCTTGAATTAAGGTGCTCACTCAGATGCCATTGTAAAAATAATTTTCTGAAATTGTGGTCTATCAACAGGAGAGAAGATGGCACTTTGTTGTCACCTGCTGAGGCCCATTCTAAATATTTTATTTCAGAAGCAAATCACACTCTAAATACAATGTTCAGATTCGTTTATTTCCACAATAGCATTTTTGCAAAGGTGTAATTTCATAATTTGACTTAGCATTGATAGCACATCATTATTTTGAAGCTCTTTGTAACCACTGGTTAATTCACACATCCTTGGGAAATTGTTTATTTGTAGTTTATTTGTACCAGACCCATTTTAGAATGAAATCACCCAAATGTATAAAGACTAACCAGCTTGCCAAAGGCCGAACAGGGAGAGAGATGTGGTTGAAACTTGCTGTCCTTCTGTGCGTGTCCTTTCCTCAGCATATCTGACCAGACACTTCCCAAGACTTTAAACACAGATGTGCCACCAATAAAGATGAATGTTAACGATTCTATTACGGGCAGGAAATTTGGTTTAAAAAAATAAGCCCAGGGCGTTCAACATGCAAATGTAAACAGAACGTAAAATGAATGAACATGTTAATTGTACTTTTCTCCTCTATTTGTTCCTCCTGAGCCAAAGTTTTGTTCAAGCAAATGATCAATGGTGGACTGACGTCTAGAGTTATTTAGCTAATTCCCAGCATTAATTGAAAAATGTCTAGTATTTCTAAACATCATCCTAAAAAAAGAACTTGAACGGTCAACCCCCATTACTTTTGTCATTTTTGTCATTACATCTTTCCTAGGCCTGACCTTGAGATTTTAAACTATTCGTTTCTTACCAATGTTGTTTGAGGGTTTAGTTTCTGCATTGATTGCACAGGCCCTGAGATTGATGGTGAACATGAGTTCACTGTGAAACGTTCATCATGACATAGACCTAGAAGAAAAATACACATGGAAATAAATTCAGAATTCACAAACTTGAAAGTTGGGAGAGATTCAGGCACTTTGTAAAACATTGTTTTTTTTGGACACCAAAACTCTTCCTCTAATACCTCAACTGTTGTCTGCTGCCTCAGTCATTCATCATTCATTCATTCACTGTGTGTTTATTGACTACCTAGTATGTGCCAATCACTGTTTGGGCATAGAGCACGGTGCCCTGCCTTCATGGTACTTGTGTTCCAGGAAGACAGTGATAAACAAGGAGAGCGGCTCCGGCAGGAGTATCCTCTGTGCCCTTCCAGGCTCATTATCTCCCCTGCAGTTCTAAGGCAAGCCCCCTGGGGACCTGGCTCTGGCTCCAAACAAGATGCATGTAGAAAATGTCTGGCTGAGGCAACTGTTGGCTGAGCATCAAGTTCACTGCTGGCTGCGATGCTCTTGCCTTGAACCCTCTGCTGGGGCTCCAGACTCTGTGATTCAGCCCTTGGCTGGGCTACTCTTGTTTCCCAAGTTCACATCATCTCCAGCCCTGAATACTTGACCAGTGATGCCTATTCTCCATGCCTGGCACTGACTGGCTATTCTAACTCTAGGTGGTGTCTTGAGTAACAGGCTTCAGGAAGCAATGGGCATGGATGGAGTGAGCCCGTGACCTCCAGAGCTTCCCTGGATGGTTTGGGGTCACTTCAAAGTATGAGAGCCAGCTCAGAGGGGCTGCGGGGTATATGGACTCTGGGTGATTCTTACACAGGAATCTCAGCGGGGACTGGACGCAGTCAGCTAGGACTTTTTGGAGTTGGTTTATAGTCCAAGCAGCCATTTTACTGGCTCTTCAAGTGGAATAAATTCAGCAGGAAGGAAAGAAAGAAACTGTAGGAGATCTTTTCTTCCTTATATCCCTAGGCAAGGTATAAAAATAACAATTCTTCGATAAAAACATTAGTGACTAAGTAAACGGGTAGATGCTTCATCTTACCATTCCATCTTCATCTCTTCCCAAAAAAGGTCCCCATCACTCCCTGAACATAAGTACTGGCAGTGGAAATAGAAAGAAAAAGGTATCATCAAGGAGATGTGGACAGACCTTAACCAGTGATAGGATTTGAAGGGAGTTGAAGACTGGGACATTACGGATTAAACGTCTCCATCCTCAGGTCTGAAGATACCGTAGTTCCAGTAATGCCAATAGTTAGAGAAACGAGACAGTAGGTCCCATTTCAGACATTCTGAGCTGCTTTTGAAATAGACACACAGCATTCTATTGCATTTGAAGTAAGATGGTCAAGTTCAATGCTGATAAAAATGGGTTTGACCGTTTAGTCTTAAGGGAAGGAGGACGCTAAGAATTAACTTGCTAGACCTGCTATGTCACCATGTCGGGGGGGAGGTGGGCAGGTATGTTTGCTATCACACGATACCTCTGGTTGATTAGTAGTTGCCATTTGGCACGCGTTCCAGAAAAAAGTAGCAGAATGGACTGCAGTGCCTGCTGTGAGCATGAGGAAGCAGGGTACCCAAATGTTACCAATCTGCTATCTTTAATTCATATGCAGAAGCAGCCTCTTTGGCCAATAGGCTAAGCACAGAATGGCAGAGAAGAGTTCTATTTGGAACAAACATTTTTGCTAATTGAATAAAAAGGCATGCATATTTATTTTTCTTGAGCACAGAGTTATCAGAAATAAATTTTAAACTCTAATTGTTACATAAGCCCACTGACAATTTTTGGATTAATTTCTCTGTTTTAAATGAAGTCTAATGTATGTGTTCCATAGAATCACTTTTTAAAACTCAAGGTTTGCAGTTTCTCTTTTTTAAAAAAATACCATATTTATAGTTCTAAGTAGAACTGTTCTGTGTGGCTTGGCAAACCCAATATTCTGTTTTGCACAATAGGCCTTTTCTGGAGACATGTACACACACTGAGTTTGCATATGTATGAGGAAGCCATGCTGCATATTTTTCCCTTAAATAAATATTTGAAAAACACAAGAAAATAAGTCACCCGTAATCCTAACACTCAAAGACAACACTGTCTATATTTTCATATGTCTTTTTTCAGCCTTTTTTCCTTTGCATTTGGAAATACTCATGTGTTAGAAAAAGAGATGATTCTTTACAGACACCTTTTATACTATCATTTTCTCTAAAAATTACATTTTAAGCAAAATGTTAGGCCCTTAACTAGTTTTTAAAACATCTTTTATAAATCACATGGTCTTTGCAAAATAATAATTTTAATTCAAACTGCTTAGGATATTTAGAGTGCTTTCAATTAGTCAGAATTATAAGCAAATGTGAATGATGCTGAGATCTACATCTATATGCATGTCTTTATGTATCTTTGAGAATTTCTGTAGAAGAAATTTCTAGAAGTATGATTCCTGAACTGAGCAATAAAGGCAGTAATAAAATTCTTGAGACAAATACCAGCTCACTTGAGAGGGATTTTCTCAGGGATAAAGGAGATTGATAATGTTTATTTTAAAGTTACATCTACATTTTTAAAGAAATTGATATTTTTATGACATAAATTGATACTTAAAATCAGGAATTGGCACATTTTTTGCCAAGAAGCAGGTAGTAAATATTTTAGGCTTCTCTGGCAAGACAACATCAATGTCAATGACTTAACTCCACCATCATAATGAGAAAGTAGCCACAGACTGTAGGTAAATGAATGGGATTGTCTGTGTTCCAGTAAAACTATTTACAAAAACAGGCAGGGTTGGTCAGACAGATTGGCAGGTCATAGTTTGCCAACCCTAGTCTTAATTTAAAATTTGGCTGTTCTGTGAAAACTTCTGAATTTGTGGCTCTCAAAGACTAGAAGCCATGTTTGTAGAGTTCCTTTTCTGAAGATTTGAGCTTGTAGGATTGTGAATCCCTCCAGTTACAGACCAAGGAGGGCAGTCAATCTGTTTTCACTGCAAGGCAGTTTGGAATCTAAGCAAGGAAGCTATGAATCAGCCTGTTGTTTCAACATATGTGAAGTACGGCGCGGTCTATAAAGTTAAGCTTCTGTTTGCCTCTGTCAGGCAGCTGTTCTTTCTGCCCTGTATTTTCTCTTAGTGCCCTTTCTTGAGAAATTCACTGACTCCCAGAGTAAGACTCATATCTATGTATACCAATGAATTGCACTCAATATTGATTCAATCAAGGCCTCCATCACTTATTAATTCTAGCATTACTGCACAGTTCCTAGGAAAACAAAGCTGAAGCCGGAAGGGAAAAATCTGAGAAATAACTTTGTTCTCATGGAACCTACCCAACAGGCAATATTTTCCCCAGATGTTGAGCATACAATTGCTTTTCCTTAGGTGACCCTATGTAGAGCAGCTAAAAGACCTCATTGACTACTTTTAGAAAGATGTAAAGCAAATATAAAAGAAAATAAACCAAGTGTAACCTCCTAAGTAATGCTACTATGACAGAGATAATTAGCAATTATCTCTCAAAGAAACTTGTGAATTGACCAGAGGGATAAGATGTGTTTATCATGTTATTTCAGCGGTTGTCTACCTCCCTTCTGAAGGTGCTTTGAATTCGGAATCTTTCTGGCACAATGAGGATAAAGGGAGCTGCTTTCGGAAGCTGTTGGTTTATACATAGATGCACACACTCGCACGCACACACACACCCTTCTGACCCCAAGAATGCAAAACCAGCTGCCTTCATAAACACCACATCTGAGTCCAGCAGTGGTTATATGCCCATTGTTTCTGTCTTTTATTTATCCTGGAGAAACAATGTGAGCTTGATGTACACAGCCCTCTGCCAATAATAGAAGTGTGTGCCCAGTCAGCCCAAGCAAGTCACAAAGAGATGGAGAATAAATGGATTTGACCTAGCAGATTAGTAATAACAATAACTTTCCTGCACGTGCACAGACACACCACATACACACCATATATGTATAAGAGCTGCAAGTTAAAATTTTGGTTAGAAAGACTTTTTCACCAAAAAAAACTCACATTGTGTTGCCATCATAAGCATCTAGTCATAGTACACATATTTTAAAATGTGTAGAAAGTTTATAAACACACATCTACTGCTTGGAAGCTAGCCAGGAAGATAACCCTGGATTTACATTCTGATCCTTCTTTCTGATGGAGGAAAAAACAGGCATTTCGACAGTGGATGATTTGCCCAGTAGGTGGGTCCTTGGTGCCAGCTTGGTTCTCCTGATCCCCAGGAAAGTGGTCCTCTCGCCTGTCCACCCTTCCTCTTCAGCTCTGGTGCGTTTCCTCTCTGTGGTTTGTTGCAGGCTGTGCGTAAGCATGATTTGGTGCTCTGGGATGCATGCATGTTTAGATTTTAATTTTTGTCATCTTGAAGGATAGAACAGGCACCAACGGGTAGAAGGGCTTTCCAGGTGGCACTAGCTAGTGGTAAAGAATCCACCTGTCAATACAGGACATGCAAGAAATGTGGGTTCTACCCCTGGGTTGGGAAGATTCCCTGGAGAAGGAAACGGCTATGCCCCAACAAACTTCCCAACTCGTAAAATAGAATTTCTCAGGGATGTCCAAGTTTCAGTTCAGTTCAGTCACTCAGTCGAGTCTGACTCTTTGCTTCCCTGTCCATCACCAACCCCTGGAACTTGCTCAAACTCCTCTGTTGAGTCAGTGATGCCATCCAACAATCTCATCCTCTGTCATCCCCTTCCCCTCCTGTTTAATCCAAGTTTAATCTTGAGTTATTTTAGCTTAAGAGTGTCACACATTTTTAAAAATGGTCTTAGTACATTACATACTGCTGCTACTGCTGCTGCTAAGTCACCTCAGTCGTGTCCAACTCTGTGCGACCCCATAGATGGCAGCCCACCAGGCTCCGCCATCCCTAGGATTCTCCAGGCAAGAACACTGGAGTGGGTTGCCATTTCCTTCTCCAATGCACGAAAGTGAAAAGTGAAAGGGAAGTCACTCAGTCGTGCCCGACTCTTAGCGACCCCGTGGACTGCAGCCTGCCAAGTTCCTCCATCCATGGGATTTTCCAGGCGAGAGTACCAGAGTGGGGTGCCAGTGCCTTCTCCGAGTACATTACATATGTTTGTACAAATGCAGTTCAGCACATAAGAACAGTTGTTATTCACCTAAATATGTGACAGCGTACCTTAGAAGGGAGTTGCCAGTGAAGTCACCCAAACCACTGATTCCTGCTACTGTCCCCACAGAGCTGCATATCGGGCCGTTGCAACTGTCACAGGTGCTCATTTGTGGCCTGACAGGACACACCATCATGCTGCCCACGGTTCTACAGCAGGTCACACTGCAGTTACAAAGAACTGACTCTGTTGTTTCCATTTCCTCAAATCCGTCTGGTTGCATGAATGCTTTTACTTTGAGGGGGTTCATTGCTTGGACTTAAGACATAGTTTTCTACTCTCTTTCTAGCCTGGTGAGGGACCATTTCATAAAGCAATGAGCTTCTCTCTCCCCAGAAGCTTTCAAGCAGTGGCCCGATGCCATCTTCCGGGGGGAATGCCATGCATTTTTGTAAAGATTCAGACCTAGACCGAATGGGTTCACAAGTGAAAGGGGATGAGCAGATTGAATGCCAATCACATGGCCTTTGGTTGAGATAGAGTCATTTTATTTTGCTTTCCAGAGCACATAATGAAAGACACAGCTTATCTCGAAGCTAAGTTTGAACTGGATACTGTCACTGGAATGGTTGCTAGGGGACAGTCATCTGTACTAGCCTTCTGGTGCCCTGTGAGCTGAGGAGCAAAGGGACCAGTGAGGCAATAATTTGGGCCAAAATTGGAGTTTGGAATTAACATACACACACTGCTTTATATAAAATAGGTAAACAAGGACCTACTGTATAGCACAGAAAATTATACTCAATATTTTGTAATAAACCTATAATGGAAAAGAATCTGAAAAAGAATATATATGTGTACAAGCGAATCACTTTGCTGTACACCTGAAAGAAACACAGCCTTGTGAATTAACTATACTTCACTAAAAAATATAATTAACCTGTGGTGGATTCATGTCAATGTATGGCAAGACCAATACAATATTGTAAAGTAATTAGGCCTCCAATTAAATAAATAAATTTATATTAAAAAAATTAAATAATTGGGGGCTTGTGGAGCAGGACAGGGATGCTGACTAGAACCTCTTAGGAGGGAAAAATGCTACTGAGGTCTCTTACACCACACTTGTGTTCTTCCCCATTCTCTTAGCTTTCTCAAGTTTTTGAAAGGGTTATACAGTACTTCTGGGGGTAGGGATTCCATGCTAATAAGGGAAAGGAAACCAATGAAAGAAGAGGGAATGGAGGCCAAAAATGGAAAGTATTTTACTGACAAAGTCTTGGGTCAACTCCTAAACTAACTATTATAATGTATTTCAGTTCTTTTTGACTGTTTGGCCTTTGTTTATGTGTTACCCAAATTTCATCTAACTATTTCCCAAGAACAGCTAAGTATTGAACAGGAAATGCTTGTTTCCTCATGTGATTTGGTTAAATTCCCCCATTTATATCTTGACAGGAAAATAGATTCTCAAAATTTGAAAAAAACCAGAATCTTCATTTCTTCTTTCTCATCACTATGCCAGTATTATTTGACCTCATTCAGTAAAAAAAAAAAAAAATGGGTGGTATATATATATATCATATGCTAGTAGCATTAGTGGATATGGGACACAGAAAGATCAAGAATGCTTTGTTTGTTGTTTGTGAAGGGGTTACAGTGAATGGGGGAGACACGACTTGTAAATAGATATTTTATAGCTTAGGATGCAAGTGCTGTGGCCAAAGGGAAAGTGAGGCGTTTTCTACCCAGTTTGGTTGGTTTCACTTTCCACTTTTCACCTCTATCGCATTTAGCATTTACTTTCTTCTTATTAACCATCAACTTCTGACATAGAGATTCAAACTAAAATCTGACTTAGAGACTGTGAAACCCTTCCACATTGACAAAATTTGACCTTATCACACCATTTCCATATTATATTGTCAGTTGGAAAGAAATTAGATAGCGTTTAAACGTGAAGTTGTTCCTGACCTGTTAGAACCAATGTAACGTGGAAGGGAGAGACAACTGTGCTACTCAACCATGGATTCACAAAGAGTTGGTCACAACTTAGCAACTGAACAACAACAGCAATCTATTTCAGAAGGTGGAGATCATCCAAATAAGGATTAACCGGGCAGTCTGTAACAGAGTCACACAGTACATGATAAGAATTCAAAGCACTCCTTTTCCTCATCAGATGAGTAAAAAGAACGGGTTCTAATAAACCCATACAGGAAAGCATGTCTTTTAAGAATGTTTGTTTGTTTGTTTTGGTTCAGACTTTGATCTGTTTACCCATCTTAGAAAGAAGATAACCAATGATTTCATAGCTTCCTCTTTCACTTCACTCTTACATACTGAGGTCCACAACCAGATGTGATCAACTAGAAAGGAATGCAAAGCATGGTGACTGATGAGGGACAGATTTTGCCTGAATTTAATAGATTCTTTTGAGATGATGGGGTTGGCAGAGGAGGGGAGATGAGCTGCCTTGGATAGAGATGTTCTCAACTTTGAAAAGTGGACCTGTGGCTATAAAGTAATACAGTCGACTCAAAAACAAACATGGTGGTTTAGTCACTAAGTCGTGTCCAACTCTTGCAACCCCATGGGCTGTAGCCCACCAGGCTCCTCTGTCCATGGGATTTGCCAGGCAAGAATACTGGAGCGGTTTGCCATTTCCTTCTCCAGGGTACTTCCTGACCCAGGGATCAAACATGGGTCTGTTGTACTACAGGCAGATTCTTTACTGACAGAGCTACCCAGGAAGCCCCTAAAACAGACATACCCAGAGTTTTTAGTGATACGTGGAAAGACATCTCCAACTAATGTCATCAGCCACGCTTCCATTTCTCAAACACAGTTTGGGGGATAAAAGGAGCCTTTTTGTGTAGAGTCATTATTTCCAAACTCTGGGGTCCCCAAGGTTGCCAGAGCACCTCATGCAGCTCCCCTGTCCCCCTTTCCTGCTCTGAAGTCTGGTCAGCTTGTCCTCCCTGGATGTTCATCGGGCAGGGCCACGGCTCGGAGGAATCTATATTTCTCTAGCCCCTGCGTCTTCCTTAACAGACAAAGCAGCTGAAGCTGATCAATTTGTGTGTGGCCCCTGGACTCCTGACAGGAGGCCTGGCACCTCTGCCACGGATGGCTAGTCATGTGCCCTTCAAGAGAACATCTGATCTCAAAGTGTTAATGGCTGAAAATTTGGGGGAAGTCCTTATCCAAGGGCCATCTTTTGATCAAGGAGGGGCCCTCTGCCTCAGAGGAAATCTTTCCTGTTTACAGAGAGCTGCAGCTTTGAAAGCCCTGGCAAGCTGTGGGCCAGCCTCCTTAGCTTTTATGCAAAGGGACCAAACAGGATGAGACCAGGATGGAAACTGAATATCATAGGAACCCAGGGGGGCAGGAAGTAACAACATAAGAAGGAATTCTTGATTAAAAGTATTACTGGAAAGGTTTGTGCTGGGAGGGTCAGAGATAACGGTTTTAAAATATGTTGGACTGTGTACCTGTTTATAGTTAAGAAAGCCATTAGCCCACCTTTTCTTCAGTTCTGTTTCCCTTGTCACATTATTCTCCACTTTGGAGCAATCTGAAATATCTTTTCTACCCGAGGACTCTTCTAAGTGTGTTTGGGAAGGGAAAGACAACCAAACTTCATTCTTTTTGATATTATTTTCTGTGTGGACTAGAACCTAGGAAAGACCATATTATTCTTTATAGAATTAATTATTCTAGAACTAATCATTAAGAGATTGAAAACAGTGTGTAAAGGTTAACGTTGCTATTCACAAAGATTTTTCCACACTCTGACATAGATGTTTGTGAACTTTTAAGAAAGTGCCTCAAAAATCAAGCATTACTATACAGTGTTTCCAAAACTGTGTGTGTGGTGGTGGCTGGTGACATCTCCCTTGTGAAGTCAAGACCCCCACCAAACGCCCTGCTCATTTTCCAATCCGGCTCCTGGCACCACCCAGTCCCCAAGTGACCCCTGAGCCCCACCCACCAGCTCCATCTCCACAACCTGGATGAGCCGCCCACAATCCCCGATTCCAGACAGGAGTCTTAGTAACAGGTTTTTATCACTGTCGTCCTGTGCCAACCGGAGAATAAATCGTCCTTACCAGATGCTCCGCGTTGTAGAAAATGTGCTTGTGCAGAATTCCACATCGGTCTCCTTGCCTCGCACCCAGCAGGTGATATTTATGGACTGTTTACAAGTCCCTCGCATATGGCATTCTAAGGAGGTTTGTAACTTTTATATGCTGTCATCCAGTTTATTTATTTTATGCAAACCTCCTAGAGGTCAGCCCTCTTCTGCCTGCCTCCGTAATGTCAGGCTGAAGAAAAGATCCTCAACCTAACCTCAAGCCAGAGGAACTAAGCAAAGGGGCTCTCCATATGCGGGGCTCCCGCGCATGCGTCCCTGAGTCCCTCGACAGGACGCTGCAGGCGGAACGCGGTGGGAACCCGGCAGCGACTCTTCCTCCGCCAGCGATGCTGCAGTCACGCTCCCTTCAGCGAAAACGTCTGCCCGCTTTGGACTTGGCTCAGCTCACATGGAGGAGAGAGGGGCCAGCAGTCCTGGGGAAGACGTGTGGTCAGCACGGGAGGTGAAGCCAGGTCACATCCCCGCCTGAAAGTGCTCACAGCATCCCTGCTACGGCCTCCGTGGGTCCCTAGGTCAGCAGGCAGCCGCGCTTCCGAAGGCCTCACCCCGCCACCGTCCAGAGTGGGGCGTGGGGACTCCGGCACCCGGAGGCCGTGACAGACCTGTTCTGAGAACAGCTCTGACTTTACAGCCCTCCTGCCAGGTGGACTCGCAAAATGTGTAGAGGTTTTATCGCTGTCAGAGGCCAACGAAAACAGGAGGCAGGTGTCTTCTTGTCCTTTCGAAAACCAAGATAAAGGAGTGAGGTTATTGGGTCACTGGAAATGCTTCACTAGTACTGGGTGTGTGTGTGTGTTTTCTGATTCTTGGTTTTGTTTTGTTTTTGGCTGCTCCACGGCTTAGTGGCCATATGTGGTATCTAGTTTCCTGACCAGGGATGGAACCCGGGCCCCCTGCATTGGGAGCGTGGAGTCTTAGCCACTGGACCACCAGGGAAGTCCCATCACTAGCTGCTAGTCTGAACAGAAGTCTAGGCCGACTCCTTTGGCTGTGAAGGGGGTGTGGGCACGCAGGCACCTGGGTACTGTGACCATGGCAGTTTGCCTGGAAGGAGAGGGTGGCAAGCTCAGAAAGGGAATTTCTTTCAAAAGTGACTTTTCCAGGTCACACAGGTCATCTTGTTTGGTTTCCACAGATGCACATAAAGAGCATTTAGCAACCGGGAGTTCAGGTAGGAAACTGACAGGAGGCCCAGGGATCCCCCCAAAGTTCTGCAGCTGCTCTAAAGGCAGTCAGGACAATGCTCAACCAAGCACATCCCTCAGAATCAACTGCCTCCAGCAACTTTTACAAAATATCCGAAACTGGTCCCTGCCTCAGACATCCTGAACTACGATCCTAGGGATGGCGCTCTGCAAGGACCAGAGACANAAAAAAAAAAAAAAAAAGGGTGGTATATATATATATCATATGCTAGTAGCATTAGTGGATATGGGACACAGAAAGATCAAGAATGCTTTGTTTGTTGTTTGTGAAGGGGTTACAGTGAATGGTGGAGACACGACTTGTAAATAGATATTTTATAGCTTAGGATGCAAGTGCTGTGGCCAAAGGGAAAGTGAGGCGTTTTCTACCCAGTTTGGTTGGTTTCACTTTCCACTTTTCACCTCTATCGCATTTAGCATTTACTTTCTTCTTATTAACCATCAACTTCTGACATAGAGATTCAAACTAAAATCTGACTTAGAGACTGTGAAACCCTTCCACATTGACAAAATTTGACCTTATCACACCATTTCCATATTATATTGTCAGTTGGAAAGAAATTAGATAGCGTTTAAACGTGAAGTTGTTCCTGACCTGTTAGAACCAATGTAACGTGGAAGGGAGAGACAACTGTGCTACTCAACCATGGATTCACAAAGAGTTGGTCACAACTTAGCAACTGAACAACAACAGCAATCTATTTCAGAAGGTGGAGATCATCCAAATAAGGATTAACCGGGCAGTCTGTAACAGAGTCACACAGTACATGATAAGAATTCAAAGCACTCCTTTTCCTCATCAGATGAGTAAAAAGAACGGGTTCTAATAAACCCATACAGGAAAGCATGTCTTTTAAGAATGTTTGTTTGTTTGTTTTGGTTCAGACTTTGATCTGTTTACCCATCTTAGAAAGAAGATAACCAATGATTTCATAGCTTCCTCTTTCACTTCACTCTTACATACTGAGGTCCACAACCAGATGTGATCAACTAGAAAGGAATGCAAAGCATGGTGACTGATGAGGGACAGATTTTGCCTGAATTTAATAGATTCTTTTGAGATGATGGGGTTGGCAGAGGAGGGGAGATGAGCTGCCTTGGATAAAGATGTTCTCAACTTTGAAAAGTGGACCTGTGGCTATAAAGTAATACAGTCGACTCAAAAACAAACATGGTGGTTTAGTCACTAAGTCGTGTCCAACTCTTGCAACCCCATGGGCTGTAGCCCACCAGGCTCCTCTGTCCATGGGATTTGCCAGGCAAGAATACTGGAGCGGTTTGCCATTTCCTTCTCCAGGGTACTTCCTGACCCAGGGATCAAACATGGGTCTGTTGTACTACAGGCAGATTCNTGCAACCCCATGGGCTGTAGCCCACCAGGCTCCTCTGTCCATGGGATTTGCCAGGCAAGAATACTGGAGCGGTTTGCCATTTCCTTCTCCAGGGTACTTCCTGACCCAGGGATCAAACATGGGTCTGTTGTACTACAGGCAGATTCTTTACTGACAGAGCTACCCAGGAAGCCCCTAAAACAGACATACCCAGAGTTTTTAGTGATACGTGGAAAGACATCTCCAACTAATGTCATCAGCCACGCTTCCATTTCTCAAACACAGTTTGGGGGATAAAAGGAGCCTTTTTGTGTAGAGTCATTATTTCCAAACTCTGGGGTCCCCAAGGTTGCCAGAGCACCTCATGCAGCTCCCCTGTCCCCCTTTCCTGCTCTGAAGTCTGGTCAGCTTGTCCTCCCTGGATGTTCATCGGGCAGGGCCACGGCTCGGAGGAATCTATATTTCTCTAGCCCCTGCGTCTTCCTTAACAGACAAAGCAGCTGAAGCTGATCAATTTGTGTGTGGCCCCTGGACTCCTGACAGGAGGCCTGGCACCTCTGCCACGGATGGCTAGTCATGTGCCCTTCAAGAGAACATCTGATCTCAAAGTGTTAATGGCTGAAAATTTGGGGGAAGTCCTTATCCAAGGGCCATCTTTTGATCAAGGAGGGGCCCTCTGCCTCAGAGGAAATCTTTCCTGTTTACAGAGAGCTGCAGCTTTGAAAGCCCTGGCAAGCTGTGGGCCAGCCTCCTTAGCTTTTATGCAAAGGGACCAAACAGGATGAGACCAGGATGGAAACTGAATATCATAGGAACCCAGGGGGGCAGGAAGTAACAACATAAGAAGGAATTCTTGATTAAAAGTATTACTGGAAAGGTTTGTGCTGGGAGGGTCAGAGATAACGGTTTTAAAATATGTTGGACTGTGTACCTGTTTATAGTTAAGAAAGCCATTAGCCCACCTTTTCTTCAGTTCTGTTTCCCTTGTCACATTATTCTCCACTTTGGAGCAATCTGAAATATCTTTTCTACCCGAGGACTCTTCTAAGTGTGTTTGGGAAGGGAAAGACAACCAAACTTCATTCTTTTTGATATTATTTTCTGTGTGGACTAGAACCTAGGAAAGACCATATTATTCTTTATAGAATTAATTATTCTAGAACTAATCATTAAGAGATTGAAAACAGTGTGTAAAGGTTAACGTTGCTATTCACAAAGATTTTTCCACACTCTGACATAGATGTTTGTGAACTTTTAAGAAAGTGCCTCAAAAATCAAGCATTACTATACAGTGTTTCCAAAACTGTGTGTGTGGTGGTGGCTGGTGACATCTCCCTTGTGAAGTCAAGACCCCCACCAAACGCCCTGCTCATTTTCCAATCCGGCTCCTGGCACCACCCAGTCCCCAAGTGACCCCTGAGCCCCACCCACCAGCTCCATCTCCACAACCTGGATGAGCCGCCCACAATCCCCGATTCCAGACAGGAGTCTTAGTAACAGGTTTTTATCACTGTCGTCCTGTGCCAACCGGAGAATAAATCGTCCTTACCAGATGCTCCGCGTTGTAGAAAATGTGCTTGTGCAGAATTCCACATCGGTCTCCTTGCCTCGCACCCAGCAGGTGATATTTATGGACTGTTTACAAGTCCCTCGCATATGGCATTCTAAGGAGGTTTGTAACTTTTATATGCTGTCATCCAGTTTATTTATTTTATGCAAACCTCCTAGAGGTCAGCCCTCTTCTGCCTGCCTCCGTAATGTCAGGCTGAAGAAAAGATCCTCAACCTAACCTCAAGCCAGAGGAACTAAGCAAAGGGGCTCTCCATATGCGGGGCTCCCGCGCATGCGTCCCTGAGTCCCTCGACAGGACGCTGCAGGCGGAACGCGGTGGGAACCCGGCAGCGACTCTTCCTCTGCCAGCGATGCTGCAGTCACGCTCCTTTCAGCGAAAACGTCTGCCCGCTTTGGACTTGGCTCAGCTCACATGGAGGAGAGAGGGGCCAGCAGTCCTGGGGAAGACGTGTGGTCAGCACGGGGGGTGAAGCCAGGTCACATCCCCGCCTGAAAGTGCTCACAGCATCCCTGCTACGGCCTCCGTGGGTCCCTAGGTCAGCAGGCAGCCGCGCTTCCGAAGGCCTCACCCCGCCACCGTCCAGAGTGGGGCGTGGGGACTCCGGCACCCGGAGGCCGTGACAGACCTGTTCTGAGAACAGCTCTGACTTTACAGCCCTCCTGCCAGGTGGACTCGCAAAATGTGTAGAGGTTTTATCGCTGTCAGAGGCCAACGAAAACAGGAGGCAGGTGTCTTCTTGTCCTTTCGAAAACCAAGATAAAGGAGTGAGGTTATTGGGTCACTGGAAATGCTTCACTAGTACTGGGTGTGTGTGTGTGTTTTCTGATTCTTGGTTTTGTTTTGTTTTTGGCTGCTCCACGGCTTAGTGGCCATATGTGGTATCTAGTTTCCTGACCAGGGATGGAACCCGGGCCCCCTGCATTGGGAGCGTGGAGTCTTAGCCACTGGACCACCAGGGAAGTCCCATCACTAGCTGCTAGTCTGAACAGAAGTCTAGGCCGACTCCTTTGGCTGTGAAGGGGGTGTGGGCACGCAGGCACCTGGGTACTGTGACCATGGCAGTTTGCCTGGAAGGAGAGGGTGGCAAGCTCAGAAAGGGAATTTCTTTCAAAAGTGACTTTTCCAGGTCACACAGGTCATCTTGTTTGGTTTCCACAGATGCACATAAAGAGCATTTAGCAACCGGGAGTTCAGGTAGGAAACTGACAGGAGGCCCAGGGATCCCCCCAAAGTTCTGCAGCTGCTCTCAAGGCAGTCAGGACAATGCTCAACCAAGCACATCCCTCAGAATCAACTACCTCCAGCAACTTTTACAAAATATCCGAAACTGGTCCCTGCCTCAGACATCCTGAACTACGATCCTAGGGATGGCGCTCTGCAAGGACCAGAGACAACAGAACAGACTGAGGCCCCGGTCTCAGCATCCAGGCCTTCTGATCTAAAAGCTGCCATGCTGAGCAAGTCTGCAGGCCTGGTGGACTTCTGCTCAGAAAGCTAGTGACCGGAAGAAAGGGTGGTCCCAGTGGGGAAAGGCAAGGCTTCTGTGGTGGGGCTGAGACAGAGCTGACATCCTGGTAGAAGGAATAAGGTGTGGCTTCCACAGCCCTATCCTGGGATCACCACTTACTCTAGTGGAACCTCATTAAGCCTCCTTGCTCTCAACTATGAAGTAGACCTACAAATCGTACCTTGTGGTGTTATTGGTTATAAAATGAGATTGTGGAGGAAAAGTGCATAGTTAATTTCCTGGTACAAGTCTGTGTTCATGAGGAGGGGAAGGCAACGGCACCCCACCCCAGTACTCTTGCCTGGAAAATCCAATGGATGGAGTAGCCTGGTGGGCTGCAGTCCATGGGGTCACAAACAGTCGGATAGACTGAGCGACTTCACTTTCACTTTTCTCTTTCCTGCACTGGAGAAGGAAATGGCAGCCCACTCCAGTATTCTTGCCTGGAGAATCCCAGGGATGGGGGAGCCTGGTGGGCTGCCGTCTATGTCGCACAGAGTCGGACACGACTGAAGTGACTTAGCAGCAGTAGCAGGCAGTAGAAGTTACGGTGGTGATGGTGGTGGAGTGTTTAGATTAATGGGAAGAATATGGAGCGTACATTCTAACGTTGTGCCAGCCTAGCTTAGAATGGTGACAGCTAGAATTCATATTATGTCTCTGTGTGCCTGGTGGTGGGTGTGCATGATGTTTAATCCTCACAAGCACCCCGCAAGACGTTCTCATACTCGTTTTACTAAAAAGGAAGCCAAATATAAAAAGTTTCTACAATCCACCTAGGGACTTCCCTGATGGTCTAGTGGTTAAGACTTTGCCTTCCAATACAGGGGATGCGAGTTCCATCCCTGGTTGGGGAACTAAGATCTTACATGTCTCATGGCCAAAAAAACCCCCAAAACATAATACAGAAGCAATCTTGTAACAAAGAAAGTCTCTAAAAAAAAAATTGTACAAAACTTTTTTTTTCTGTTCTAAGACTATAGAACTCGAGGTGGCAGATGAGTTTGAAACCAGATCCTTCTAATGCCAAAACCACAGCCTGTATGAAGCCTGACCAGATGCTTGGTTGGGGGACGTCGTGTTCCCCAGCCAGCCAATCGGAGGATATACAGTCCCTGTCGGCATGACTAGTTATGAGTGTGGTTATTTCCTGAGCGGTAACTGAAAAGCACTTGGGATCTTGGGAACTCAGATTAGATCGTGAAATGGTCCCTTCTACTGTGAGGCTGAAAATTCACGAGGTGTTTGTCAGGGTCAAGAGTGGCTGTGAACACACAGAAGCAGCTCTTTCAGATCCTTGGAGCTGTTAGCCTGTGTGGTCAGGGCCCACCTGCATATCTGAGTGCCCAGCAGGTGAGTTCTGGTCACCTGGAGTAGAGATAACTGACCGTGACTTTCACAAGCCACTCCTGGGACCAGTGCTGCAAATCAGCTCTCTTGCAAGTTCCCTTTCACCAGCTGAAAAAAATCTCTTCAGGGGATCCCAAGATCTTGAAAGTCCTCGCTTGGCTCCATAAAAACATGTGTATTTCATGCCTGCCAAAATGAGTGTGATTAACAGAAAAATGAATTTCAACTGTGAACTGAAGTTGATAAGTGTATTATTAACAGGAAAATATTGTAGTTATTTTCAAGAATAATGTAACACTTAGACATTTTTTCTTAAGAGTGGCATCTGATAGTCTGATTTTCTAGCACCACAAAGCCAAGCCTCTGTACTGTAGGATCTCAGTGACTCAACACCAGGGTGGATCTCGTTTTTCCCCTCCCCGCCCCCCCTAGTATCCTCAGAGTCTGTCTAATTTAGGACAGATAATCCTACGTTTAAGCCCCAAGTGTCTGAAGGCAGAGGAGTTTCCTGAGGACAAGATATACTTTGACTCCATGCAATATAAGGGAGGAAGTAAAATTTGCAGAGGCCCCAGCAATATGGCAGAATCCTTATTTATATTCGATGTAAATCTAAAGAAACTGAGAAATTCATAGCAAACGGCTCCTAAAAACAGCCTTGGGAAGAAACTTGTTTAACTTAGATTGTACAGATGAACTAGTCCCCCCCTTAAAAGTGTGCTGCTGATTATAATAAGACACACAGCCAGCTCATGGCCTTAAGTAAATTTGCCATAAATTAATTATATGGGATCACTAGAGATGAGAATGTTTAGTGTTTGTTTTTCTGTTACAGTTTGTGTCAACCTTCAATTTGTCATTTGTATTAATTTTAGAGTACTTGCAGTTGTGCTGCAAATATAGAAGTTGGCTGCACAGAAGACTTTATCTAAATTGGATTATTACATGTGAAAGTGAAAGTTGCTCAGTTGTGTCCAACTCTTTGAGACCCCGTGGACTATTCCATGGAATTCTCCAGGCCAGAATACTGGAGTGGGTAGCCTTTCCCTTCTCCAGGGGATCTTCCCAACTCAGGGATTGTACCCAGGTCTCCTACATTGCAGGCGGATTCTTTACCAGCTGAGCCACAAGGGATTATTAGGACTGAGATGCTAATCCCATCTGGGCTCTGGTGATGCCATCCATTTCAGGGAGCCCACTGCCTGGCCTGAAAGAGCATTGGCCGGACAGCCTTGGGTCTGTTCCCATTCCACCCTACCAGCTCTAGAGTGAGGGCGGCCCCTTGTCCCTCCCCTGGGTGAGGCGGCAATTACTGCTGGAGATCAACCCTCCCCGGCTCTCTCATTAGCATCCAGGCCTTCTAGGGGTCCAGAGACGTCTTGTCCTTCTCCTCCAAGAACAAGGCAGTTTGGAGATTTCCAGCTGGCTCAGGGCTGGCTTCTGTATAAGAAGTAGGATTAAGATGAAAAGAGCCTTTTTTCATGAGTCCACTTAGAGCCACTGAGAGGAAAAGGAGACCGAGAGTTCCAGAACAATCAAACTTAGTAGAGAGGTCAGTGGGCCAGGAAGGCAGCCTGGCTTCAAACAGACCTTCCTGTCTGTCTGTGGGTTCCTGCCTGAGGATACAACTGAAAGAAAAGAAAAGTGTTTTCAAAATTTAAGAATTTATCGATCCCTTTTACAGAAAAGCATGTCCACAGAACTTCTGCATTGAAAACTATTTTATTATAATCTTACTTATTCTACATATCGTCCAGATGTATCCATCTTTTATTTACGTTTAATGTCCCCATAGAATAGAGCAATGAAAGTTTACACATTTGTCCCAACAAAATTGTAAAACATGAACACTCAGATAACAACCTCAATTTGATGTAACGAATGATGGCATTTGGTAGAAACAAAATCCCTTTTATTGGGTAATATAATAATAGTAGGATGTCGTTGCAGTTTTATGCTTTACTTGTTATTAACTTAATTTCCTCGAGTTTCAGCATGATGGAAAACCCTTTTAGCCATTTTCATGGTCTTTGCTGGTTTTAAAATTTTTTTATTGTTTAATTTGTTTTACCCACTGATAGAATTAATGGTCTATTAATCATGAATTAATTTAATGGTGTACCCCCAGAATATCATGTTGGAAAAAACTCTTAATGAAAGAGTTCTTTTAATGAAAAGTTCTACACTGCCTAGTTATGTCTAGAGTTACTGTGGATTAACTATGGCTTATTGATTTCCCAGTGAGAGGCACCATAGTAGGTGTCAATCCCTCAGTCATATCCGACTCTTTCCGACCCCATGGACTGTAGCCCGCCAGGCTCCTCTGTCCATGGAATTCTCCAGGCAAGAATACTCGAGTGGGTTGCCATTTCCTTCTCCAGGGGATCTTCCCGACCCAGGGATTGAACCTGTATCTCCTGCATTGCAGGCAGATTTTTTTTACTGAGTCACCAGGGAAACCCAGAGGCACTGTGGATCCTGGGTTTTTTTCGAGTTCAGCTCTGTGTTAATCCTGAGTTTTCAGGAGATGAGTCACTCTCCCTCCACTGTGTCTTTTTCCACACAGGGAGCTTTCCTGTGGCTGCACTTGGCATGCACTGAATCATAAACACAAACACTCATGTGCCTGCAAAAACACATGGCAGTATTCCTTATATGGTGGTGACTGAGGATGTTTGGCTTGTGCTTTTTTAAAAGATAATCATCAAAATGAAAACCTACCATTTCTAAATTCTTTTATAACTCTCTTGACACTTGAAGAATGGCCAGTCTGAGATCCATTGCCCACATCTGACATATTAGAGATGGTATCAGAGCAAGTCAGAGGCTCTGGGCCATGACCAGTGGCTATGATGGAACCAGAACACAGCATGACTGTTTTGAATCGGGGTGTGTTGGTGAGGGAAAGGGCCTTGGAGATCTTCCAGGGCAAAGCCTTTTGGGTGCAGATGAGAAAACAAAGGCCCAGAGAGGTCAGGTGACTCATCCAGCATTACCCAGCTGTTCAGCAGCAGAGTTTGACTTACAACTCTGCCCTCTTGTTTCCTTGGTCAAAGCCATACCCATCACAGTTGCCTGCTCTGGGCAGCTTAATGGATGAATAGCTATGACACTGCGGGGAAGGCAATGGCACCCCACCCCAGTACTCTTGCCTGGAAAATCCAATGGACAGAGTAGCCTGGTGGGCTGCAGTCCATGGGGTCGCTAACAGTCGGACAGACTGAGCGACTTCACTTTCACTTTTCTCTTCCATGCATTGGAGAAGGAAATGGCAACCCACTCCAGTATTCTTGCCTGGAGAATCCCAGGGATGGGGGAGCCTGGTGGGCTGCCGTCTATGGGGTCACACAGAGTCGGACACGACTGAAGTGACTTAGCAGCAGCAGCAGCTATGACACTGAGGAAGTAGTCCTTATTTAATGTTGTTATTATTGCTTAGATATGAAACAGATGTTAGTTTACTCCCAGGTTCATGTATATAGCATGAACCCGTTAGGATTTTATCAATCCAAGAAGGGCATATTACTTCTTTTCTTCCTCATTAACTTTCAACTACTGACTCTTCTGGCCCATTGTGTCTCTTGGCATAATTACTAGAAATGGGTTTTACTGAAGCAGCGTTGCGTGTGTGTGTGTGTGCACGTATGTGTGTGTGCACGTGTCTGTGTGCTGTTAGTAGATGTCAAGCATTCTTCTTTCAAAGATAATGGATGTGTTTTCTGTTTTCTCCCCTTTGCTGAATGCTGACAGAATGTGTTTTAATAGAAGTACTGGATTTGCAAGAGAGAATTCAGAATTAAGCACAAACTGCTGCAAGTGCTGGTCGTGTGACCTGTGGTCCACGTCACTTACCAGGGTCTCTGCTTTCTTATTCGAAACATGTAGGGGTCAGAGAAGATGCCCTCCAAATTCCCTTCTGTAATTCTGGTTCATGATAGTTGTCTTTGTTTCTAACACAATGAAATGAATTGTGTGTGGTTAAATATACCATCACCATTGTACAGATGAAACAGTGCAAACAGGTTGTAAAATTCTAAGGAAGCACTGGATGCCAAGATAGCAACTGAAGATGTTACGATTCAAATTTACTGGACCAAAAACATACCAGGAAAGGAAAAGGCTGGAGAAAGTCCCTGTCCTGATTACTGTGTTAAAGCGAGTATTTTATAAGCATTTCTTATCTTGTCTGAAAAGAAATAGAGAACTTAAGTATTCTGGGATAAAAAATAGCTTATGTTATTTAAGTATATGTGCATATGTGCATTTAAATAAATTGCAGAAACAGGAGAAGAAATGGTATGAAAATAAAATAAGACAGATTGGAATTGTCTCATAAAATTTGCTTAAAAAAAGTCAGGGTTATGGAATATAGGACTGGGTTATGAAAAACAGAATCCTACCAACTCTTGCTTGTTGACCTTTTGGTTTCTCTAGCATATTCGTGAACAATAAGCAAATTTTAAGAATCTTCACTCAAACAATATACATTTTCAAGGGCTCTGATGGATTGGGTTAATCCTTAACTACAAATAAGATAAAGCGGAAAGCAAGTTTTCGATGTCTGTACCAGGGGAGCTGTGGACTTTCTTCCTTCAAACAGAGACAAATCTGCTCACCTGCGTAAACTGGATTAGGCTGTAAATGAACCTCAAACCTTTCCAAGCCCTTCGATGTTTTGATTCTCACCAAAATGTTCAGACACTTGCCTCTGGAGGTTCCGTGTGAATGTCAGCAGAGTGGCACAGACATAGAAAACTTGCTTCCTGCTTGACCTTATTTGTAGTTAAGGATTAACCCAGTCCATCAGAGCCCTTGAAAATGTATATTGTTTCAGTGAAGATTCTTAAAATCCCTTTGTTTATTGTTCAGGAATATGCTAGAGAAACCAAAAGGTCAAAGACCAAGAGTTGATAGGATTCTGCTTTTCATGAAAAATTAAGAAAGAAGAAAATCCGTAGAGAAGGTTTACATTCTCAACCAACAGCAGTGAGAAAACGTGTTTGTTATGTCTGTGGGGAAAGTACTAGATGAGGTATCAGAAGACTTGAGGTTGTTTTTTTTTAACTTTTAATTTTATATTGGAATATAAGCCTGGAAATTGATGTGAATGAAATACAGTTTTATGTGGTTGCTGACATTTTGTTAGTAACTGAAACATGACTAATCTCTCCTAACGAATATAGAAATCAGCAAAAAGAGAAAGACATGCAACCATGACAAACATTAAAATATACAGTGTTGGCACAGTGGATGTGGAGAGGAAACTGACAGGAAACGCATGCTGGAATAATGATGATCTATGTAATACCTTGGCAAAGTATGAAAAAAGTGTGGCCTGCAACAACTTGAGAAGCAAATGCTTCAGGAGCCCACAGTTTCAAGGTAAGAGATTAGGAAACAGAACTTCTCAAGTATGTGTATGTGTTATTTGCTATTGTGTTTTATTATATCAAATGCAATACATATATATACATATATATTTCCCATATGATATGATATATATATACACATATATATGCCTGTATACAGCAAGCATTTATCATACGAAAATGTCTAAGAGATAAAAGGTGAGGCTATAAAGATGAATGAGATATAACTGGTGCAATCCACAAGCTTTCACTGGGTCTGTCTATCCAATTACTTGCCTTTAATACAGTCAGCTTCCTTGAGTGCCATACCATAGTAAGAATATAAGGACCAGCCAGAGATAGACAGGTTCTCTCAGGTTCTCTCTCATAAATTTTGCCAGAATTTTACAAAAGCTTGCTCTCCGCTGCCTACTCTTGCGCCCGTAATATTGTGGTGTCTTGGATACGCTGGCCTTCTGCCGAGGGCGTCTGCCCCTGGGCACTTCATTTGTGTATGTCACTGGACTGCACTCTGAATTAGCAACTTTGTTTCCCCACTCAGCTCCAAGCTAGGTAGACTTCATTATTTTGGGCAATTTTCAGAGAACCCAGACCTCTGAGTAGCGTACCTTCTGCCAACTCCCCCAGCCTTCTGTCAGAGGGAATTTTTTAAAACAGAGTATGAACATGCTTTTCACACAAATATAAAATGAACTGTTGTCAAAGATTTTGCATAACCCACTCACTAATGAGGGCACTGGTAAACGTTAGAACTATCCAAATGAGGATCTGACTTACAGAGCTTTATCTGGTCGACCAGAAAAGCTCTTTCTGTGCTTCTAGGCGTAGCAATTGTTTAGAAGCTATGGACAGCAAACACCTGCATAGCTGCCAGTTTTCAGTAGCTGCCTTTTCTCTCTACAGAGCGGTGGAATAACCCAGTCACACAATCAAAGGCAAAGACAGCTGTAGAATCAGACACTTCCAGCTCTGTCCACTAGACAACACCCGGCACTGAAGTAGAGGGAGATGCAATCGTCTCTTTTGCCCACTTTGAAGTCTTCCACATTTATTCCTGATGCACAATTAATTAAACTCTTGCCTCAGTGAGTCACCTCTTTCGCAAAAGGAAATAAACATTTACATATAGCCAAAGAGTCTTATGTACAAATAAATATTTGAACATTGGCTACCTAGAAAAGGAATTTTATATTCCACGTGTAAACATATTTTTGAGTGAGTTGGATTTACTAATATGTTATCAGGAAACAGCTATTCTCTTCCACTACTACTCATTTTAGTTCACTTTTTAAATCTATCCTTCCTCCTTCCTAACTGTTGATGGCAGCTTTACCAATGACTGTCAGGCAATCTGTGAAGACTCTTTCTTCTCCAGGTAATAAAATCTAGATTCAGATATCACAAAACCTCTAAATGTCCTCAAAATGAAATGCTTTTCCCTTTCCTGAATCAGGCCTGATTTTGAGTTGGAAATCTCTGGAAGAGAAACAGAAAGTGATCGGTTTTACCTCTATTTTCTGCTTCTCCTTCTCTTGTATTCGGTAGGTGATGCTTTGGGTCTTACGTGTTGAAGGCAAGGAAGCTCAAGGAAGAAGAGGTGCGCCTGACTGATAAGACTTGGAATCAGGTTTTGGAATGTTGTGGGCATGACGTATTGCAATTTCGCATCTTGTGATGGGGGTCTTGTCACTTGCCCCTTGCCTCTTTTGTCCTCTCCAGCTCTTGGTTTCCAGAAGTTTCCTTTTATTTTAGAGGCATCCTAATTCCTAGATGTTAGTCTAAGGAAGAGACCCTCTCAGTAGACAAACAAACTCTTCACTGTGATGACCACTTCTGCCTTCCTGGAGACCAGTGCAGCACTCAGAATCCTAGTACCATTCTCACTGCAAGCCCTTCTCTCTGCTGTTTCCAAACCAGGTTCTTTAGCTGCACCTTCCTACCCGGAAACTTCTCGGACAAATGTTAGATGCCAGAATCTCTGTCTTTCAGTCTCCAGGGAAAGCATGTCAAGCATTCAGTTCTTTTGAAAACCCCACTTACTCAACTTGAAGTGGCAAAAAGAAAATAACAGGCATAATTTTCCGCAAACTTGCCCTAAAGCATCCTCAGTCCGCAATCCCTTCACTCTCCGCCAGTGCACTATTCATACTTGTTTGTGCTGTGAGGTTGTGAATGAGTTAGATGCCAGAATCTCTGTCTTTCAGTCTCCAGGGAAAGCATGTCAAGCATTCAGTTCTTTTGAAAACCCCACTTACTCAACTTGAAGTGGCAAAAAGAAAATAACAGGCATAATTTTCCGCAAACTTGCCCTAAAGCATCCTCAGTCCGCAATCCCTTCACTCTCCGCCAGTGCACTATTCATACTTGTTTGTGCTGTGAGGTTGTGAATGAGGAGCTAGTCTGCAGGCAACCCCACTAGAAGCCCTGAATAGATGGCCCAGGTGATCTTATGCTAGGATAAGAGTATACCGACTATTTTGTTCTTGACTGTTGAAGTGTTTGTTAAAATACCAATACAACACGAAGAGTTACATCTAACAGCTTGTTACATATATTATCCACGAAGACAATGGTGTGTGTTAGGAAGCTATGCATGCTAAGTCGCCTCAGTCCTGTCTGACTCTGTAGGACCCCGTGGACTGTATAGTCCACCAGGCTCCTCTGTCCACGGAACTTCTCAGGCATGAATACTGCCGAGAGTTCATTTCCTTCTCCAGGGGCTCTTCCCAACCCAGCAAACAAACCCTTGTCTCTTATATCTCCTACACGGATAGGTGGGTTCTTTACTACTAGTGCCATTTGGGAAGGCAGCTATATTTGAGCTCAATATGAGATATGATATTTTAAAGGAAGAAAGCTAACCAAACATGGCATAGGCTTCCTCATGAGATGATAGATCTCCTGTAAATTGTAATGTTTAAGCAGAGACAAGATGACTATTCAAATATTAAATGTTCATTGACTAAGTTGACTTCCCACCCTATATGTTATGAGTATCAGGGTTAGATGGCACACCCAGCAAAGGTCCATATAGTCAAGGCTGTGTTCTTCCCAGTGATACATATGGTTGTAAGACCTGTATCGTAAAGAAGGTGGAGTGCCGAAACATTGATGCCTTCAAACTGTGGTGGCGGAGAAGACTCATGAGAGTCCCTTGGACATGAAGGAGGCCAAACGAGTAAATCTTTAAGGAAATGAACCCTGAATACTTGTTGGAAGGACTGATGCTGAGGCTGAAGCTCCAGTATTTTGGTCATCTGGTGAGAACAGCTGACTCATTGGAAAAGTCCCTGATGCTGGGAAAAATTGAAAGCAGAAGGAGCAGAGGGCATCAGAGGGTGAGATGGCTGGATCGCATCATCGATGCAATGAATATGAACTTGGGCAAGCTTTGGGAGGTGGTGAGGGACAGGGAGGCCCGGCGTGCTGCAGTCCATGGGGTCACAAAGAGTCAGACACGACTGGGAGAGCAGACAGCAGCAACAAGCACACCCAGCGTTGTTCTATTTTTTTTTTTTAATTTTATTTTTACTTTATTTTACTTTACAATACCGTATTAGTTTTGCCATACATTGACATGAATCCGCCACGGGTGTATATGAGCTCCCAATCCTGAATCCCCTCTCCCTCTCCCCGCCCCCCATATCATCTCTCTGGATCATCCCCGTGCACCAGCCCCAAGCATCCTGTATCCTGTATCGAACATAGGCTGGCGCTTCATTTCTTACATGATAGTATACATGTTTCAATGCCATTCTCCCACATCATCCCACCCTCGCCCTCTCCCTCAGAGACCAAAAGTCCATTCTATACATCTGTGTCTCTTTTGCTGTCTCACATACAGGGTCATCATTACCATCTTTGTAAATTCCATATATGTGTGTTAGTATACAGTATTGTTGTTTTTCTTTCTGACTTACTTCACTCTGTATAATCGGCTCCAGTTTCATCCATCTCATTAGAACTGATTCAAGTGTATTATTTTTAATGGCTGAGTAATACTCCATCTTTTGTTTTGTTTTTGTGTATTTAGAAACAAAAGTCTTGTGAAATCAAATACTACTTAATATGTACTGTGCATTCAATTAGACTTCCCTGGTGGCTCAGATGGTAAAGCGTCTGTCTACAATTTGGGAGACCCGGGTTCAGTCCCTGGATCAGGAAGATACTCTGGAGAAGGAAATGGCAACCCACTCCAGTACTATTGCCTGGAAAATCCCGTGGACAGAGGAGCCTGGTAGGTTATATTCCATGGGGTCGCAAAGAGTCAGACACTGCTGAGCGTTCATTCAAATACACTCAGCAAATATTTTTTGAGGGCCTAGTATGTGTAAGGCACTCTGCTAGGCACTGAAGAAGCTGAGAAGGAAGACGTTGTCCCTGTGGTCATAAAACTCATAGTGGCAGGATAGGGGAGAGGGCTGAACCTCCCCTGGGTATTTCCACCCCACAGTACTATCTTATCTTGCCTACTTAAAGTTCCTTATTTGAAATGGACCATAAACCAAAATAATTTTTTCCATAGATAATTTAAAATGACAAATCACTGGCAATTTAATGTAAATCAATTTAGTAACAGTAATTAATTCACATGTGTCACATTTCATATACTAGAATGTAATTCACTTATTACACGTTGTCACGATTCAAAGAGCTGCCTGCACATGCAGTTTCCACTGAGCTGTACCCCAGGAGAGGGCTGAACCTCCCCTGGGTATTTCCACCCCACAGTACTATCTTATCTTGCCTACTTAAAGTTCCTCATTTGAAATGGACCATAAACCAAAATAATTTTTTCCATAGATAAGTTAAAATGACAAATCACTGGCAATTTAGTGTAAATCAATTTAGTAACAGTAATTAATTCACACGTGTCACATTTCATATACTAGAATGTAATTCACTTATTACACGTTGTCACGATTCAAAGAGCTGCCTGCCCATGCAGTTTCCACTGAGCTGTACCCTATCTTAATGGAAGTGCTCTTTTTTTCAGTCCTGGGGAAAACAGAAGGCACAGCAACATAAAGTTAGCCTGAACTGCTCAGGACACAGCATGTTAAACCCTAAGCACTTTCTATTTGCAAAGTATTCAAATGCCTTTGCCAGGAAAGTCAGTTAGGAAGGAAGGACTGACTGCAGAATTAGGAGCAGAGTGTAGCTGTGCATTTTCCTTTCAGTTGGTTAACTGAAAATCAATTTCCTATTTTAAAAGCAGACCCATCAAAGGCAAGCGTCCAATTTTAAGCCAAGCTCTACACTATGCTTTTCAATAAAATGTCTCTCTGCCTCTTTCCCTTTTCTCATTTCAATGTCCTGTTACATATTTCTGAAAGCTCGCCTTTCAAAGTTGGTGTATGCTATGATTGTGTGGAATGAAAAGCTCTGAAAGGCCACAAAGAAAAGGATCACTTGCCTCCATCTCTGAGGAGATGGCCCTTTGAATTAAGACTGATTCCACCTGCGAAGCCTGATTGAGCCTGAATTGATAATGCTTGCGTGTTGTGGGTTTTCTCGCTTTATTTCCCTTTGCATTCTTTTTCATTCCAGGATGTATTGTGGGCCATTATCCGATTTTCATAGCAGCATGAGTGATTACTAAAATGCTATGAAAGAGAAACTAAACCCTTAAAAAGAGACATTCATCGAAGGCTCCTAGGAATCATACGCCAATATTCTTTGCTGATTATTGGGATTCAAAGCAGAACATTGGAAACATCCAAAGGAATTTAACTGTACCTCACACAGATTTTTATTTTCCTTTCCTTAAATGCTTAGAGTTCTTGAGACTGAGGGGTTTCCATTTAGGTTTATTTCCTCACTGTCGTTCGTCTTTACTTTCATGTATTAACACAATGTTGTCTGGCAAAAGAACAAGACAAACATGGGTAAAATTTTACTCAGATAACTGCTCTTTCTCCAAAACCCCTCCAAATCCATATCTAGACCTCACCTCTGCAAAGCATGTGGGCTTTGCACTAGGAATTGTAAAGGGTGAGTTTTGAGCAGACTGTGACTTAAACAATCTGCCAGTAATAAGTGCAGCATTAAAAAAGTACAAGTGGCTAGAATGAGTGCAAAAAATGGAAACACAGCCTGTTTAGAAGTCTGGTGGCTTCACAGGTGGTACACAGGTAAAGAATCCACCTGCCAATGCAGGAACAGAAAGAGACACAGGTTCAATTCCTAGAGGAGGAAATGGCAACGCACTCAATATTCTTGCCTGAAAATTCCTTGGACAGAGGCTCCTGGCAGACTACAGTCCATGGAGTTACAAAGAGTCGGACACAACTGAGTGACTGAGCATGCACAGACACACAGACTATAATTACTGATGCTCTCGCAGAACTAGGCTATGGGCATATAAAAGTGAATCAGATACACGTCTTGCCCTGTTCACGAGTCACAAACATGACACATGCTATAAAGAAGTAGGTATAAGTGTTATATGAAAAAGATGAATATTAAGTTACTATGAAAGATAACCCAAATGCCCATACACAGTTAACTGCACAAACAAAATGTGACATATCCACCCAATGGGAGAATATTCAGTGATAAAAAGGAACAACGTTCTAATGCATACCACAGCATGGATGAACCTCAGAAACACTGCAGTAAGTGAAAGAAGCCAGACACAGAAGACAGTGTTGAGTATGATTTCACGTACATGAAGTGTCCAGAAAAGGCAAACCCACAGGAACAAGAAGTGGACTGCTAATTGTCTCTGGCTGAGGCTGGGAGTGCGAATACCCGGGAGTGATCAGAATCATCCAAAACTAGTTTACAGTGATATTGCATAACTTGGTAGATTTACTAATAGTCGTTTAATTGCCCACACTCAGTTTTATACTATATAAGTTTCATGTCAGTAAAGCTGTTGTAGACATTACCTTGCCAGCAAAGGTCCATCTAGTCAAGGCTATGGTTTTTCCAGTAGTCATGTATGGATATGAGAATTGGACTATAAAGAAAGCTGAGCACGGAAGAATTAATGCTTTTAAACTGTAGTGTTGGAGAAGACTCTTGAGAGTCCCTTGGACTGCAAGGAGATCCAACCAGTCTATCCTAAAGGAGATCAGTCCTGGGTGTTCATTGGAAGGACTAATGATGGAGCTGAAACTCCAATACTTTGGCCACCTGATGCAAAGAGCTGACTCACTGGAAAAGACCCTGATGCTGGGAGGATTGGGGCAGGAGAAGAAGGGGACAACAGAGGATAAGATGGCTGGATGGCATCATCGACTCAATGGACATGAGTTTGAGTAAACTCTGGGAGTTGGTGATGTACAGGGAGGCCTGATGTGCTGTGGTCTATGAGGTCACAGAGAGTCAGACATGACTTAGAGACTGGACTGAACTGAACTAAAAGCTGTTATAAAGTAAATTTCCACATGAGGTACGGGAAAATGGGGAAGACAGAAGAAGAAAGAACTTTTAGAGGGCATCTGCATCATTTTCATAGTGTTGTGGAAACAGATTAACACAAATTTGGTCTCGTAAAAGAACATAAATGTATTCATTTCCACTGCTGTATTCAGAACCTGAAATCAGTTTCATTGCCCTAAAGTCAAGATATTGGTAGAGTAGATTCCCTCCAGAGGCTATGAGGGAAGAACCGACTTCCTTGCCTTTCTCAGCTTCTAATGACTGACTCTATTCTTTGGTAGGTGGCCCCTACATCCTTCCTCAAGTTGCATCACCAATATGTACTTCCCTCATTATATATCCTTCTCTATGACTCTTTCTGCATCTTTCTTATCAGGACGGCTTCAATCACATTAGACCCACCTGGGGTAATCTCTTCATCCCAAGATCCTTGACTTCTGCAAAGTCACTGTCCTAACATTTCCAGGTTCTGGAGATTAAGATGTAAACATATTTGAAGACCCACTTTTCAGAACAACATCAGGCACATTTCTTTTTGGAGATAAATTTTGAATTGGATCTTGAAGAATGGATGCTTTTCATGTAGAAAAAAAAATGAAGAAATTCACTCCAAGTAGATATAATGTTGTCAGGAAAGGAATAAAGAAAGAAAGCTGCATATAACCTGTGAGATCAGACAACAACAGTTGGATTTGATTATTCATCATCTGTTTCCCAATTAGCTGGTTAGATTGAGATTCAAATGTGCTACAATATTCTCCAGCCTTTAGATATTCTTCCTCGCCTACACAACCTCCTTCAGTTACCACCCAAATGCTTTGTTTCTTTATTACAATATTTTCACAAATGTTTCAACAGTGTTTCTACATTCATTTTTTTTCTCTTCCTTTCTTACCAATATCTCTGAAATTCATACCATTTTGGATTTGCCCTTACCACTCCGCTTTCATTGCACTACAAGCTCAGCAGTGACCTCAACATTCTCAAATCCAGTGGTCCATTTTATCTTCATCTTATATGACTCATCAGCTGTGACTGACTTACCTGATCATCCTCCTTTTAGAGAATATATCTTCTCTTGGACTTCCCTGGAAGCTCAGCTGGTAAATGTGGAAGACCTAGGTTCGGTTCCTGGCTTGGGAAAATATGATGGCGAAGGGATAGGCTACCCACTCCAGTATACTTGGGCTTCCCTGCTGGCTCTGCTTGTGAAGACTCTGCCTGCATTGCGGGAGACCTGGGTTCAATCCCTGAGTTGGGAAGATCGCCTGGAGAAGGGCACGAACAGCTACCCACCCCAGTGTTCTGGCCTGGTGAATTCCATGGACTGCATGATACCTGGGGTCACATACAGTCAGACTGAATGACTTTCACTTTCACTGGCTTTTAGAACAATATTGTCCCTTGCAATTTGACATTATTGTATCTTTCACTGTTTCCCTATCTCCAAACATAGGTACTTCACGTCTTTGATCTTCATCTTTTTCTCTCTCTACGCTCTTGTTCCAGATTATATCAGCCAACTCGTGATTCTAAATGCTGTTTTTACTATGATGACTGCATTTATAATTTTATGACTCCTATTTTTATATCTACAGCCTCAACCCTTCTCCTAAAACCCACTTGTAATTCAACAACCTATCTGACTTCTCAACTTGGATGCATAAACTTTATATATTTCATCCAGAATACTAGATTCCTCTTTCTCCAAATTGGCCCCTCTACCAGTCTTCTCTTTCTTAGTATTATCACCATCTATTTGGTTTCTTAGGCCAAACTTAAGCCTGTCTTTAATTCCTCTAATTCTCACAGTTCACATCTGATCCATCAGGTTATACCTTCAAAATATGCATATAGCTCGATCACTTATCACTTCTCTGGTGGCTCAGATGATAAAGCGTCTGCCCGCAATGCAGGAAACCTGGGTTTGATCCCTGGGTTGGAAAGATTCCCTGGAGAAGAAAATGGCAACCCACTCCAGTATTCTTGCCTGGAAAATTCCGTGGACGGAGGAGCCTGGTAGGCTATAGTCCATGGGGTCACAAAGAGTCAGACATGACTGAGTGACTTCATTTTCTTTGATCACTTATTAACACCATAATTTCTACAGCCCTTGTTCAAGTAACAATTTATTATCTATTTCTTCAATTTCAGCAGCCTTGGATTTGATCTACTTGTTTCCACTCTTGATCGTCTCCATTTTATTTTTTACAAAACGACCAGCAGAATTATCATGTGTGTGTAAGTCAGCTCACCCTATATACTTGCTCAAATTTCTTCCTGTGCACCCCCACAGTGAAAGTGAAAGTGAAGTTGCTCAGTCGTGTCTGACTCTTTGCGACCCCGTGGACTGTAGCCTGATTTTTTTTTTCTTGCCCTGAAGCAACCGACGATGGGAGACTATGTGTGTGTTTCTGTTCTCCAGGGTCAGAGCTGGCTGGGGCGTAAAATTCTTAACCATCCAGTTTAATTCAAATGCACTGAATCACAAAAGTAAATGCAAACCGTGGGCTGCATATCAGGGAGATTATGTAAGTGAAATTAACTTTTAGAACCAGATTGCATTCGTTAAGCCTGGGATCTTAATGTGGGCCAACAAAAGTGTCCCACCAGCTTACCAAGGAGCCTGAGACTTTATTATTGCCCAGATAATAACTGAAAAATTTGAACTTTGCAGTTTTATAGATCAGTTTGTATCTAAAAAGCAGGCGGTTTTTAAGAGCACCGAATAAAGGTTGCTTTCTGCAGACACCTGCAGCGTGACTATTTATAAAAGTACCCAATCATTTGTCCCCTCCTAAAAGTGCTATTGGCATAAGAGGACTGGGTATTTAATCCATAACCCACCATACACTGCACCCCATGGTGGCAAAGCACACACAGAGCCAGAAGAAAGAGATCAAGAAAGCATTAAAAATGTCAGGCCACAGACCATGTTTAAATGATTAGGTGAGACGCCGTCTTGGTTTAACAATGGCCGGGCACACCTCGGGGGCCTGACCTCCCCCACTTGCTCTGTTTTGATGGGTTATTGCAGTCTGTTCTGAAATTGAATTTCAGTTTGTTTCAATAGCATTTTTCAGTAAATAGGAGTGACTGTGGTATCTCATTTGTGAATCTTGATGTAATAATCAGAGGTAATTGAAGCATGCACAAGCCACAGAGACTTATGACATGTTTTTAAACAAGTATTGACTGATATGAAACTAATTTAACAAAAACTGGAAATCGGACTCCACAGAAAATGCGTGCACAGAATTCAGAGTCTGTTCAAACTGCACCAACTTTGGTTTAAAAAATGGCGTGTTCAGATTCCCTTACCTTTCCTGAAGGAATTTGGGTGCAAGTTACTGACAGGCAAGGTTGTGACTCTGGGACTCGGGCTAATCACCTGCCCACTAGAGTTAATCATTTGCCAGTCCTGGGGTTTGGGGTAACCCGTCCTTCTCCTGTCATCTCCGCCTGCCTCAGTGGCTCCCATGAATAAGAAAACCTCTTGGAAAGGGAAGCAAGCACACAAAATTAACTCCAGATGGCAACGTTCTGTGTAAACTAGCACAGATTTGGAATCTTTTTATTTGTAAACTAATCTTCTTAGATAAGATTGTTCTGTATTTGTACATACACTAATATATGTGCATATAGGCATATTCCATTTGGCATTACATATATGCTCACTGACAAAGTGCCTACTGGCCTTATATTCCATTTTAATGCAAGTCTGAGTCTAAAAAGAAGAAATGCAAGAAAAAAACCTGTAATTTACATCTCTAAGCCGAATAACAGAGATAACCAGAGCAAGGTGCACAATTCCCCTTAGGCTCTGGATTTCAAGAGGATTGAAACGCCTTTGAGGACAAGAATTTGAAATTCAAATGATGAAAAGAAATAGTGGAAAATGCTTCTGCAGATACTGACCTTGAAAACAAACGTAAATTAGTAGAATGAATTGTGTGTCATGCGCTCCAAAGATCAGTATAAAAATAAAGCCTATGAAACCTTGGCGATCCTTGTCCCTTGACTGAAGGAGGCAGAAGACAGTGGTGATACAGGAGGGAACGTAACAGAGAGAAAATAATGAACAGCGTCATTAGGCAAAACTTAGCTTTTGTATGCGTTTGTAACACATACTAATATCCACTGGATTGGAGACTTGATGTGGAGCAAATTTCTTTAAAACGGGGTGAATTACAGCCTCTTAACATACAGTTCAGTGTGCATAAATGTCACCATTATCCGTAACATGACCAGGGATGGCAGAAAAGATGAAATCTAAACACTGTATTTTTCTAAGTAGAAATTTTGAAGACATGGACCTCATTAGAACCATCATTCCACCTGTGGAAACCGAAACGAGTAGGCTTGACAAAAGCACCTAGGGATTTATAGACGTAATACTTATTATCACTAATAGGAGTTGGGCTTCTAAGTCCCAGAACGTCTAGCTGAGGCTGTGCCCCTAAGTATTTGGTGCTTTCTTCCTAAGAGTGGTGGTTGTCATGATGGCTGTTTAAATAAGGTTTAATGTAATTGGAACAAAAGCAGAACATAGCTCCTTGAGTTTTCCCAAAAGCGATTGACGTCGTTTGTCGAAAAAAATTTCGAAAGTGTAAGGTGTTTTCTTTTTTTTTTTTAAAAAAACTGTTTACTAAACAGTGTAGAAGATTGTGTTTATTATCAATGATGTCAATGTAGGAGTACAAAATAGAGGTGGTGCTATGTTTGTTCTAGGTTTTTCTTGTTTGTTCAGTTTCTCAATGTGTTAACTTATTTCCAAGGAAACTGCTTTTGTTTCTGACACTCACAAAAATCCAAGATAAATAGAGCAACATATTTTCTACCTACAAGAAGTATAATCTTATCAGAGACATGAACAAGACATGGTAACACCTAAAAAAATTATTCTAGCTCAACATTGAGCAAATCTTTAATTACCCAGTTTATACTAACTCAGGGCTTCATAAATTCAAGGGGAGGACACATTTACAGGCAATTGAATCTAAGAAAAACTTCACAGAACAAGTGAACCTTGAGTTGGGCTTTGAAAGAATGGAGTTTGGATTGGCAGAAAAAGGAAAAGGGAAACTCCTAAGGAAGAGATGCCAGAAGAATTCTGTGCAGTTATCCTTAGATGGGGGACATCAGGGCAGTTGTCCCTGACTATCAAAGAGCTAACACTTGAAATTCTCCTGGGAGTACAGTGGTCAAGAAGACATCTTCCAAGGCAGGGATCATGGGTTCGATCCCTGATCAGACTAACTAAGATCCCACATGCTTCAGGGCCAAAAATCCAAAACATTAAAAAAAGAAGAAGAAGCAACATTGCTAACAAATTAAAAGTAAAGACTTTAAAAAATGTTCCACACCTTTATTTAAGATCGCAGCCGTTCTGACTGGTGTGAAGTGGTATCTCATTGTGGTCTTGATTTGCATTTCTCTGATAATGAGTGATGTTGAGCATCTTTTCATGTGTTTGTTAGCCATCCGTATGTCTTCTTTGGAGAAATGTCTATTTAGTTCTTTGGCCCATTTTTTGACCACACCTTTATTTTTTAAAAAAAAGCTAATACTAAGAGACACAGTGGAGACCCTGGAACTAGCTAGGTCAAAGCTCCTTCAGTTTGTACCTTAAAATGAAGACCCTGCAGCTAGTACCTGGACTTGCATTTGATGTCCAGGTCACCCTATTCATTTTGTTTTTACTCTGCCATTTATCTACTAGGATTTCTATCTTTCAACTTTTTAAAGACCATTATCAAAAGTCATGTTAACTGCGTTTTGTTGTCGTTCAGTCGCTAAATTGTGTTCAACTCTTTGCAACCCCACGGACTGCAGCACACCAGGCTTCCCTGTCCTTCACTATCTCTCAGAGTTTGCTCAAATTCATGTCCACTGAGTTGATGATGCCAGCCAACCATCTCATCTTCTGTTGGCCCCTTCTCCTCCTGCCCTCCATCTTTTCCAACATCAGGGTCTTTTCCAGTGAGTCAGCTCTTTGCATCAGGTGGCCAAAGTATTGAAGCTTTAACTTCAGCATCAGTCCTTCCAATGAATACTCAAGATTGATTTCCTTTAGGATTGACTGGTTTGATCTCTGTGCTGTCCAAGGGACTCTCAAGAGTCTTCTCTAGCACAAGAGTTCAAAAGCATCAGTTCTTTAGTGCTCAGCCTTCTTTATGGTCCAACTCTCACATCCTTCCATGACTACTGGAAAAACCACAGCTTTGACTATATGAACCTTTGTCAGCAAAATGATATCTAAACCAGGTTTCAGTTCAGTTCAGTCGCTCAGTAGTGTCCGACTCTGCATACATTGACATGAATCCATCATGGGTGTACATGAACTCCCAAACATGAACCTCCCCTCCCACCTCCCACATCATCCCTCCGGATTATCCCCATACACCAGCCCCAAACATCCTGCATCCTGCATCAAACAGCCATGTGAGTTCAGACATTGATCATCCAGATCCAGTTAAATCTCAGATGACTGCAACCCTGGCTGAAACTTTGATTGCTGCTACATGAGAGATCCTGAGAGAAGACCATCTAAATTACTGCCCTGATTCATGACTCAGCTAGGAGATCAGAAAAGAAAAAATATCTATTGTTTTAAGCTTTTTAAGCTGCTAATGTTTGGAGCAGTTTATTATGCATCAGTAGATAACTAATTTCTAGTAAATGGAAAAATAATGGCTTCAGATTTTCTATTTGGAAAATAAAATGGAAAGGTGTGATATATTTGCCATCTGATCTTTTGCCATCTCTGATGGCTTTTTGTGAGTTTTGGAGAACTCAGACTCACTCTTGAATTAATGGCTGAAATAAATGCCATTTAGGAGACTTCTATCTCAGGACTATTTAAAAAGCAGCCATGGAATAATTGTCTATTCATTTAGTTTGGTGACCCAGTCCAGTAAATTAGGTATGTAGTCAAGAAGAGTAAAGTGGAATAGAGATATGCAAGAGGCCACTTTTTGTAATTAGAAACAAGGCAAGAAGAGTGGATCTGTGGCCCCTCATTGACTCATTTATTCCTTCTTTCTGTTAATGGATGAGTATGACGCACTATTTTGGGGCTGACACTGAGGGTCTAGTAGTTAACAAGGCATAATTGTTATCCTCAAGGTAGAGAGATATAGAAAGGCAATTTTGAAACACCACAGTAAATACATGCCACAGTCAACTACTCAATATAAAGAACAGTTTTCATTAGAGTCACAGCAATTGAGGGACATGAATTTTTTAGATTGTGCAGTTGATGTTTCAACATAAGCAAGACATAATCATACTAGGAGAAATCAACCCTCTTTTAGACTCCCATACACTTACTGTGTGATTCGACATCATTTTCATTTTTAAATTATACATGATGAGTTAGCATGGAACTGTACACTTTTTAGTGCTTGGGGCTTCTAAGATCAAAATCCAGAAATAAGTATGTGATCAGAATAAGTACACACTGCATGGAGCAAAGATGTATAAGAAGTGAAAGTGAAATCATTCAGTCTTGTCCGACTCTTTGCAACCACATGGACAGTAGCCTACCGGTCGATCCATGGGGTTTTCTGGGCAAGGGTACTGGAGTGGGTTGCCATTTCCTTCTCCAGAGGATCTTCCCAACCCAGGGATCAAATCCAGGTCTCCCACAACACAGGCAGATGTTTTACCCTCTGAGTCAACAAGGAAGCTCAAAGAAGCTACCAACCTCCCCGTCATGAAATTGAACCCCAGTCTCCTGCCTGACAGATGGGGATACCAGCCACTATAAAAAGGCCACTGTTAGGAGATAAATAGAAGCTATGTTATTCTGAGGAAAAGAGAGAAAGAGAGCAGTCAGTCAAAAATTTGTAAAAGGGCGTTCTAGGGAGTGCAGCATTGACAAGCAAGAGAAAGATGAGGAAAGTCCTGAGCTTTTAATATCTGGGCAGTAATAAGATAGCAATACTGACATATGAGACCAAAGAGTGCACAGGGCCAGATAAATAATCGAGCAAGTGTGCTACTCTTTGTGGAAGTCGTATTGTATCCTGAGACCAGCAGGAAAGATTTGCAGTAAAAGAGAAACATGATTAGATTTTTGATTTTTGGAATATGGCATCTGCTACTCTGTAGTATAAGGGTGGGCAGGTGATGAGAGCAGTTATGTTTTAATAATACAGAAGAATAAATATGATGGCTATCTTGTCTTAAATAGTAATGTGGAGGATTCAGTGCACATTGAATAGGTCTTAGAGCAGTTTGTGATTTAGTACAAGTCACATAGGGAGGGTGTCTCGAGAGTTATGGATAATATCCATGTTTCTCCCTCATGCAACATGGGAAGTCTTTGCACTCTCTGTTGAGATAGGGAACACAAGAGGCATAAAACTGCATTATTATATAGACTTCCCAAGTAACCCGTTCAAAGCATACAAGAGCTATCATCACACTAGTTTTAATGGTTCAGTTATGTCCAACCCTTTGCAACCCCAAGGACTGTAGCAAGGAATTCTCCAGGCAATAATACTGGAGTGAGTTGTCTTTCCCTTTTCTGGGGATCTTTTTCAAAGGGTGATGCCCAAATTGTAGACCTGGCTTAGCAGTCTACACTGGGAGGAGGCCCGGGAGGATTAGAAAGACACAGCCAAAAGGTCATCATATGCTTCACAAGATGCCCACTTCAGTGTCTTTCAGGAAAGCAATTCTTATTTTTAGCTTTTATTTTTTTTTAAATAATTTGTGCTTCACTGGGATGACCCAGAGGGATGGGATGGGGAGAGAGGTGGGAGGGGGGTTCAGGATGGGGAACACGTGTGCCCCTGTGGAGACTGTTTTTGGGGTTTTTTTGTTTGTTTTCAGTTTTGCATTTTTAATAAAGCATTATTAATGCACATTGCAGGGCTTTGCCAAACAGCCCAAATTGTATACATTACAATCATTAAAAGCTCTTATTTAAAAAATAATAACAATAATAATTTGTGCTTTGTACACTGTGTGTGTGTGTATACATCTATTTGTCAATATTAAGTCATAGTGACNTTTTTTGTTTGTTTTCAGTTTTGCATTTTTAATAAAGCATTATTAATGCACATTGCAGGGCTTTGCCAAACAGCCCAAATTGTATACATTACAATCATTAAAAGCTCTTATTTAAAAAATAATAACAATAATAATTTGTGCTTTGTACACTGTGTGTGTGTGTATACATCTATTTGTCAATATTAAGTCATAGTGACAAAGTGAATGTCATCCGAGCAACACGCTTCTGTGGAATTAGACTGCTATCAATTACTTTCATGTATATATACTTGAGTGCTATGTCCATATCCCACCACTTTTCATTTTCCTGAGGAGAAAAAGCTTAACAAGAATATGCAATTCACTTTTTTTATGTTCATAGTATTTCCATATATATCTCATGACAGGCTTGCTTTGCGACTTATAATACTGGTACCATATTATAAGCAATCTAACAATGGCTCTAATATCACTGCAGATGGTGACTGCAGCCACAACATTTAAAAAAAAAAAAAAACTTGCTCCTTGGAAGAAAAGCTGTGACAAACTTAGACACGTATTAAAATGTAAAGCCATTACTTTGCCAACAATGGTCCACATAGTCAAAGCTATGGTTTTTCTAGTAGTCATGTGTGGATATGAGAATTGGACCATAAACAAGACTGAACACTGAAGAATTGGTGCTTTTGAGCTGTGGTGTTGGAAAAGACTCTTTAGAGTCCCTTGGACTACAAAGAGATAAAAGCAGTCAGTCCTAAAGGAAATCAATTCTGAATATTCAATAGAAGGACTGATGCTGAAGTTCAAGCTCCAATACTTTGGCCACCTGATGAGAAAAGCTGATCTGATGCTGGGAAAAATTGAAGGCAGGAGAAGGGGACAACAGAGGAGGAGATGGTTGGATGGTATCCCTGACTCAATGGACGTGAGTCTGAGCAAGCTCTGGGAGATGGTGAAGGACAGGGAAGCCTGGCGTGCTGCAGTCCACAGGGCCCCAAAGAGTCAGACGTGACTGAGCAACTGAACAACAACAAAAACCTGCTTATTTTCTTCACTGTAGCTTTAGTTGTCTGCGCATTTCCATTACTTTGCTTTCATTCAACATTCTCTTAAGAGCAACCTTTGACATGGTTCTAGATGCCCAAGAACAAGTGAGTCAAGGGATACACAAATGGATATGCAAATGCTCAACTTTGCAAGACAGTAGACAATTATTTTCCAAAGTGGTTACACCAAATCGTAATCCTTCTGGCATTGTGTAAAGTTTCCTATTCATGCCAGCTCTTGGGACCTTGAGATTTCTTTGTGTCCACCTGCAAATGCTGGGTGGTATCAGCTATTAATACATCAGGGAAGCTGGGACAAATGTTGGCTTACCCTTACCTGCTGTTTCACTCCAGACAGTGGTGGCTCAAGCAGTAATCTTGATCTTGTTCTTGTTAAATGTTTTTACTTCTTCCCTGCCACACTTCTACTATTCCCTTACCCTTGTTTATCTGGGACTATCCCCACTAATAAAACATTTGGTCATCAGTTTTTTTAGGAAACTCAGGCTAAGCAACAGGTAATCTTATTTTTCCCTGACAATGGAAACAGAGACAGACTTTATTTTCTTGGGCTCCAAAATCACAACTGATGGTGACTGCAGCCATGAAATTAAAAGATCCTTGCTCCTTGGAAGAAAAGCTATGACCAACCTAGACAGCACATTAAAAAGCAGAAACATTACTTTGCCAACAAAAGTCCATCTAGTCAAAGGTATGGTTTTTCCAGTGGTCATGTATGGATGTGAGAGTTGGACTGTGAAGAAAGCTGAGTGCCGAAGNCAAGAAGGAAATGCAGTGTTTTGTTTGTAGCCCGAGCAAAGTCTGGGCTTGCCCTCTCCCTGAGATAACCCTGCCGCTGTGAAAGAGGAGCGTGTGGTCTGGAGGCTGAGAAAGACACGCTGTTGTAGAGATGTCCTCAGATTATCTTCCCCTGGTACAACTTCTGTTTCTTTTAGCTCCCCTACACCATCATGCTGCTGGTTCCCTCTTGTCCCTGAACTTGCTGCCTGGACCCCCACTCAGACTCTGGACTCCATTCTGGGTGCTCAGTGTGACTCTGGGTGAACCACTCAGGAGTTATTTCGGTCAATTCACTAGTGAATTCAGCAGTGAATCTCCTGTGAAACCAGTGGTTTGACAAAATCAACTGGCTGGTCTAGGAGTGATGTAGACTCGTTGGTAGTAAGGACATGTCACAGGATTCTACTGGCTCACTTTTCAAGCCTGTACCACAAGGACAAGCATTTTAAAAGCCTTCTCAGCCTTTCAGAAAAGAGTGCTACACATATATAAGCTATTACTACTTTTTTCACCCAAAATTTTATATACATAATTATAAGCTATTACTACTTTTTTTCACCAAAACTTTTGTATATATAATTATACTCGTTGGTAGTAAGGACATGTCACAGGATTCTACTGGCTCACTTTTCAAGCCTGTACCACAAGGACAAGCATTTTAAAAGCCTTCTCAGCCTTTCAGAAAAGAGTGCTACACATATATAAGCTATTACTACTTTTTTCACCCAAAATTTTATATACATAATTATAAGCTATTACTACTTTTTTTCACCAAAACTTTTGTATATATAATTATAAGCTATTATAAGCTCATATATAAATGTAAGCTATTAGTACTTTTTCCACCAAAATTATATATATATATAATATATGTAAATATATAATTTCATGCATGTTAAGAATACTTTTCTTCTTAATTTTAAAGCCTAATGGGAGTAAAAATAAAAGCTTTTGCTAATGGTCTCCTGCTATTTGTATGGAAAATTTCCATTGAAGAGATCAATATTGTTACTTATCAGACATTTACCCAGCCTGTGTTTGACATGTCTATCACCCATTAAGGGGAAAGTATGTTTGAAGACACTGGATTTTAAAGAAGAAAAATTAGAGAAACTTCATGTTGAAGTTATTATGTTTCAAGACTGCCAAGCCCAACATTACTTCTGCTTTAGGAGCATTTGAACTGTTATTAACCTGTGTTTCTGAGTGTGCATTCGTCAGTGAATAATTAGGAAGAAATTCAGTCGTTAAGTCAGTGATAGAAAGGACATTTGACTTCCAAATTTACAAAAGCCTACTTTGAGGTTTAAATATTATGAAGGCTGTGTGTGTGCTTAATTAGTGAAAATGGGTATTTTGTTTCTGTCAGGGAAGGAGAATAATTTGAGTCATTAAGGGAAATGTCCTGGATTAGCGACATTTTTACAATGCAGTAATAGTCTTACTATATCACACACACACACAAAGATGTTAAAGGGACTATAGGTTGGGATGAAATTACATACTATTTTGAAGAGGGAGGCAATAAGAGAAAATTCAGCATAGAAAGTTAGCAGTTACAAAAATAGGAATGTTCTCTGTCCAGAATTTGGAGTTTGGGGCTGGCGTACTTAGTTTGTAAAAGAAAACTCAGCAGAATAAATTAAATGTTTTCTTTAGCATCAGAAAGCCAACCCTCAAAGTCAATGTGGGAAATGCTTGTGTTAAATTGACATCCAGGCATCCCTTTGACCTCTGATTCCATCCACAGCAGATTCCTGGGTCCACCCTTCCTTGTCCTCTACACCTTCCTGGATTCTTGCTCCCCAGGGCTGGTTTTTTATTTACAGGACAAGACCCCCTAACTCTTGATAGCCTAGTTCAAAACCAATAAGAAGGGCAGAGGCTGGAGCATGTGGAGTAGAGGGAATGAGAAGGCAGAGAAGGTTCTGGAAAGAGAGGACAATAGACATCTACCCTTCCCCCATCCTGCCCTTCATGACACAGACACCACCCCAGGTCCCCAAAATTCAGTTATAGAGCCTTTCAAATAGATACATGCTTTCAAACTGCTCAGCATCCCTGGTTTGCTAAAATAATATCTCGGCAGCCTTCTATCAATTAGACAAGTGATTTCCACACTTACCTGTGTTTTGCTTGGTTTTTTGGTGTGTCAGTCTAATAAATGAATTCTTTAAATTTTTCTCTTCTTACAATACCAACAGAGTTAGAGTCAAGGGGTATGACGGTTATGCTCAGGGAACTGCAAGGCTGTCATGTGAAAGAGGAACTAACTGTGGTGTTGAGGATCAGCGGGTGGAAATCTCATTAAGTACTGAAGAAACATTTATTGAGGCAACGGATCTGAGGCAAAGTCAGGAAGACTGGGGAGCCTCGCCAGGCACTAAAGATGGGCTGAGCTCCATCCCTGGACTCTGTGTTGTTTCCTCTTCCTGTTGTTTTTTGAACAATGCTGAGCAATCCCTTCGTGGAACTCTCAAATTAAACGTAGACCTTGATGATCACAGTAATCTTTTTTCATCATCTCTTAAAAAGTGAGATGCAAGGATTTGTCTTTCACCATAACACAGTAGAAAGTTCTGGTTCTTCTACTGACTAGATTTGAGATATTCAGTTCCTGCAGTGTTCTGGGCTTCAGTTTTCTCATCTATAAAATATGGTATTGGTTCCTTATCCCTCTGATCTCTTTCCATGGTAAACTTTTGGTGGTTCCATTCATATGTGTGTTAGCTGCTCAGCCGTGTCCAGCTCTTTGCAACCCCATGGACTGTAGCCCACTGGGCTGCTCTGTCGTTGAAATTCTCCAAGCAAGGAAACTGGAGTGGGTGGCCATTCCTTTCTCCAGGGGATCTTCCCCACCCAGGGATCAAACCCAGGTCTCCTACATTGCAGGCAGGTTCTTTACCGTCTGAGCCATCAGGGAAGCCAGTCCTATTCATGGCATTCACCTTAACATCAGCTAGGTAGTAAAACCAGTGTATTCCTGATTCCTGTGCTCAGAGACAGACACTGCAGACAGCCATGCCCTGTGATTCAGCCCCTTTTTTACCAAGTATAGACACGGTCTCACATATCAGCACCATATTTCTTTATTCTAAAACTGTTGCTAAAACTTCTCAAATCACTAATTCAAATTAAACTTCTAACATGTAAGGCAGAATAGGAGAAGGAATTAAGCTGCCAAATTTATCTCCGTCTTCTCAAATTTATATCATCATTTACAAAGTTTATTCCCTCCCTGGATTCTTTTTTTTTTTTTTTTAATATCTGACCTGTGGCTAGTGGAAGGTAAGTGACTTTTCAAAATAACATGTAGAAAATACTTTCTTTTCGACACTAGTTCCACCTGTATTATATAATAAAAGGGTCTTATGATCAATGAGATTGGTATATGTTGGGTTAAACCAAGTTAAATCAACATTTCATGCTCATGGGACTTCTCAAAGCCTTTATACTGACACAAATTATGGATATTCACAAAAGGAACATTGTGACGTGCAGCATTCCCAAATGATTTGGGGGGGAAACATTTTTTTTTTCATGAAGCATTTCATAAGACTGGTGCTCTGAGGGACACATTTGGGACCAGTTTGCCATGATTCCTGGTTTCTACTTTTTTTTTTTTTTTTAAAGCAAACAACAGATTGCAAAATGATGAGAACGCTAATGATATGATCTAGGTAATTTGCTATTATAAGAGGAAAAAGCAATCAGAATTAATTAAATATCTGAAATATGAGGTATTTTTTAAACTTTGATTTTCCTGTTCATTGTGGGTTTTTTTTTTTTTTTTGGTTCAGTCTTTATTTATTTATTTATTTATGGCTCAATTTGTGTAATACAGGCTATTAGCTACCCGACCAGGGACTGAACCTCTGCCCGTGCAGTGGAAGTAGGGATTCTTAACTACTGGACTTCTAGGGAAGTCCCTGAAATATGGGGTATTTTTAAAGTAATATAACAGCTTCAAGAACTGCCATGTTTTGAATGTTTTCCCTAAAAAGATTCTCAAAGGATCTGTTTTATTCTATATTTGTAAGTGAACACTTATTTGCCCCAAAATCAAGAACTAAAATGCTGGAAAACTGCCTTACTCCTGTTTCCCCCTGTAACTGTATGCTATCAATTCTCTTCATAAACTTTTATTCATAGATAGAGCTGTGAATTTTAGCCCTTTACATTAAGAGCGTTCAAAGAAATTAGGCTAACGGATTAAAAATTTAAATCATTTTACGTATTCTGGTTTTCAGTGGAAAGAAAAAATCTTTCCTTTTGAAACAATTAGAGGAAGAAAGGTGGGGGACAGGCTTCTTTCTTCTTTGCTTACCTGTCTTATTTTTACAGCTGAGTCTTTAGTATTATCAAGGGGAACATTTTATACCAGTCTCTAGCTTGTGCTGTGCTTAAGAGAAGCTTGTGTTTGGAAACGCTCTCTTTATGCGATGTTTCATTTAACCTAGCTTGACCATATTCTCTTTTCCTTTCTGTTAAGCTTACCTTAAAGATATTTGGGGGCTGGGGAGTAGTTGAGATGGTAGGATGAGGGCCATATGATCTCCTGCTTGGGTTAAATCCATGCTCTAACCACAGAGCCATTTCTGCGCGCTGACCCTTTATGTGGTCATATGGTTAAACTTAGCAAGACGGTGCCTCTGCTCTTTGGCTACAAGTACAGTTTATGGCCGCTGCTTGCCTTTCTTCTAAACACACAATTACTCCTCAAGGTCCGTATAAATCATGAGGCCACCTAGGTCATTAAAATCCTCTCCTGTCTCCGTGAACTTGTTCATAACTCAGAGATAGTTAAAAGCTTGCTTTACACCAATTATTCAGTCTGTAAAGCAAATCAGTGATAAGAAACAAAATTGTGTAAACTAATGTTTAGGCCAATAACCAATGATTCTCTTCATATTTTGGTCTGTAGCCAGTTTGTATGTTTTAAAACAGACAGAAACCCTCAGTGACATTTGAAGTATTTTATGTCCACAATAGACTTCTCTTATAAAAATTATTCCCTGTATCACAGATTGACTTATGGTTACAGAATATATCCTTGATTTGTTAGCATGACTACTAGTAACCCAGTCATCTGCAGTTAAAACATCTGATTTTTAACTTGATAGAATTTTTAATAATGAAAATTTTGAAGAGCCCACACCCTAAGCACAAAAACTTCGGATGCTAAGAATGACTTACAGCAAACAGAATGTTGCTTTCAATAAACATGAGGGATTAAGGAAACTCTGTCTATGACGTGATCAATTTTTCTGCTGTGCATTTCATCCTCGCAAAATAAATGCATTGGGCCCACATCTAAACGTTTCATGTTTCTTGACTGTGGTTAGCTCAGGGGTTTGTACTCTTAAGTAAACCTTAAGGGTCTACTGAACAGAATAGCACCGTTTTTACTTGGGTCAGTGCCAACTGCTCAACCTTTCTTTTACCACCAGTATATCTAAAAGGAAGAAACACGTATCTTTCACTGAAGCCATTTTTTATGCAGCATCTTTTTGGTTTCCACTTTTTTAGAAAAAAATGGGCAATTGTTGTAGAGTCAGGGTCTTCCCCACTCCAGAATAATTTCACCTACCTGATGCTGAAAGTGTTCTACTGTGATTACTGCAGAGAAAGAGAAAAAAAAGCCTTTTAAAAAATGAGTATTTGCCAACTTTAGTTCCTGCAGCTCTGATTAGCAAACTACCTGGATCCCCACTGAATAACTACTAATGATTCAGGAGGATTTTTTTTTAAACGCTTAAAATTAACCCATTAGGTCCTATTGTCTAAAACAGAATTATGGTTTTATTTCTTTTTCCAAAAAATTAAAAAGGAAACTTGCAGATTATGACCTTGCTAAACCTTAAGGCAGAGTTGCTGCTTTTCTAGAACTGGAAGTTGCCCCCTGGTGTGTCTCTACCATACCAATTAAGGGGGCTTTTTGAGTAAATTCAGCACAGCATGCCGACCTCACTAATCCAGTTGTAGATCATTAAATCAGTTGGGTACATCAATGGAAACACTTAATGGATTTAGTGGTTTCTTAAAAAAAAAAAAAGTATTGTAATATATATAAATGAGCTTCTTTCACTCCATTATTGACTATGGCTTTAATTGGGATGGCAGAGAATGTGGGAGTTAGGTGGCATCACTGACTCAGTGGGCACGAATTTGAGCAAATGCCAGGAGACAGTGAACGACAGAGGAGCCTGGCATGCTGCAGTCCATGGGGTCTCAAAGAATTGGACACGACTTAGAGACTAAATAATAATGACAACAAAGGGGCAAGGCCTATTGTCATTCCAAATAGTATTTTTCAGAGTATTGGGTTATGTCATCTGAGAGCTAGTCATCTTCTGACTGATAGATTCCCTCAGGGAGATATTAATAGCAGTAGCCACGCTTCTGCCCTACCTAGACTACACCCTGTCTTGAACTGCATACTATATACGATTTGGAAAACAAAGCTGTGCTCCACTTGGTTTTCTGTGCATTTTTCTCTTTGCTCCTCCTGCATTCCAGCCTCATTTGGAAGGGGACATCAGCATGCATTATTTCACTGAGTCCTCCCTCTCATCATTGCAAGTTAATTATTTTGTCCATTTTTGCAGGTGAGGAACTGAGGCTTACAGATGTCAGTAAGTGACGCTTGGCTAGTCAGTGACAAGAGTGTGAGGGCACCTCCTGCCCCATGGTTCCCTTTGAGACTTTGTGGGAGGTTAAAGATGGGGCACGTCTTAGTAGATTAAAGGTGCAGGAGTGAGTCCTGAAGCTCAGAGCCCACAGCAGAACCCAGCTTTGGTCTTCTGTCCTTTTTAGATATTTATTTGTTTTTTGCTGGGCTAGGTCTCCGTTGCTGTGCACGGGCTTTCTCTCGCTTCGGTGGTCGGGTCTACTCCGGAGCTGTGGTGCCTGGGTTTCCCATTGCAGCGCCTTCCCTTGTTGCAGCACACAGGCTCAGCAGCTGTGGCACACGGGCTTGGTTGCCCGGCAGCAATGTGGAATCTTCCTGAACCAGGGATTGAACCTGTGTCCCCTGCGTTGGCAGGCAGATTCTTCACCGCTGAACCCCCAGAGAAGTCCCTGAACCCCGCTTTTTAACACCCCAGTTCTCTCCCCACTTTATCCCCCTGAGAAGGCCGAAAGAAGAGGAGCAGAGAGAGAACAGGCTTTATTTAAAACAAGAAAACAAAACCCAAAACTTTAGGATTTAAAGTAAATAAGAAGGAAGTAAATGTATCCAAGACGCCCCCTCTTGTCACTTTTTGATGACTTGACTAGCTATATAAACCCATCTTGAGACAATCCATGAAAGTTAATTTCTTTCTTTTTTTTTTAACCCTGAGAACAGTGGAAAGTTGGCAAGAAGTAAAAATTTTCTATGAAATAGGGAGGCGAACAAGTTGTAAATGATGTTAATATCTTCCAGATGGCACCATTTTACTTGGGAACCGAATTTATTGTAATTAAAGGCATGTGAATTTTTCTATAAATACTGAACTTTGCAAGTTTGACGCTGGACGACTCCATTACCTCGGAGTTGTTTAAGGGAGGCGTCCTTGATCTTCCATTTGAAATGCATCTTTGGATTTCATAATCTGAGTTTAACCATAGAGATATTTTCCCATGTGAAGCATTTTTTTTAATCTTCGATGCCAATAAATCTTAATTATAAAGTGAGATCCCACAGCAACGAGAAATTAAACTCCAAACATTTTCTGTTGAAATTATATATATTTTGACCATTCTTTTACACCATGTCTTGAGTTCTTTTATATATTTATTTTTGGATTAAGCTATTATCGCTCTTCTGTCTCTAGACATATGTGTTGGACAATTTTGCAGTGTCTGCTTTTGCTTCAGTCAGAAGCACATGGCTCACTCCAGAAACCTTCTTTCCTTTCTGCAGTTGAGGACCGTGGGCTCAGGGGTCCCAAACCAACAGCCAGTGTGGCCTGAGAACTGGCAGGTGGAACCTCTGCCCTATCGTCCCCTTTGAGACTTCAGCTTCCAGCCTTGCTGCAGTTCCCCACCCTGCCCTTTGTCTTACCCTGGATCTTACTACCCTTCACCCTTTCAGGGCATGTGCATGGACCATCCCCACTGCTTGAATTTCTGCTGCAGCTTCCAAGCTTCATGTGTCCATCAAGAGCTGGGTCTGGGTAATAGGCAGAATCCTCAAGCCTGGTTACACACAGCTTCTTTTAGTTACTCAATCATCTGTTAATCTAGGTGCTGCTGTACAGGGAGTCTGCAGATTTAATTATGTGGCCAGATCAGATGACCTTGAGAAAGGGAGGTTATCCTGGGTGAGCCTGGCCTAATCAGGTGAATGCTCACTATGGACCCATCTTTTTCTTGAGGGGTTTTGAAGCATAGGAAGAATCCAGTGTGAGGGAACGTCTCTGTTGCTGGCTTTGAAGCTGGAGAGAGCGGTGTGGCAAGGAAGGCGGGGGGCCCCTGGGATCTGAGAGCAGCCCCCAGCTGGCAGCGAGCAAGGAGATGGCGACTGTAGTTCCCTAACTGCAGGAAACTGCCACAGCAATATGAACTGTAATGAGGACACAGAACTCAGATGGGAAGGTAGCCCTGTGGACTCTTGACTTCTGTCTTATGATGCGCTGAGTCGAAACCCTAGCCAGGCCAGTGTGTGCTTGCATGCTAAGTAGCTTCAGTCATCTCTGACTTTTTGTGACCTCATGGACCATAGCCTGCCAGGCTCCTCTGTCCATGGGATTCTCCAGGCAAGAATAGTGGAGTGAGTGCCCGTGCCCTCCTCTCGGGGACCTTCCCAACCCAGGGATGGAACCCTTGTCTCCAGCATCTCCTGCATTGACAGGCAGGTTCTTTACCACTAGCACCACCTGGGAAGCCTTTGACCTGAGCTAATAAATGTGTGCTGTTTTAAGCCCCTATGTCTGGAGTGACTCATTACACAGCAGCAGGAAAGAGTCTGCTACCTGCGGAATGTTTATTATCACAGTTTCTCTCTTTTTCTAGTTGGTCTTAACAAGCCATGACCCATTCCCTTTGATTCAGTTCAGTTCAGTCACTCAGTCGTGTCCGACTCTTTGGGACCCCATGAACCACAGCACGCCGGGCCTCCCTGTCCATCACCAGCTCTTGGAGTCCACCCAAACTCATGTCCATTGAGTCGATGATGCCACCCAACCATCTCATCCTCTGTCGTCCCCTTCTCCTCCTGCCCTCAATCTTTCCCAGCATCAGGGTCTTTTCCAATGAGTCAGTTCTTCACATCAGGTGGCCCAAGTATTGGAGTCTCAGCTTCAACATCAGTCCTTCCAATGAACAGCCAGGACTGATCTCCTTTAGGATGGATTGGTTGGATCTCCTTGCAGTCCAAGGGACTCTCAAGAGTCTTCTCCATCTAACTCCCTTTGCTTAGCTCTTTGTATTACTGCAGTGAAAACCATTTAATATTTCTTTTTACTCCAGTAAAAGTTTTTCCTTCTTCACTTTTGTAATAACCTCATTTCCTGGGACTGTTCACTTTTATACATATTGTTATACTATTACCTAACCTATTAATCATCTGTTTTCTATGGATGCAATAAAATTACTGATATTCATTATTACGGCCCTGAGGCATTACAAAAGCTTAAAAATGAAAATGTTAACATGTGAGATCAAGCTTTGTGAGTTTCACTCTACTCTGATTATTTGAGAAGGGGCTATCTGACTGTGATGCATACGGAAATCTTTATTGAGCTTTAATCAAAGGAGACACACAGGAAAGGTGTCAGGTGGACTCTGTGGCATTGGAACTTCCTGGAGGAGAATGATCTGGAGACCTACAGATAAGTAATGAGAGTAACACTGTGTGGGCCTTTAAAGAGGACAATGACACTGAACAAAAGACAGTGTTTGTAGCAATTTTTTGATTCAAGAGGAGTGAGATGCTTGATATCCCATTTATCATCAGTGGAGTAGGTTACTAGAGAGAGATAGTTTGGCAGAAGTACATGCAGCAGCCACTGAGCAAAGGTGCCTGGTCTTTTAGCTCCTGGCTCTTCATGGCTCTGTGGCATAGACCAGGCCAGCCAGCGGTCACACCTGCACCCTGGCACTTGTGCTTACCTCAAAGTTCAGTAGACAGTAGACCCTTAGTCTCCTCATAGCTGGAACCTGAGTTTGGGTGATAAGATCAGTGAAGGAACTTGATGGTGGGGCAACAGAAATGCCACTCAAATCCTAACCTGCTACTCCAATGTCTCACAGGCAGCCACCTCCAACTGGGAAAAAATGCAGACAATGTCAACAGTCTAAAACGTCATGCAAATCCACATAAACACGCGACAGTGAAAAAGTAGTACTTCCAGCATTTCAGAAAGTATGAAATCCAGTCTGGTTCACTTTAACTTTCTAGTACTGGCCCCCCACCAAATACAGGGAGTTTGCCTGTTGTTTTAAAAACAAAAAGCAAAGCCTTTGATTTATTTCCAAATAAAGCATCATTGAAGATACTGTTTTCTGACCAATAAACAGAGTTGTTAGCTGCGTCGCAGGGTGTTGATTTGAGACTTTATGCATAGATATTAATGCTTTTCAAAAGAACTTTATCTGGTGACAAAGGAACACTTGTTCATTACAAAAATTTTGAAAGATACAGAAATAATAATAATAGTAGAGAAATTATCTCACCACCCAGACATAAACACTTGTTAACACCTTGTGTATTTCCTTCCTGTTCTTTTACTTCACGCAAATAAAAATAGAAGATGTCTTGTGTATAGAGTCTCATGTTCTGATTTTTCACTTATTTATCATAAGCATTTTTCCTTTGTTATAAGAAACTTTTGTTGAACATTCTTTTTAATAGCTGCATAGTATTCCTTTATATGAATGTATGTAAGTTCCTCTTAACTTCCTTTCTATCTGCCTTATTTCCATTTTCCCCATTATTATAACGCTTCAGGCAATACATTTTGCATACATATTTGACATTATTCCAGTTTATTTCTTTTGAATAGATTTCTAAAGAATCCTTTACAGCAGAAGAGACTGTGAGCCTTATAAGGCTTTTCTTATATTTCCCTTGATTGGAACATTGCAAGGAAGCCAGAACAGTTAGGAGGTGGATCAGGTAAAATCGCTCAGAAACACAGACGAAAACTAATTGGCCCCTCCTAGCTCCATCACTGTATATTTTTATATCCCCGTCCTCTTTCTAATACTCTAAGAAAAAAAAATCTGTTCTCTTCTGGGGAATAGGGAAGGTAATTCTTGGGCAGCAGCACAGTAATCGTTTACAGCTTGCTCAGTTGGGATGGCTATTAATGCCTCGTGTAAAATAGACCAAAGATCCAAAGAAACACATTTTTTCAGGTGAAAATTATGTTAGCCAGCATCATTTCTCACTCTGGTTTATGATGTCAGGTATCGAATTTCTCCATTATTAACATAGGTATGCACGCGGGGGAAGATCCTTTTGGAAGGAGATTAAAAAGACACCATTACCTAAAATCCCCCTTCTCAGCAACTTGAGAATGTCCAGAAGCTGTGAGGGGGGTTGGTACAGTAGCTCCCCATACAGACAACACCCTACAGAGGATTAATTGGGTTTTTTTTTAACCATTAACGGGCCCCACCATAGAGTCAAGGGTCATTTGCACTCAGAGGAGAAAACCCGACTTAAGTAAAGTGTGCTATTTGTCTATTCAGCACTGCATACCTAGAAAGCCTCCCAAACCAGTCTTTAGTGACTGAAGACATTTCTCATTTTCCCATCACTTTTCCCCTTCCTTGGCCATTTTCCTAAAACCATAATTTAAACTTTCCAGAAGAAAATAATAATTATAACCTCTGAGTAATCCTTTCAAGAGTTCTTAGAAGGAAATCTTTACTCTTTTATCACTCTTATGGGAAACCTAACTCGTGATTACTATTAGGATTCAAAATGTTTTTACCACCCACATATACCCAGGTAGGTTGAGGGTTAGAGATATGTCAACAAGATGCCTGGGGCTTAAGAAGCCTGGGCTTAAAGCCAGGAACACTCCTGAGAAGAGCCCCCACCCCACCACTGCCCCGGCCAAGCCTTCACACCTGAAAAAGGAAACCTTGGGGAAATGTCTTTAATTGTAAGAAGGTTAAGCAGAGAGAGCTTTGCTTTATTCCCAGTAAAGTTTGGCTTCTTTACCATTATTCGTGCTGGAAGTGAAAACTTTAAGGTAGAAGGTTTAAGAAGAGAGATGGGGGAATTCCCTGACAATCCAGTGGTTAGGACTCTGCGAATCCAATGCAGGGCGTCTGGGTTCGATCCATGGTCAGAGAACTGAGATCCCACAGACCACGCAGCACAGCCCAAATTTTTTTTAAGAGATGGCCAAATCCATAAGATGCTGGCATTCCTATGATGAAACATGGGTCGGTGATGTCTGAGGAAAGGCTTTCCTACACAGGTGGGTGGTACACTGTGGACCCAGATGCAACCTCCTTGTCACCTGGAACATTCTTTTTCTGGAGCAGTACTCCAAAGAAACAGATGGGTTAACTTTGTGAACCCTCATCCATGTGCTACGTCACTTCAGTCGTGTCCAACTCTTTGTGACCCTCTGGACTGTAGCCAGCCAGGCACCTCTGTCCATGGGGATTCTCCAGACAAGAATACTGGAGTGGGTTGCCTTGGCCTCCTTTAGGACGTCTTCCCAACCCAGGAATCGAACCTGAGTCTCTTATGTCTCCTGCATTGGCAGGCAGGTTCTTTACCACTAGCGCCACCTGAGAAGTCCATGAACCCTCCACTAGCTTCTCTGAATGAGTCCCAAGACACCATCCCCAGCTCTCCTCCCAAGCCCAAGCTTGTGGATCCAGAATGCAAGTCAGACAGCTGCCTCCAGGCTCACCTGTGCAGGTCTCTGGCATCAGGACCGAGGATGCTAGCACTGCAACAGGCATCAGGACCAAGGATGCTAGCATCGCAAGGAACGCAGTGCTTGCCACGCCAGCAGCAGTAACAGAGCAGTGCAGCCGGCTGGGGGACCGAAATTTGCAAACTCGGAATCCTGGGCCTCAGGCCAATGCAGGCTGGGTGCGTTACTGTGGTGACACATTAAGTCTCTGGGGAGGGATGCTGACATACCAGCTGCATTCCTGGCATCACATTTGCCAGTGAGAAACTTATGGAGTGGAACTGGTCTCAACTTCAGAGGGAGAGGCTGGCTGCTTTTTTAACTTCCTTGGCAGTATCACCCTTTGCAATTTGTACGCGTACACCCTCCTGAATATTTACATGAACCGCTTTCTGTGATACATTTGGGGGCGCCTGTTGGATGGTACCGGGAAGGAAAGTGCTAAAATGATAGCAGCATCCTGGCATATGAATGTAACTATTGTGTCCCTGAAAAATCCCATTGCCTAAAATTGGCACTTAAGATGCAGTGACTTATCTCTTGCTGGGTAGAACGTCTAGTCCCTCTGCCCCTTTTAAAAATAGCTTTTACTGTTGCCAAGAGGAGGGCTTAGAATTTACCACTAGCAGATAATGTGGATTAAAAGACTAGCTTCCTCCCGTTATACATCCCCAGCAGTCTAATAGCTGAGTTCTCTCATACCTGGGAGAGAGGTCTCTTTGCAGAAATGCCCTTTAGTCCTCAGAATGGCTGACCCACCTCTCTGATTTGTGTCTGGAAGGCAAAATGCACTAGGATGTGGCCACTTAGTATTCAGACCATGTCAGGATGCAAGTAAAAAGCTTATAGAGCAGCGCTGGACGCACGGTCGCCAGGCCAAACACAGCCAGCCTCTCAAATCACAGTTAAATTATAAGGGAGTGTGGGGTAAACTGCACAGACCTGCCTAGTCAATGAAGCTGCAGAGATAAAAGGAATTACTGCATAAATGCCAGCTTGTGAGGCTTTCAGGAGTACAGAGGTGGGGTTCTTTCCAGTGACCCTCGGTTGACTATAAAAAGCCACTGAGGGTTTTGAACATAACCCCGTCTTCATTCTCTTCCTCCTCCTCATCGTCCAGCTCTCCTCCTCCTTTGTCTGAGCATGCAAAGCATCTCCCAATGTATAGAGAAACAAACAGTTCCTCTGTGTGGCTCCATAATTTTTCAAAGGACAGTGATGCTCACTGGCCAGTGATTGCTCTTGCCATCCGCAGGTGCAGCAGGGGAAATGCAGTTAATACAATAATTCACATATGTTAATACTTCATTCCGTCACTGTCGGCTTTATTTTCTTCTTGATATACACAAGGCTGGCACACAGTCTTAACTGATGAGGTAATGTCATTTTTAATTGAGAGAGCCTTAAGCTATCCACTTGGACTCGTGATAGCATCTTTGCAGTTGTCTCATGAGACTTTACATAAACATAAGTCATGTGTCCTGGACAGTTTGAAAAGGATTGCTAAGGATGACATTGGTCGTCATGAAGATTTCCCGCACTTTGATCGCTTTTAAATTGCCAGATGCAGTTTATGTTACTGCCATATTTTAGCCATCCCTGAAATGAATATATCCCAGGACTTTTGAATCAAGTTCAACAGAGAAATGCAGGTTTGAAATGAACGGATTGTAATGTCTTCATGTCAGTTCTAGAAGAAATATGGAATCCAAATGAGATTATCTGATTATCTGACTCCTAGGTGACTTGGCAAATAAATAATAAAAAGAAAAGGAAGAGCAAGACACTAAGAAATAGATAATGCCAAACAAACAAAAATATTCCTGTTTTCCTAGGAGATGCTACTTTACTGGAGATGGATTTCCATATTTTAGAGATGCAAAAAGTTCATCCAAGCATATGCATTATCTCAGTGCATTCTTTAGGCTAGTATTTTATTACTACTCCCTTTATCAGTTATCTCAGTGTATTATCATTAAGCCTGAATTTTTAAAAATCATATCACTTTGATGATTCCAAGTCTGTCATATTTTCTTTTCCAATGACAGCATTCCTTTCAAGATTCAGGCTGGTAGTAAACCCTTACTTTTGAATTTTAAATAAACTTTTTTCCTTGTAGAGATTATGTTCTACAGTTCAAGTTGTAGTTTCAAGGGAAGAAAATCTTTGTTTTGACCACAGTAGATACTGAGAGAGCTTTTTCTCCTGCGAACCCTGGAGTTTGGTGGAATTGCGTTAAATAGTAAAGAATCTGTTTATTATTCTGTGGCCATATGTTTAGAGGGTCGCTCACAGAAATCAAAGTATTATTCATAGAGAGCTCCAGCCAAGGAGACATTTTGAATTCATAAAAGAACTTCACAGTTTGAAAAGAATGCGTAGCATTATGTATTGACACCCCCCCCTAGAAAGACCAGGAGCAATGTTTCTAGTCTTTTGGTAAAAAGTCAGATATTCCCATGACAAAAAATGTTGAAAATACTTTGCACAAAGGAAAGTTACTCACTGTATGGAGGAAGTATGTTTAAAAAGCTGTTTAAATGTATTTTAGAAATCAGAATTTCATCATTCTAATATACTGACCAGTGTTTTTAAAGTATATACTCTGTAAAGCTTCTTTAAGGACATTTATTCTTTTCTTTCTTCTTCAAAAATAAGTTGGATCTACTCTTGAAGTTTTATTTATTTCATTAAAAATGTGTGAGTCCCTCTTACCTGAAAATGATGTATTNATGTTTAAAAAGCTGTTTAAATGTATTTTAGAAATCAGAATTTCATCATTCTAATATACTGACCAGTGTTTTTAAAGTATATACTCTGTAAAGCTTCTTTAAGGACATTTATTCTTTTCTTTCTTCTTCAAAAATAAGTTGGATCTACTCTTGAAGTTTTATTTATTTCATTAAAAATGTGTGAGTCCCTCTTACCTGAAAATGATGTATTGGGCTGGCCAAGAATTTCATTCAGGGTTTTCTGTAAGATGTTATGGGAAAAAAAACGCAAAACGAACTTTTTGGCCAGCTCAATACATCCTGTTCCCTTTATTTTATTGCAAAATCCCAAAACTGGTTGCTCCTGGGAAAATCCAAGCAGTAGTCCACTAGCCTTAGAGTTTCAAAAACTTCTGGAGGAAGAAGCTTTCCATTAACAGAAACATGGTTAGGGCAAGAACTTCTTGGAGGAGACAAAATAATAATGTTTTAAATGACATTCCCCTTCAGAATTAATTATCCACTTGCCCCCTCCAAAATATCAGTTACTAATCTTCTTTCAGGGCTTCCCTTGTGGCTCAGTGGTAAGATAATAGAGAATCTGCCTGCAATGTGGGAGACCTGGGTTTAACCCCTGGGTTGGGAAGATCTCCTGGAGAAGGAAATGGCAACCCACTCCAGTATTCTTGCCTGGAGAATCCCATGGACGGAGGAGCCTGGCGGGCTACAGTCTATGAAGTCACAAGAGTTGGATGGCTCAGTGACTAAAGCACCACCATCTTCTGTCACAGTGGTATATATCAGGACAGGATAGAATCTGAGAATGTATTGTCTCCCAGGTTTGAGGAATTAAACTCACTTATCAGCCAGTTAATAAAAATTGTATCTTTATCTGGATGTCACTGTTTTCCACAGCAGCCTGTAGATTCCTGCTATGAATTCAGTCCCGCCTTCCCTTTTAAGTTGACATTAATGTGTGGGAGGCCCTCCAGGGACAGAGGTGCCAGATTTAAATGTATTGTCCTGGAATATATGAAAAAGGGCTTTATTTAATAGAATAAAATCTAGCCACACCAAATTCGAAAGCCTAGGGTCCTGTGGGTCAGTGGCCACCGAGAATAACAAAAAAGGACTTTAAGCATTTCTGGGAGCATTGGCACAACGTCTTTAAATTTCAAAGAACTCTGGTAGTGTCCCATAGAAATATGGGTAGATGGAGAGAACTTTCTTCAGAAATTCATCTGAGCACACTCTTAGAAAGCCTTTAGTGTAAATAACAGCAGACGTAGGGCCTCAGTGGGCTCACAGGACTACGTATGTATTTCCTTGTGTTGGAAGCTGTTGGACCTATGTAAATCCACATATGCGTAGGTACACGCACGCACAATCATATGCGTTTGCTTGCTTACCTGCATCTGACAGCATCAAAGAAAGAAAGTGTCAGAAAAAGAGGTAAGAACAGCTTTTCATGGTTAGCGTTTCTCAAAGATCTGAAGGTGGTGGGTGGAGAAATGGTAAGATCCTCCCTAAGTCATTAAGAATTCTGCTTCCTTCCAGATGAACTCAGCCCTCAAACTTCTGTTAGTCTCAGATGCACTGTGATTTCCCCTCTTTCCCCACTGCCCAATGCCATCCTTGAGACTTGAAGCCTTATTTTCTTCTACACCCAAATATAGCTGCTGGTTCTTTTGGATTTTTGTTCAAAAGTCTCAGAGAGTCACAGCTTCAGAAATTCCGAATCATCAGACTGTACCACCTGAACCTTATATAATCTTATAAATCAACTATAGCTCAATTAAAAAGAGAGTCTTACAGCTTTCTTTCCACGTCCTCTGCCATTGAACAAATAGAACTGTCTAATGGTTATCCCCATGCTCTCTAATCCTACACATAGCCTCTCAAACAGTCATCAAACTGCTATCCCCAGAATGCCTATGACAGGTATTTGTCACCTGTGAGGTGACTCCTCAGTGTTCTCTGAGGTCCTGCTCAGGTCTTGACATCAGCTGCTCCCGACTTCCCTGGCTTCACTTGCACAAACTCACAGCCTATCTTCCTGCCCCAGGTTAGTGGGTGCGCTGGGTGAGGCCCAGCAGATCTGCATGTGAATTTTGATGTGGCCACTGCCCATCTGTGTGAATGTTCAGAGCCTTGGATTCCTCATCTGTAAAATGGGTAGCTGTATCTAGCACTGGCTTTTTGTGAAGATCGGTTGAAATGAAAACACGTAGCAGAACGTGTCCCAGAAGTTGTGTGCCGTAGGCACTAACTGTTGCAATGTAGCTGGTCCCTCCAAATTGTACAGCACGCTCACTCTCTTCTGACTTAAGCCTCTTAACCTCCATGGAAACCTAGCTCCAAGTTTATTATTATTAATTAATGTACTTTTCATTTTCCTACACTTACCCAGCTTTTCCCCAATCACACAACACAAATATACACTTATAGATACTCTATGCACAAACACAACTGTATTTCACTAACCAGTATGTTTTTCTTAAATATTTTCAATTTTTATCATGTATATGTCTCATTTCCCAACTAAATTAGTACCTTCTAAAAAAGAAAACATCCTTCTCCCTTGTTGCACATACTATAGTTCTTACAGATACTCCATTCAAAGTCATGAACTAGTAGATTACATTCACACTCACATAGGTTCACAGACATTCTTTTCTTGGAAATAATTTCATGATAAATGTTATAGAACCTCTGTTCTTTGAAAAATATAGCACTTCTTTCAGGCTGCAGCAATTTCAGCTTTCTTCAAAACACATAAATTAGACTAATCATAATTGGAACCAATGCATTATTCGTTCACCTGTTGGCCTTGAGGATTTCTGGCAGTAGGATACAGGGCCATTTTTGCATCCCTAAGGCTACATTTCTAGACAACCATTTTTGCCCAATGGGTGACAGGGGATAGTGCCCACCTCTCCCCATGCCTCCTGGAGCCCCCAGGACACCCTAGTTCTCTCCTCGGGTACCCACACCCCTCCTGTTCACAGATACTGAAACCTTGGGCCATCAGCCTAAAATGATTCTCATTCAGCTAAAGAATTTCTTGAGGAAACCTCAGCCTGCCCACCTCCCACCTTTCCCCTGTTCTTCCCCTGTCATACAGGCCCAGCTGCTGGAAGAAGCTGTACCATTTCCTATGGGTCTCAGTCAGGGAAGGGATGGCATTTATTGAGCGCCGGATTGGTGACTTCATCTGTTATTTGATTAAGAGTCTGTACATTTAAGTAGAATTCCAAAGGGGATATCTTAGCTGTCATCCTTATCCATCCTGATGGTCCTTAACAACGAAATGTGGCATGCCTGTGGCCACCCTGGATGCTCTCACTCTTAGTAACGGGGAAAGCGTGGTGTCACGGGGTGCCACTGCCGTGTGCATCCCTTGCCCAGCAGCTCACACCCTCCTGGGCACCCTGGCTGCTCACCCTCAGTCCTGTCTGTGGCTTGTGTGTTTACCCCGGGATTCCTCAGCCCTCTGCTGCCATCATCCACTGGGGGAAGTGCTCCCTCAACTGTGTGGCAAGCTTGTACAATAAAGAATAAGGAACCCATTAAAACAAATTTTGATGTCTAATGGAGAAAGTAAGAAATTACAGAAACAGCTTTGAGTTTGAAAGGCTGTATTTTCCAATCCTAAAGCCCACCTCTCATGTGTGATGCACAGAATCTGAGGATCAGGAAGATTATGAGGTCACCAAGGCTACACAGCAGGTTAGCAAGGCGGTGGAACTCAAATTTCTTGGTGCTCCATCCAGCTTGCTTCCACTTCCCCGTGGAATGTCCCCATGCATGCGTGCCAAGTTGTGTCCAACTCTTTGCAACCTTATGGACCATAGCCCGCCAGGCTTCTCTGTCCATGGGATTCTCCAGGCAAGAATACTGAAGTGGGTTGCCTTGCCCTCCTCCAGAGGATCTTCTCAGCCCAGGGATCAAACCCACGTCTTTTGCATCTCCTGCATTTACAGGCAGGTTCTTTACCACTGGTGCCACCTGGGAGGCCCAGAATGTCCCTAGCCTTTGTCAAAATACCTGAGAAAACCTGGGCCAGCTTCCAAAGGAATCTGACATGACAAGGATATACGTGAAAGCATTGGAATTTATTTGATTTTGAAAGAGCGCCCTTAATTCTGTTTTTTTTTTTTTTTCCATTAAATCTTAACCACAACTGTATAATTTTATCTTTTGAAGAAGGAGAAAATATTGGAAAGTGCATTAAACTCTGCTGTTTGCTTTGCCAGCCAAAGCCCTGGGGAGGAGGTTGAAGGTCTCCAGGATCTCTGTTCCTACATTTTGGAGATAAAATTCTGAAGGGTTCCCAAGTAACTATATATGAATGAGTGACTTTTGAATTAATGACAAATTGGCATAGTTACTGTTATCTCAGATGCCACCAAATAGCTTAGAAACATGTTAGAAATTACATAGCACATTCCACAATCTCTTTACTTGAAGCTGACATGGCAAAAATGCCACTTGGTAATGATTTTTTTAACCAGAATTGAATAGATAAGCATTGTGTTGAAGGGTGAGCCCCATCGTAGAAGGATTTGGGAGGTATTTATTCAACTCAGACCTCTACGGACCAGGTTTATTGTGCCATCTACTAAGTAGTCTTCTGCGTCTCCAGGACGATGGCTAAGATATGCATGGGGAGAGAGAGATTCTGCCAGATGTACTGAGGTGGAGAGTGAACTTAATAGCCCTCACCACTAAAAATAGAGATCTGTTAGTTAAATTTAATGTATATTGATGCCAAACATGTTGCCTTTGGTACCTGGCACTTTGGAAGAATATTTAGTTAAGAACAAGCTCCACAAGCTTCCCTATTTGGACTTGAATCCTTATATGCCCTTGCAGAGTCCCCATCACTGTGAGAGTGGCCCTGGAAAAACATTGTTGAACTGGGACTTCCCTGGTGGTCCAGTGGTTAAGAATTCACCTTGCAATGCAAGGGACCCAGGTTTGATCCGTGTTTGGGGAACTAAGGTTCAACATGTTGCAGAGCAGCCACGCCTGTGCATTGCAACTCAATATTCCATGGGCCACAATGAAAGACCCCACACGACACAATGAAACTGCCACGTGCTGCATCTAAGACCCAACACAGGCAAATTAATAAGTAAATTAAAAAAAAAAAAAGAATGGTTTAACCAAACATCCCCAGATTGGATCCTGAGATTCAGAAAGGTCAAGTCATCTCTGTTTACCAGACTGCCTAAGAGTTCTTGGACAATCATCACAGCTGTGGTGGCGATAAGGGGCAGAACTGATAGGCTGGCGTGGATAGTCTTGATAGTCTGTGTAGATGGGCCATTTTCAGTTGTGTGGTGGATAGCACCCTATTCACTGCCGATTCCATGAACTGAAATTGTGGTCCTTTATGTAGTCATAAGATTGACTTGCAATAACTGTATGCGTGCTCTGAACCAACCTAAATTACAAATCTCCGTAATTTGTAGTCTTGATAACACTGAACCGTCATTTAAATGACACATTATAAATATATGCATTACACACACACACACACACACCCTCCTGCACTCTTATGTTGGGGAAGGTTAGGATGTCAGCATTGGTATCAGGTGACTTGGAGCCACAGGACCTGCATCCCAGTTTATCATGCCCCCACTAACAGCCACACTTTACTGGCACACCTGTGTCAACACCATTCCGAATGAGTCACTCACCCTGCGTACATGTACGAATTACCTTTCACATTTAGTTTGTCAAGGAGGCAAAGGTCACATCTGGCAGAATTACTGAGTCACTGGTGGAGGAATCTGAAACCCAAATTCCCTCCACTGGATTCTCTCCCTCGCCTTTGTAAATGTTCTATTTCACCAATAAAGAGCTGTCAGCCTCAAGATTTAAAGATTTAAGATTGAAGGGGCTATAATTATTTCTCGAGGGCTCTGTCGAGATTTCTGTAGCTTTCTCATTCATTGTTCCCACATGATTTTGTATTTGTCATTTTTTCTCCCCTCTGCAACAGCAGAAGTTTGTAAATTGCTCCACACAGATGGAAAACGAAGGTGAATGCAATAAATCTGAACTCGACTTTCCGTATATATCACCACTGTGAAAAGGCTGAGTAATGAGTGATTAGAACAATGATTATAATGGTGGGCTTTTATTGGAAAGATAAACTGTCTTTGCCCAGGTTATTTAAGTGGAATTTTCACTCTGCTCCTTTCTTTCTCTTGTAGGTCCCGAATGTTCCCAGAACTACACAATGCCTAGTGGGGTAATAAAGTCCCCCGGATTCCCTGAAAAATATCCCAACAGCCTAGAATGCACCTATATTATCTTTGCACCAAAGATGTCAGAGATTATCCTGGAATTTGAAAGCTTTGACCTGGAGCCTGACTCGAATCCTCCGGGCGGGGTGTTTTGTCGCTATGACCGGCTAGAAATCTGGGATGGATTCCCCGATGGTAAGCACAGCACAGAGCACCCCAAAGGGGAAGGATCTAGGGGAAGGGCCCTGGGATCCTTTTACAAGCATCATATACATGCATCACTTTAAAAAGTAGCTCAAAAGGAGGAAGAAAAACAACAATTTTCTTTATGCAGAGCGGTGGTGAAATATTTGAGCCAAAAAGGACTTGGTAATTTTCTAGTCTAATGCTTTCATTTTGTGGATAAGGAAACAGAGGCCGTAAGAGACTCTGCAAGGTGTCATAACCCTTTCTATGGGGAAATTGGAAGCAAGCCATGGTTTTCCTGACTGAAGTGCTTTTCTCATTTCATTGGCTTCCCTACTGGCTATTAATTCATAGACTCATCAGAAGATGAGCTCTTAAGACATCAGTTACGTGAAGTCAGTCACTTTTCAAATGCGGAGACTGAGAGTCAGAGAGGTTACGTCCCTGCTAAAATTTTCACAGTGAGCTATACACCCGCTATGCTACCATATTTAGAGATCTCGAAAAGGAAGGAGGAGAGCATTTGGGTGTTCCTAGTTTAGACGGATCCCTTGTCTGCTCTCTAGGGAATTTTTATCTTTGGGGAATCAAATCAGATTGGCACACATCCTTGGTACACATTGTTCACATCACCTGAGTTCATCACCCATTCAAAAGCTATACTTAGCATCTGCCACATACCAGGCGCTGTAGTAATCTCTTAGCAAACAAAGATGGATGCCCCATTTAGATCCTATCAGAGGGAATGAGGTAATAAATGGTGCACATTACAGACAATTGAATCACGTGCATGGGATGTTAGAAGGTGAGAAGTGCTATAAACAAAAAAAAAAAAAGGAAAAGAAGAAAAAATAGAGTAAAGGCATGAAAAAAAAACGAAGGTAAAGAGAGAAAGATGGGTGGAATGTTTTTAATAGGATGGTCAGGTTAGGTCTTATTAAGAAAATGAGCCAGATTTGAAGGAGGTGGGAGAAGTAACCATGTGGCCAGCTAAATTAAAGTTTTCCATTTCAGTCCTTATGAATTAGAAGGTGAATGGCAAAAATACACACCCAAATTCTGAACAGAGGGAGATAATATCAAATAATTTGTTGCAGCTGCATTGCTAGTCTTCTGTTTAGTCTGGTTTAATAGTAAGATTTCTCTGGAGAACACACTCTACACAGACCAGAAAGGGCAGCTTAAAGTTCTTACAAATCATGCAGTTAGAGATTTGGAACTATCTATAAAATAGTCAGATGATATTATCACATGGAAGAAAGACTATTTAAGTAAATTGTGAACGAAAGCTAATATCATGTGAAAGAGATTGCATTTGTCTTACAAATGACATTAAATGATCGGTGTCATTCAGTTTAGCTATGTTCCTTAGTGGTAAACAGCACTAGAGAAAATCTAGGTTTAGAGAAAGCTTATGTCATTGGAGCAAATGGGTGAGTTATCATTAGTTGAGTCTCTTCTTTCCTTTATTTAACCATATAAATAGGATTATGATGATTTTATTGAAACTCCCTCATTAAGTAATGAGATTTGTCCAAACAGAGCTCTGATTGATTTCCAAGTATTCAATCCGATAATTAGAAAAACAATATTATAATAGTATTGCAATAATAGTTGAAACATTTAATAATGGATTTATTTGTTCACAACCCAAATTTGCAGCCTTCCTTTCTAGAACTCATATTTAAATCGACATCTGAAAAGAAGGTCCAATCAACCAACTTATGTAGAAAGGAGAGCATTGTTATTAGTGTCAGGAGTTTAACAAAGTAGTAATTTTCTGGCTCTAGAAAATCACTGAGTTGAAGTGAAGAACAATTAACAATACGGGTTGTCAGCCTGCAATTCACCCATGTTTTGGGTGAATTGACTTATTCCTAGAGAAAACTGGCTTTGGAATTAGAAAAATGTGATTGTATATTTGTTTGTGTTCACCTGGCCTCATCCTGTCTATGCCAGCATCAGAGCGCACTCTTCTAGGCAAAATGAGAGTGTGTCCTCCTGGGTTTTTTTGTCAGTGGCACAAGGAACATGTTTGTCATTGAAGTTCAACACACAGATTTCCTTGCCAACAAAATAAGCTTTTATATTTTGATATCCTTTCCAAAAAAAACAACCAGAAGGCACTGAAGGCTTTTACCCATCAAGTGATTTTATGCTGCATTTTATCATAGACACGGAATTAGACGACAAGTAATTGAAAGTGATTCAACTTGACTTCCAAGAGAAGCAGTTTGCTCCAAAATGTGAGATCCAAGACATGCACGTGGAGAACCCCACTTCTCCAGCTAGCAGTCTCTTTGAAGCTCCGTAGATTCAAAACTAACAGCTCTGGAGTCATTGGTGAAAGTTACACATAGTTTCAGAGCCGTGACCTAAGTGTGCCTGCAGATGCTTGTGCTGAATTATGGGAATGCCTAGTTCACAGCCCCTGGATGCCCGTGAAGCCAGCCCTCCATCCAGGCTGGGGAAAGATCTGGAAACGCTCTGTGACCTACAGGCCCCAAATTATTAGGAATTCTTCTTACAATTTTAGGAATAAGCTTCATCAAAGATAGATGTAATTTTATGTTAAAAATAACTTTCTAAAATATAAATATACAGTATCAATGATATAAATATGAAATATTAGTGATATAAACCTTCCAAAATATAAATGACATGAATTGTGCCAATTCTTCTTTCTGGGGAAAAGTTGCAAAATCCAGATATTCTCACTAAAAGGTTTACTGTAAGAAAAATAGACTTGGCTGATCTGGTACCTGTTTAAAATGATCCCCTTTCGTGTTTATTTATTAAAAAATACCTTATGTTAATAGTACCTCTTTAAAGTAGATGGTTGACTATTTTTCCTCATAAAAAGGTGGCAGAAAGCCAAATTATCTGATTCTAAGGTAGGGTTCTAATTAATGGAGGCATCAGTGGGAAAAATACAAAGAATGGGGTTTTGCCGTTTCCTCTTTCAAGCAGCACAAATACAATGTTGCCTTCACACCTGAGAAGCAACGGTCGTAGGCCTGCTCTCCCTGCAGAGAGAGCTTGATGCCTGTTTTTTAAATTCTCCAGTCATTCCATCTTTAATTGTACTTCTGTTTTGGGGACAGTTGGCATTCATCGCCTTGCTCTTTGGCTCCACCGTAAGCAACGGAAGTAGGGAACCCAAGAGCTGCGATCCTGTAAATCCACAAATGAGCACCCACATGAGACGGATCAGGGTCCTGCAGCCGCTCCAGCTCAGATCAATATTGCATTAGCTTGCTAGGCTAAGGTCTCGCTGTTGTTCAGGAAAATTCAATACTTCTTTGTATTATAGTCGAAAAAGGCTTTCACTCTCCAGTCTTGAGGGTTCCTAAAGAGAGCTGCATGCTGGTGTCCGGGGGCGATGTTCAGAAGGACAGAAGGCAGATTTACCAGGCATGTCTTCAACATTATAAACCAGTGAGTCATGGAGACTCTCTAAATTATGAGTCTGCACTAGACAAGTTCTCTTCTGTTTGCTCTTTCAAAGAGACCCCCTTTCCCGCCATCCCCAGGGGGATTGGGTGATGGTGGAGGGGAGGGGAGGCAGCCAGAGCTGGGGGCGGGGGAGGGGAACGGGGATGACTGCAAGCTTCCCTTGTGTGCTTGTATTCCTGGTAAGGTCAGTGGCTTTGGCAAGTCGAGAACGACCCCAAGGATTAAGGCTGTAAAAGTTTGCCCACAAACACAAGAAAAAGAAAGTTATGAAACCACAACAATGGAATTTGAATGAGGGGAGAGAGTGAAGGAAGATGAATAGACTCTCAGTTCAGTTGCTCAGTTGTGTCTGCCTCTTTCCGACTCCGTGGACTGCAGCACGCCAAGCTTCCCTGTCCGTCACCAACTCTTGGAGCTTGCTTAAACTCATGTCCATCCAATCGGTGATGCCATCCAACAATCTCATCCTTTGTTGACCCGTTCTCCTCCCCCCCTTCAATCTTTCCCAACATCAGGGTCTTTTCCAAGGAGTGGTGACTCCGTGGACTGCAGCACGCCAAGCTTCCCTGTCCGTCACCAACTCTTGGAGCTTGCTTAAACTCATGTCCATCCAATCGGTGATGCCATCCAACAATCTCATCCTTTGTTGACCCGTTCTCCTCCCCCCCTTCAATCTTTCCCAACATCAGGGTCTTTTCCAAGGAGTGGATCAGGTGGCCAAAGTATTGGAATTTCAGCTTCAGTATCAGTCCTTCCAATGAATATTCAAGACTGATTGCCTTTAGGATGGACTGGTTGGATCTCCTTGCAGTCCAAGGGACTCTCAATAGTCTTCTCCAACACCACAGTTCAAAAGCATCAATTCATCAGCGCTCAGCTTTCTTTATAGTCCAACTCCCACATCCATACATGACTACTGGAAAAACCATAGCCTTGACTAGATAGACCTTTGTTAGCAAAATAATGTCTCTGCTTTTTAATATGCGGTCTAGGTTAGTCATAGCTTTTCTTCCAAGGAGCAAGTATCTTTTAATTTCATGGCTGCAGTGATTTTAGAGCCCCCCAAAATAAAATCTGTCACTGTTTCCATTGTTTCCCCATCTATTTGCCATCAAGTGATGGGACCGGTTGCCATGATCTTAGTTTTCTGAATGTTGAGTTTTAAGCCAGTTTTCACTCTCCTCTTTCACTTTCATCAAGAGGCTCTTCTGTTCCTCATCACTTTCTCCCATAAGGGTGGTGTCATCTGTGTATCTGAAGTTACTGATATTTCTCCTTGGGTTCATGTACTTGGGTTCATGATTTGGGTTCACTGTTCGTGCACAGTGATTTTGGAGCCCCCCAAAATAAAATCTGCCACTTATTCCATTTTTTTCCCATCTATTACCATCAAGTGATGGGACAGGTGCCATGATCTTTGTTTTTTGAATGCTGAATTTTAAGCAGGCTTTTTCACTCTCCTCTTTCACTTTCATCAAAAGGCTCTATATTCCTCTTCGTTTTCTGCCATTAGGGTAGAACCATCTGCATGTTCAAGATTATTGATATTTCTCCTGGCAATCTTGATTCCAGGTTATGATTCATCCAGACTGGCATTTCACAGATGTACTCTGCATATAAGTTAAATAAGCTGGGTGACAATATACAGCCTTGACAAACTCCTTTCCCAATTTTGAACCAATCTGTTGTTCCATGTTCAGTTTTAACTGTTGCTTCTTGACCTGAAAGGTTCCTCAGGAGGCAGGTAAGATGGTCTGGTATTAACATCTCATGAAGACTTTTCCACAGTTTGTTGTGATCCACATAGTCAAAGGCTTTAGCATAGTCAATGAAGCAGGAGTAGATTGTTTCTGGAATTCTCTTGCTTTTCTGTGATCCAATGGATATTGTTAATTTGATCTCTGGTTACTCCACCTTTTGGAAATCCACCTTATAGATCTGGAAGATTTTTGCTCATGTACTTTTGAAGCCTAGTTTGAAAGTGTTTGAGCATTACTTTGTTAGCATTTGAAATGTGTGCAACTGTATGATAGTTTGAATATTCTTCTGTGTTGTCTTTCTTTGGGATTGGAATGAAAACTGATTGTTTTTAGTCCTGTGGCCACTTCTGAGTTTTCCAGATATGCCAGCATGTGGAGTGCAGCACTTTAACAGCATCATCTTTTAGGATTTTTAATAGCTCAGCTATTTTTCCATCACTGCACTAGCTTTGTTTATATATATTATGTAAACATATAATATATGTAATATAATAATGTTGCAGGAAGAAAGACCCCTCCAAGAGTCTAGGAATAAATTGTCAATATGTGAATATGGCTTCACTTTAGTCTTAAGTGTTCTATAGAAAGTTAATACACTGTCCATTTGGAGAAAATAAGTAATAAGCCAAAAATGAATAAAAATTAGTGAAACCTATATACTATATACTACTTATCTGTAATAGCAACCCACTCCAGTATTCATGCCTGGAAAATCCCATGGAACAAGGAGCCTGTGGGGCTACAGTCCATGGGGTCACAAAGAGTTGGACACAACTGAGCGACTTCACTTTCACAATAAAAAGTAAGAAACAAAAAGGCAAAGAAATTTTGAAGAAAAAAACTTCAGGGAGGTAGGGACTTTTCACTGCTATCCAATCCTGACTTTCCTATCATACTTCTGGCCTTTGCAGACTGTCACTGGCAATGGAGGGCAACCAATCACAGATCACAGAATTCATCCTGCTGGGATTCCAGCTCAGCAAGAACATGGAATTGCTCCTCTTTGGTATCTTCTCCCTGTTATATATCTGCAACCTGCTGGCAAATGGCATGATCTTGGGACTCATTTACCTTGACCCCAGACTGCACTCCCCCATGTATTTCTTCCTTTCCCACCTGGCCATCATCGACATATCCTTTCCTTCCAGCAATTTGCCCACCTTGCTGGAAAACCTAGTGAAACACACAAAAAACATCTCCTTTGACCCTTGTATTGTGCAGATGCTTTTCAATTTGACTTTTGGATCTATAGAGTGCCTCATTTTGTTGGCGATGTCCTATGACAGATATGTGGCGATCTGCCATCCCCTCCAGTACGTGGTCATCATGAACTGGAGAGTGTGCTCCATCCTGGCCGTTGCTTGCTGGGCGTGTGGATTTTCCCTGGCCCTGGTCCAAGTAATTCTCTTGTTAACATTACCCTTCTGTGGGCCCCAGAAGGTGAACCATTTCCTCTGTGACATTCACTCTGCCCTCAAATTGGCCTGTGGTGACATCTGGATCAGTGAAATGTTCCTCTTTGCTGAAGGCGTTCTTATCTTAGTTGGGCCTCTTGCCCTGATGTTGGTCTCCTATTTGCGTATTCTCTGGACCATCCTGAAGATCCAGTCAAAGGAGGGCCGCAAGAAAGCCTTCTCCACCTGCTCCTCCCATCTCTGTGTGGCTGGGTTCTACTTTGGCATAGCCATCATCGTTTACATGGTTCCCGACAACAGTCAACAAGAAGAACACCTGAAGATCCTCTTCCTGTTTTATACTCTTTTCAACCCCTTGCTGAACCCTCTTGTCTACAGTGTAAGGAATGTTCAAGTGAAGGCTGCCTTCCACAGAGTATTGCAGAAAAAGAGGACAGTGTGAGGGAGGGTCCAGTTTTGGCTCAGTGCATGCTTTTCCAGTGTGAGGGAGGGTCCAGTTTTGGTTCAGTGCATTCTTTTCCCTTCAGAGATGTGATTGCTGGTGCAAGAAAACTCAAAATTCCCCAGAAAGAGACATGATTTAATGATGAGCATTACTCCAGAGTAGCATCAGCATGGTGGAAGAATAGGAATCCCTAAGCCTTCATTCCTCCATGGAGACAAGAACATATAGACCTAATTTCCTTTGTGAAAATACCAGAAGTTGGATAATAGAGTGCTGTACCCCAGAAAAGCACAATGCCAAGAAGAGATACAATAAGTGTTCAGGCAAATTTATGGTATTGTGTCCTCCATACCTACTTCTCTTCTGCAGCAATGTGTCAGGAATAGGAGAAAATCTCCCTCAAGGGGGAAAAAGAAGAATGGGTCATTCGGACTACTTCCAGCTTTTCAGGGAGTGACCTGAGAGTCTGTTAGTTGACTTGCCTCTGAAGCACTGATGGAAGTGGCAGTTTGGACTGCTGGTTAGGATCCCTGAGAAAACCTGCAAGGAGCGAAACTTTTTAAAGATGTAGAGATACTTTGGATCTTCAAAATTCTTGGAGATGAGCACTGGTATCTCATTCTGGTCTTAACATAAAATTTCTTGTTAATGTGTGATAGTGAGTTTCCTTGCAGTTGCTTCCTGGCCATCTGTATATCTTCTTTGATGAGCTCTCTGTTTGGGGTGGCAGAGCATGTGATGATGGGTAGATAGCATTACTGACTCAGTGGACATGAATTTGAGCAAATTCCTGGACATAGTGAAAGTCAGAGGAATCTGGCTGCTCATTTCTTGGAGTCGCAGATTTGGACATGACATAGCAGATGAACAACGCACCAACAACTCTTTACATCTTTTGCCCATTTTTATGTAATGAATTTTATTTTTAAAGAAATTTTTGATTGCAGCAAAATTCAGTGGGACAGAAATGCCCTGTACACCTCCTAGCTCCCCACATGTATAAGCTCCCCCGTTACCAACGACCCTCCTTAGAGTGGCATGTTTGTTATTATCCATGCACCCATGTGAACAGATCATCACCCAAAGTCTAGAGTGTACATTTGAATTCACTCATGGTGTGTATATTCTGTTTTGGACAGGTGTTTAATTATGTGTATACACATTATATTATCATACTCAATATTTTCAGTGCCCTAAAAATCACCTCTTCCTTCCTCCCTTCAGTTCTAATCCCTGACAACCACTGATCTCTTAATTGTTTCCATAGTTTTGGCTTTTCCAAATATTTGGGGAGGAATTGTAGAGCATGTATATATAAAGTAGTTTTCCACATTGGCTCTGTTCACTCAGCCAAATGCCTTTACGTTTCCTCTTTTTTTCTCTTTGCTTGATAGTTCATTTCTGAACTCTCTTCCGTTGTCTGGATGCACCACAGTTCATCCATTTGCCAACTGAAGCCCACTTTGATGGCTTCCAAGTTTAGGCAATTATGAACAAAACTGCTTTAAACATCTCTGTGCAGGTTTTTGTGTAGACACATGTTTTCAAATCCTTTGGATGCATACCAAGTACTCCATTTGGTAGATTGTATAGTAAGAGTAGGTTTAGTTTTTTTTTTTTTAACTATGAAATTGCCTTTCAATGTGACTGTATGATTTTACATGAATGAAAATGAATTCCACTTCAGAAGCATGCGAAAGTTCTTATTGATCCACATCATTATCAGTGGTGTTGTAGGTGCTCTGGAGTTTAGCCATTCTACTAGGGATATAGTGATAATTCATTGCCGTCTTCATTTACTTCCCTCATGATAGAGATATGGAGCGTCTTTTCATGTGCTCATTTGCAATCTGTCTGTATTTTTTTTTCAGTAACTGATTTTTCATTTTTAAAATTTATTTTTAAAGACTTTTTTTCTTTTTTTAATTTTAGAGTTGGAGGAAAATTGCTTTACAGTGTTGAATAAACATTGTAAACATGCTGCCATACAACATGAGTCAGCCACAAGTATGCATAAGCCCCCTGCTTATTGAACCTCCATTCCCCACTGCCGCCCCATTCCATCCCTCTAGGTTGCTGCAGAGCAGGCTGAGTCCCTGTGTTATACAGCAGCTTTGTGCTCGCTGTCTATGTGAACGTGGTCATGTGCATGTTTCAGCGCTGCTTCCTCATTTCATCCCACCTTCTCCTTTCCCCACTGTGTCCACAACGCTTTCCTCTATGTCTGCTTCTCTGTTCCTGCCTTGCAAATAGGTTCATCAGTACCATTTTTCTGAATTACACATAGCTATATAAATATGTTAATATACAATATTTGTTTTTCCTCTCTCTGATTTACTTCACTCTGTATAACAGATTCTAGGTTTATCTACCTCAGTTTCAGTTCAGTTCAGTTCAGTCGCTCAGTCGTGGCTGACTCTTTGCGACCCCAGGAATCGCAGCACGCCAGGCCTCCCTGTCCATCACCGTCTCCCGGAGCTTGCTCAAACTCACGTCCATCAAGTCGGTGATGCCCTCCAGCCATCTCATCCTCTGTCGTCCCCTTCTCCTCCTGCCCTCAATCCCTCCCAGCATCAGAGTCTTTTCCAGTGAGTCAACTCTTTGCATGAGGTGGCCTTATGATTATACAGTGGAAGTGAGAAATAGATTTAAGGGACTACCTCAGTTTAAGATGAGTGAGTGAAGTCACTCAGTTGTGTCCGACTCTTTGTGACCTCATGGACAGTAGCCCACCAGGCTCCTCTGTCCATAGGATTTTCCAGGCAAGAGTACTGGAGTGGGTTGCCATTTCCTTCTCCAGGAGATCTTCCCAACCCAGGGATCGAACCCAGGTCTCCCACATTGTAGGCAGACGCTTTACCATCTGAGCCACCAGGGAAGCTGACTCAAATTCATTCTTTTATATGGCTGCATAATATTCCATTTTATGTACGTAGTCTATCTTCCTTATCCATTTATCTGTCAGTGGACATCTAGATTTCTTCTGTGTCCTGGCTTTTGTAAATAGGGCTGCAATGATCATTGGGGTACCAGTGTCTTTTTGCTTAGAGTATATGCCCAGTACTGGGATTGCTTGGTCATATGGTAGTTTTATTCCTAGTTTTTAAAGGAATTTCCATCCTGTTCTCCATAGTGGCTGTATCAATTTACATTCCAACCAATAGTGCAGGAGGATTCCCTTTTCTCCACATCCTTTCCAGCATTTTTTGCTTGTGGATGATAGCCATTCTGACCACTATGAGGTGATACCTCATTGGAGTTTTGATTTGCATTTCTCTAATAATGAGTGATGCTGTGCATGTCTTCATGTGTTTAATGGCCATTGGTATGTCTTCTTTAGAGAAATGTTCATTTAGATCTTGTGCTCATTTTTTGACCGGGTTGTTCATTTTTCTGATACTGAGCTTGCATGAGCTGCTTGTATATTTTGAAGATGAATCCTTCATTTGCAATTATTTCTCCCATTCTGATGGTTATCTTTTCATCTTGTTAATAGTTTCCTTTTTATGCAAAAGCTTTTAAGTTTAATTATGTTGCATTTATTTATTTGCTTTTATTTCCATGCTCCAGGAGGTGGGTCAAAGAATGTCTTACTGCAGTTTAGGTCAAAGGATGTTCTGCCTATGTTTTCCTCTAAGAGTTTTATTGTTCTGGCCTTTCATTTAGATCTTTAATCCATTCTGAGTTCATTTTTGTGTATGGTGTTAAGGGAGTGTTCTGATTTCATTCTTTTACGTGAAGCTGTCCAGTTTCCCCAACACCACTTATTAAAGAGACTGTCTTTTCTCCATTGTGTATTCCTGTCTCCTTTGTTAAGATAAGGTGCCCTTTGATGTGTGGATTTACCTCTGGGCTCTCTGTCTTATTTCCTTGGTCTATGTTTCTGATCTTGTGCCAGTACTGTACTTCTAGATTACTGTGGCCTTGTAGTCTAGTTTGGAATCAGGAAGGTGATTCCTCCTGCTCCATTTTCCTTTCTCAAGATTGCTTTGGCTAATCAGTCTTTTGTGTTTTCATACAAATTGTAAAATTTCTTGTTCCAGTTCTGAGGAAAATGCCATCGGTAATTTGACAGGGATTTCGTTGAATCTGAGGANGTAGTCTAGTTTGGAATCAGGAAGGTGATTCCTCCTGCTCCATTTTCCTTTCTCAAGATTGCTTTGGCTAATCAGTCTTTTGTGTTTTCATACAAATTGTAAAATTTCTTGTTCCAGTTCTGAGGAAAATGCCATCGGTAATTTGACAGGGATTTCGTTGAATCTGAGGATTATTTTGTGTAGTATAGTCGTTCTGACAATATTAATTCTTCCAATCCAAGAACCTGATATATCTCTCCATCTGTTTGTGTCATCTTGACTTCTTTCAACAGTGTCTTAGAGTTTTCTGCACACAAGTCTTTTGTCTCCTTAAGTAGCTTTATTCCTCGGTACTTTATTCTTTTTAATGCAGAGATCAATAGAATTATTTCCTGAATTTCTGCTTTTGACCATATATTGTTAGTATATACAAATGCAACAGAGTTCTGTGTATTAATTTTGTATCCTGCAACTTTACCAAAGTCATTGGTGAGCTCTAGCAGTTTTCTGGCAGCATCTTTAGGATTTTCTATGTAGACTGTAATGTCATCTGCACACAGTGACATTTTTACTTCTCTTCCAGTTGGGATTCACTTTATTTCTTTTTCTTCACTGGCTTCCATGTCTAGGGCTTCCAAAGTTACACTGAATAAAAGTTGCAAGAGAGGAATCCTTGTCTTGCTCCTGATCTTAGAAAAAGTGCTTTCAGCTTTTCACTGTAGAGTATGATGTTAGAGTTTGTCATGTAAGACCTGTATTATGTTAGGGTGTGTTCCCCCTGTGCCCACTTTATGAAGGGTTTTTTTTATCATAAATGGATATTCAATTTTATCAGAAACTTTTTCCTCATTTTCTGAGATGATAGTATGATTTTTATTATTCAGTTCATTAATGTGGTGTATCACACTGATTAATTTGCAGAGATTGAAAAAATCTTTGCATGCCTGGGATAAATCCCCCTTGATCATGGTGTATGATCCTTTTATTGTACTATTAGATCCATTTCCTGGTATTTTGCTGAGGATCTTCTGTCTATGTTCATCAGTAATATTGGCTGCACTTTTCTTTTCTCATGGTGTCTGTCCAGTTTGGGTATCAGGGTGATTGCAGCCTCATAGAATGAGTTTGGAAGTATTCCTTCCTCTGAAATTTTTTGGAATAACTTTGGAGGATTACGTGTTAATTCTTTTCTACATTTTGGATGTAACTCACCTGTGAAGGTAACTTATGCTGGACTTTTGTTTACTGGGAATTTTTAAATCACTGGTTCCACATCAGTGCTTGTATTACAGTTGAAGGGTGAAGTGAAGTCGCTCAGTCGTGTCCGACTCTTTTGCGACCCCATGGACTGTAGCCTATCAGGCTCCTCCGTCCATGGGACTTTCCAGGCAAGAGTGCTGGAGTGGGGTGCCATTGCCTTCTCCAGGGGATCTTCCTAACCCAGGGATCGAACCCAGGTCTCTCGCATTTCAGGCAGAGACTTTACCATCTGAGCCACCAGGGAAGCCTTGTATTACAGTTGGTCTGTTCATATTTTTTCAGTTTTTCCTGTTCAGTCTGGAGAGACTGTACCTTCCTAGGAATTTGTCCATTTCTTCTATGTTATATATTTCATTGGCATATAGTTGTTTGTGGGCCCTTATAGTCCATGAACTTCCCGCTTTTGGGCTAGAACACTGGTCTTTTGCTGCTGGCCTCAGCCTGCAGCTCACACTATCCACTCTCCTGGTAACCAGACCTTTGATTCAGACTGAACTGCAATACTGGTTCTCTTGAATACCCAGCTTGACGAGTGCAGGCCTGGGGCTTCTCAGCCTCAAGCAAGAGGATATTAGACATTGGACAGGGAGGCAGGGGTGACTTAAGGTTTCTGCTGTGCTGTCTTTTCCACCCCTGGCTACCGAGCTGCAGAGAAGGCAGTAGCTGCTCCCCCTGTAGACTGCCCTGTTCTCCCTGAAGAGTCTCACTTGCTGACCAGGTGTGTTCAAGAAAACATAGGGGTAAGACATTTGAGATAGAAACTGCTGGGGAGAAGTTCTTGAGTTGGCAAGAGTGATGACATTTATAGTATTAAGTGGTAGGCTGGCCTTTGCTAGAAAAACTAATAACTCCATAGGAAGAGGAGATGAGATACATACACAAATTCATTAACTTACTCAGTGTGTGTTAGGATTGTATAAACTGTCTTCTGATTGCATCCATTTTCTCAGTTACTCTCATTCAGTAGCTAAGACTATGCATGGAAGGATTTATGGGAGATTTAATGAAAGACAAAAAAGACAAAAAAAAAAAAAAAAAAAACACCTGAGAGAAGAGACTAGGAAATACAGTAGGATTTCTGGGAACATCAAAGGCCAAATCAATGTGAATTCTCATGAATTTAAGGGATCTGAGTCATCATGTATTTTTGTTTTTTTTTTTCTGTGGATCTGTGGACCCAGGCAAAGCCATGCATCATCTAAACTCAATGCTTACAACACTGCACTTACAACAGAGAGGGGACAATGGCCTCTCTAAATGTACGGTATATATTTAGGGGAAAATGTTTTCAAAATGGGACAAATACTGAAGGAGTAGTGTAGAGCAGGAAAGCATTTAGGCAATGTGATTCAGTCTACATGATTTTCCAAGCAGTAAGTAATATTTGCAATGGAAAATTTTGATAATTATTACATATTAACACTTTGCAGCAGATGGGAATAATTCACTCCCTGAAAAGATCCAGTCTTTAGAGGGGCTACCTTAATAATCTCCATGGGAGATCATATTTATTGCATCATGAATCAATCTTTCCAAAAGTAGGATATGGAGACAGGATCAATTTCAATATCAAAAACATAATACATGTATATCCTTGGGAATTCTACTGTGGAACATAATCAATGAAATGAAATTTATCACTTAGATTTTTATTTCAAGAGTCTCTTGAGTACAGACATCTTTGCCATTCTTCCTCAGTTCTTACTTCTCTGCAAAAGCAGGTTCACACATGTGCACACACGTGCACATTCACACACACACTCACAGATAATGCAAGAGACCCAAGAGAGGAGGAGGAGGAAAGACAGAATGGTGAGAATATGGTTTGTAATTTGTTCCCTGGACGCCACAGGTATGTCTCTGGGGAATGGGTGGCTTTCATTTAATCAGACCATAAAGCCCTCACATATATAGAAGATCCTGGGCACCCCTGAGTCCTGCCCTCTCTGTCAGGGCAGAAAAGGGATCACTCATCATCTATTGCACTTGCTTCCAGGAGCAGGTGACTTAACTCCAGCCGCTCGCCATCTCTGTGAGTTTTCCAGCCAGCTTGGGAAAAACACCAGAAGGAGTACTACGACTCCTCTTTATGTTAATAGAAATCATTACTTTTATACTGGTTAATGACTGACAGAGGAGCAGGGCAGAAGGCTGGCAGAAATGATCAGGTTTATGAAGAAGGAAAAGCCACCTTTGTGAAGACCCCTTTCTTGAACTGGGCTGAGGTCTCAGAGTCACATCTGATACCCACGCTGTCTAAACATGGGCTTCTTTTTCTTCTTAATCAGACCCCTTCCCTGGTCACACGTATGGGAAGAGGCTGGTGAAACTCAATGTCCCTGAGTCGTGGTATCAAGCTGAAAGGGATGTGAGACCTCTGACCCTGTTGCCTCCTGAAGCTGGGGGTGTGCCATTTACTACTTCTCATTTCTTCCTCGGCAGACCAGCTTCTCACACTACACCTTGGAAACATCCTCCTGCCAGGGAAGTGAGGAAAGCTAGCATCCCCTTCTGCCCACGAGGGAGATGTTAGTAAGTGGCAGGATGATATCCTATAGCTACTTGGTAAAGATCTCATGGTTATTTCCTTTGTAGCAGGAAAGCAGGTAAGGAGCCCATTTAGGTTACTCTGATTCCTTTTCCAGAATTTCTCTCCAGGGATGGTTGTCCCCACCTGAGGAAAAGCCTGCAGCATATCCTGGAGTAGGTTAACATGATTACCATTGTCACTTATCAAATGTTGGGGGAAAGTTCTAGTTGTTGAAAATATGGCAAAATATCCCTACTATAAAACCAATTTCTTAGTTTGAAATGTTTGTACCTGGCAGATTTTCAATGAATGTTTTTGCTTTTATTCTCTTCACATTTAAGTCAATTTTTAAAAATAATGAAAAAATGAAAATATATCATTTTAAAGTTTTACTGAATACAAAAATAAAGTCAGGAGATTCCTGTCAGTGTTTATAATGTTACATAAAACACAGGACTCCCACAGACTTTCTCTAAGCAGCAGTAATTTGGTTATTTTCATCCATATTTCAGCATTCTAATCTTAGGATTCAATTTAATATTACTGAGGCTAACAGAGTCTTCATATTCATACTAATCTGGCTTGTGCTGTGTAAAAGTGGAGAACTGATGGTTTGCTAACAGGAAGTTACTGGAAGGGCATTCTAGGTATCCCTGACTTGAGTTTGTGAGTGGTCAGAGTCCACTGAGCTGTGAGGTATTGGCAAGGGGTTACACTTTTGCAGCAGGTCGGAGAAAGCAGTGATCTGTCTCTGTAGACACCAGGGAAGGTGGGAGATGTTCTAAGACTAATGAAGATAAGGATATAGCCCTCTGATAATCATCTTGCAATATGTTTATTAATGTTCTTTTTATTATTTTCTTACTAAATAAACCTTCTAAGCATATATATATATAATTGGATAGAAATTTAAATGTATTAACGGACTCTCCTCAATGGCATATTACTATATGATGTAGAATGTGACAAATATTTTCTTTTAAGTTACAATAACAACATGCCTGGACTGTAGAATGAATTTTAGATATACTGAATCTCTTGAAAGCTGGACTTAGAAGGTAATAGCAGATAACTGGGAACTCCCTGGAGAGATGATCAAAAAAGACAGACATTCGCAAGCACAAGTCTGGAAGCCAAAGAATCAGGCAGTGTTACCAGGGTATGACTACTTGTAAAATTACACTGGCTCATGGAGATTAGATTTGTCTGCAAATGCATGAATTTGTTTAGGAGCAGATTCTTCATAAACTCAGTTACTAAGTCCCTCAGCAGACAACTCAGGACAGGAGAACAGACCAGAACTAACAGTTAAACCATCAGCCACCATGTAAGCTCTTAGTGCTCTGCTGACGTTTCTAACATGTGGTGTTTATGCTAAGGTTAGCTGTAACATTAAGACCTAAACCTTGGGGGTCAGAGACACGCACTGAAAATGGATGCAGGCCATGATGTCACTTTACCAGCTGGCTGGCAGCCTGCTTGAGAGCCTCATCAACAGGCATTCAGTAGAGAAATCTCTGGTTAACTCTGCCTGGTACACAACACAGAGACTTGTCACTCTAAGCAATTAGTAAATCAATGCCTGAAATGCGCTGTATTTGCCCATTTGCTTTCTTTTAATTAATTAATTTATGTTAATCGAAGGATGATTACACTGTGATTTTGTGGTGGATTTTGCCATCTATCGACATGAATCAGCCACGGGTGCCCATTTGGTTTTTAACTTAAGATTCATTTTTAAAAGCAGTGTCTGATTATCTATTTGTTTTACTCCAACAGCAATGATTAAAAATAAGACTTTTCTGCAGTTTCAGGCTTGAAGGATGACTGTATTCCTTGCCAAGTGTCCCTGAAACAACTATGTACAGATTATATAGCCTACAACCCATCCTAAATGTGCCTTCCTGGTAAAAATATGGTGAGCACTTTTCATGTGGTAAATGTGCCAGAAACTTTAATTCATTTACATAGATTTACCACATAATTCTCAATACATAGCGATGCACTTAAATATTTTTCTCTTTTTATTTATGGTGAACAACAGAGCTAATATTCATGTAGCAGGAAAGCAGGTACAGGAGCCCATTTAGCTTACCTTGATTCCTTTTCCAGAATTTCTCTCCAGGGACTGTTGTCCTCATCTGAGGAAAAGCCTGTAGCATATCCTGGAGTAGGTTAACATGACTACCATTGTCACTTATCAAATGTGGTGGGAACGTTCTAGGTGTTAAAAATATGGCAAAATATCCCTACTATAAAACCAATTTCATAGTTTGAAATGTGTTTGTACCTGGCAGATTTTCACTGAATGTTTTTGCTTTTATTCTCTTAACATTTGTCAATTTTTTTAAATAATTAAAAATTGAAAATATATAATTTTAAAATTTTGCTGAATGCAAAATAAAGTCAGGAGATTCCTGTCAGTGTTTATAATGTTACAGAAATCACAGGACTCCCACAGACTTTCTCTAAGCAGCAGTAATTTAGTTATTTTCATCCATATTTCAGCATTCTAATCTTAGGATTCAATTTAATATTACCGAGGCTAACAGAGTCTTCATATTCATACTAGTTAATTTTAAAATTTTGCTGAATGCAAAATAAAGTCAGGAGATTCCTGTCAGTGTTTATAATGTTACAGAAATCACAGGACTCCCACAGACTTTCTCTAAGCAGCAGTAATTTAGTTATTTTCATCCATATTTCAGCATTCTAATCTTAGGATTCAATTTAATATTACCGAGGCTAACAGAGTCTTCATATTCATACTAGTCTGGCTTGTGCTGTGTAAAAGTGGAGAACTGATGGTTTGCTAACAGGAAGTTACTGGAAGGGCATTCTAGGTATCCCTGACTTGAGTTGGTAAGTGGTCAGAGTCCACTGAGCTGTGAGGTATTGGAGCAAAGGGTTTCACTTCTGCAGCAGGTCAGAGAAGGCAGTGATCTCTCTCTGTAGATATCAGGGAAGGTGGGAGAGATTCTAAGACTAATGAAGATAAGGATACAGCCCTCTGATAATCATCTTGCAATATGTTTATTAATGTTGTTTATTATTTTCTTACTAAATGAACCTTTCTAAGCATATATATAATTGGATAGAAATTTAAATATATTAACTGACTCTCCTCAATGGTATATTACTATATGATGCAGAATGCAACAAATATATTCTTTTAACTTACAATAACAACATGCCTGGACTATAGAATGAATTTTAGATATACTGAATCTCTTGAAAGCTGGTCTTAGAAGGTAATAGCAGATAACTGGGCTTCTTGGAGAGATGATTAAAAAAAAACAGACATTCGCGAGCACAAGTCTGGAAGCCAAAGAATCAGGCAGTGTTACCAGGGTATGACTACTTGTAAAATTACACTGGCTAGTGGGGATTAGATTTGTCTGCAAATGCATGAATTTGTTTAGGAGCAGATTCTTCATAAACTCAGTTACTAAGTCCCTCAGCAGACAACTCAGGACAGGAGAACAAACCAGAACTAACAGTTAAACCATCAGCCACCATGTAAGCTCTTAGTGCTCTGCTGACGTTTCTAACATGTGGTGTTTATGCTAAGGTTAGCTGTAACATTAGGACCTAAACCTTGGGTGTCAGAGACACGCACTGAAAATGGATGCAGGCCGTGACGTCACTTTACCAGCTGGCTGGCAGCCTGCTTGAGAGCCTCATCAACAGGCATTCAGTAGAGAAATCTCTGGTTAACTCTGCATGGTACACAACACAGAGACTTGTCACTCTAAGAAGTTAGTAAATCGACGCCTGAAATGCTCTGTATTTGCCCATTTGTTTTCTTTTAATTAATTAATTTATGTTAATCGAAGGATGATTACACTGTGAAATTGTGGTGGATTTTGCCATCTATCGACATGAATCAGCCACGGGTGCCCATTTGGTTTTTAACTTAGGGTTTGTTTTTTAAAGCAGTGTCTGATTATCTATTTGTTTTACTCCAACAGCAATGAATAAAAATAAGACTTTTCTGTCGTTTCAGGCTTTGAAGGATGACTGTATTCCTTGGTGAGTGTCCCTGAAACGACTTTGTACGGATTATATAGCCTACATCCCATCCTAAATGTGCCTTCCTGTTGTTAAAAACATGCTGAGCACTTTTCATGTGGTAAATGTGCCAGAAACTTTAATTCATTTACATAAATTTACCACATAATTCTCAATACATAGCGATGCACTTAAATATTTTTCTCTTTTTATTTATGGTGAACAACAGAGCTAATATTCAGTAATATCCCCTAGATTACGTTTTATCCAAATACAGAAGTTTCATCAAATTCCTTCAGGTGCAAGATAGATAAATTATGTTAGTAGGTTAGGTGTAAGTAAAGTCAACTTTTGAAATTAAAAAATTAAACTTTCTTTTTACTTAGCTATGGATAAATATCTATGTTGCTCTATCATTTAAAAATCATTAGAAAATATTTTTTCAAAAAGTTTGGCAATCACCTGCTTCATTTAGAACCAGAAAATCACTCCTGTTCATCTGCCTAAGTATGCTCATCAAATTTTGGATTTCAGAGGTGATGAACAGGGACTTCATAGCTGATGCTGTGGGTGCCCTGTCCATAACACCGTGCCCTCCCACTTCAGGGCACACTGGCCTGATTTCCCAAGGCCAGCACCTCTATTTGTTTGCCTGGACAGGTTCCTGAAAACCAGAGACACTTTACTACCTTCTTAAACAGGGGAAAGGAGCCCTGATATCAATCCTTGGTCCACCCACCTCAAGGCACTTATCTGATAACAGATACTAGTAGGTGTATTAACACCCCAGCTCCCTTCCAACTAAAGGTAGGTTACCACTGAGAAACATATTCTATGCTGGCTCCAAGATTTTCCCATTGGGATCTAACTTCAGTTACAACAGTTTTGATCTACTTGGTCATCCAACCTTCAGTGACCACCTTTTCTCAGTTGTCCCCCTTTGCCAATCTTCTACCTGTGTTTCTTGGGATTCAGTTCAGTTCAGTCGCTCAGTCGTGTCCGACTCTTTGTGACCCCATGAACCACAGCACACCAGACCTCCCTGTCCATCACCAACTCCCAGAATCCACCCAAACCCATCCTGTCCATAACACCGTGCCCTCCCACTTCAGGGCACACTGGCCTGATTTCCCAAGGCCAGCACCTCTATTTGTTTGCCTGGACAGGTTCCTGAAAACCAGAGACACTTTACTACCTTCTTAAACAGGGGAAAGGAGCCCTGATATCAATCCTTGGTCCACCCACCTCAAGGCATTTATCCAATAACAGATACTAGTAGGTGTATGAACACCCCAGCTCCCTTCCAACTAAATGTAGGTTAACACTGAGAAACATATTCTGCCCTGGCTCCAAGATTTTCCCACTGGGATCTAACTTCAGTTACAACAATTTTGATCTACTTGGTCATCCAACCTTCAGTGACCACCTTTTCTCAATTTTCCCCATTTGCTAATCTTCTGTGTTTCCTGGGATTACTTCCTAAGAACTACTTACAGTTGAATAACTGTCTCAGGGGTTGGCCTCTGGAGGATACCAAACAATATTTCTCTTAACTGGACCAATAGTTATATTTATTTAATGCATAATGGGAAAAATATTCACCGACATTGGTAATTTTGAACATGGAGAGAAAATTGACATGGTGAATTTTATATTTACAAATATTAAAGATATTTCTAGAAGACTGTTTAGCAACAAAATGCTTTGTTGTCAGAATATATTGCACTACAAGTTCAAATTCCTCATTTATACCATTTCATTTATATTACAAGGACAGAATAAACAGTGTTAAATGATGGTCATAGATTTTAAAATCAGAGCACCTTTTACAGAAATCCTTGTTGAGTATATAATTTTGGGACTGTGCCTTTGACTCAAATTTTTTATTTCTAGAGAAAACTTTTGCATATAGAAATAAGCCAATTATTCTCACTGGATAGTTTTCCAATACAAATATTCTGTTAGGAATAATTAAATCATTTATTTCTAAAACTAATTATAAGAGTTCTGCAATAAATATTTGTGTAGTCACATTGATTGTAAAGTGAAACAAAGAGATAAGTCCTTGTTTCAATCTTCTCTTATAAGCAATGATAGAGTTCTCCTTTGGAAGGTATGAAAAAAAGTTATAACTATTTTAAGAATAGTCATATGTAAACTTTATATATAAATCTAAATATGTGTATGACATTTGTATGTATCTATGGGGGCATATCTGAAGATAGAATCCATGAGCCACTGTTACACGTATGTTCAAATATAGTCAGCTCTTCCTGACCTTTCCAAAACGGGGGCACTGTATTATGCTCTCAGTAGTAATGTATCCCTGTTTCATATCCTAGCCAAGTCCTTGTAGTTTCAGACTTTTGAATTTTGTCCATCAGTGTGTTTTTAATTTTAATTTCTTTCTCTTTGGAGATCTAGAAAGGTTAGTACCTCTTAACCTTTTAATGTGCTCAAGGGTTATTCGGATATTCTTTCATGTGAAATGTTTGTTCAAGTGTTTTGCTCAGTTTAAATTGGGTTATCTATCTTTTCATTAACAATGTGCAGGAAATCTTTAAGTATTCTGAATATGAGCCCTGTATCAGTTATGTGTTAGTTGCTCAGGCTTGTCTAACTCCTTACAAACCCTTGAATTGTAGCCTGCTGGGCATCTCTGTCTATGGAATTCTTGAGGCAAGAATATTGGAGTTGGTTGTTAGTCCCATCGCCAAGGGATCTTCCTAACACCAGGGACTGAACCTGTGTCTCTTGGCAGATAGGTTCTTTACCACTAGCACAACCTGGAAAGCCCATATTGGTTATCTGCTACTGCTAAGTCACTTCAGTCATGTCTGACTCTGTGTGACCCCATAGACGGCAGCCCACCAGGCTCCCCCATCCCTGGGATTCTCCAGGCAAGAACACTGGAGTGGGTTGCCACTTCCTTCTCCAATGCATGAAAGTGAAAAGTCAAAGTGAAGTCATTCAATCGTGTCTGGCTCTTAGTGACCCCATGGACTGCAGCCTACCAGGCTCCTCCATCCATGGGCTTTTCCAGGCAAGAGTACTGCAGTGGGGTGCCATTGCCTTCTCTGCCATATTGCTTATGCACGTTGTAAATATTTCCTTCCACTCTGTGGATTTCATTTTTACTCTCTTAATGATGGCTCTTGATAAACATGAGTTAGGTTCTTAATTTTATCAATCTATTCTTTAATACTGTTTTAATTCTGTTTCAGAAATTTTTCTCCCTCTGAGGTTTTCACTAAGTCACTAGTGTTCTACAAAGCTTCTTAAATATTTTATGCCTAGATCTAAAACCTATCTGATTTTTTTAGTGTGTTGGTAGAAGTTATGGTTTGTTTTTATCCACATAGCTAGCCAGCTGATTATTTATTAAAAACACTGGTGCGTTTATTATAGTTCAAATATACACATTTCTGAATTTCTGCATTAACCACACTATTTCCTATATTTGTTTATTCTTGTTCTGATACAACATTGAATGACTGCATAAAGTCACTGTAATCTTGTAGGTCTCAATATTCCAGAGTGGGTCATTTTATTGGTACTTCCTTCTTCTTCAAGATTGCTTTGTCTCTTCTTGAACTTTTGTGATTTCACATCAAATTTATAATGAGATTCTCAGTTTCTATACATGAAAAATCTTCTTGGATTCTGATTTTGACTTTATTGAACCGAAAGAACAGTTTGAAGAGTTTTGCCATCTTTACAAATGCTCATTCTGTAAACAAGGTATGTAAGTCCTCCCACTTTGTACATCATTCTTGAATGCAGATTTGTGTGTGTGTGTGTTAAGCAGAAATAGATGTTTTTCTGGAACTCTCTTGCTTTTTCGGTGATCCAGCAGATGTTGGCAGTTTGATCTCTTGTTCCTCTGCCTTTTCTAAAACCAGCTTGAACATCTGCAAGTTCATGGTTCACCTACTGCTGAAGCCTGGCTTGGAGAATATTGAGCATTACTAGTGTGTGAGATGAGTGCAATTTTGAGGTTTTGAGCATTCTTTAGGATTTCCTTTCTTTGGGATTGGAATGAAAACTGATCTTTTCTAGTCCTGTGGCAGCTGCTGAGTTTTCCAAATTTGCTGGCATATTGAGTCTTGTGATTACTTCCTAAGACCTGCTTGTAGTTGAATAACTAACTGTCTCAGGGGTTGGCCTCTGGAGGATCCCAACCAATGCTTCTCTTAACTGGACACATATTTATATTTATTTAATACATAATGAGAAACGATATTCACAAACATTGGTAATTTTGAACATGGAGAGAAAATTGATATGGTGAATTTTATGTTTATAAATATTAAATATATTTATAGAAGACTGATTATTTAGCAATGAAATGCTTTGTTGTCAGAATATATTTCACTACAAGTTCAAATTTATTTATATCATATCATTTGTTGTCAGAATATATTTCACTACAAGTTCAAATTCATTTATATCATTTCATTTATATTACAAGGACAGATTAAACAGTGTTAATTGATGGTCATAGATTTTGAACTCAGAGCACCTTTTATAAAAATCCTTATTGACTATATAATTTCGGGAATGTGCCTTTGATTCATTTTTTTTTTTTTCTAGAGAAAAATTTTGCATATCCAAATAGGCCCATTGTTTTCATTGAGTAGTTTTCCAAAACATATATTCTGTTAGAAATGATTAAATTAAATCATTTATTTCTAAAACTAATTATAGGAGTCCTGCAGTAAATATTTATGTGGTCACATGNTTTTTTTTTTTTCTAGAGAAAAATTTTGCATATCCAAATAGGCCCATTGTTTTCATTGAGTAGTTTTCCAAAACATATATTCTGTTAGAAATGATTAAATTAAATCATTTATTTCTAAAACTAATTATAGGAGTCCTGCAGTAAATATTTATGTGGTCACATGGATTGTAAAGTCAAGCAAAAAGCTAAGTCCTTGTTTCAATCTCCTCTTACAAGCAATGATAGAGTTTTCCTTTGGAAGGTATGAAAAAAAGTTATTTTAATTATTTTAAGAATATTAATATGCAAACTTTATATATAAATCTAAATATGTGTGTGACATTTGTATGTATCTATGGGGGAGCATATCTGAAGATAGAATCCATGAGCCACTGTTACGCGTATGTTCAAATATAGTCAGCTCTTCCTGACCTTTCCAAAACGGGGGCACTGTATTATGCTCTCAGTAGTAATGTATCCCTGTTTCATATCCTTGCCAAGTCCTTGTAGTTTCAAACTTTTGAATTTTGTCCATCAGTGTGTTTTGCATTTTAATTTCTATCACTTTGGAGATTTAGGAAGGTTAGTACCTCTTAATCTTTTAATGTGCTCAGGGGTTATTCAGACAGTCTTTCATGTGAAATGTTTGTTCAAGTGTTTTGCTCAGTTTAAATTGGGTTATCTATCTTTTCATTAAAAATGTGCAGAAAATCTTTAAGTATTTGAATATGAGCCCTGTATTGGTTATGTGTTAGTTGCTCAGGCTTGTCCGACTCTTTGCGAACTGTAGCCCACCAGGCTCGTCTGTCCAATTCTTAAGGAAAGAATATTGGAGTGGGTTGCCATTCCCATCTCCAGGGGATCGTCCTGACATCAGGGATCAAACTTGTGTCTCTTGGCAGGTAGGTTCTTTACTACCAGCACAACCTGTATAGGTTGTACATGTTGTAAATATTTCCTTTCACTCTGTGGATTTCATTTTTGCTCTCCTAATGATGGCTCTTGATAAAATGCAAGTTAGGTTCTTAATTTTATCCATCTATTCTTTCAGTTCAGTTCAGTTGCTCAGTCATGTCCGACTCTTTGCGACCCCATGAATCGCAGCACAACAGGCCTCCCTGTCCATCACCAACTCCCAGAGTTCACTCAGACTCATGTCCATTGAGTCGACGATGCCATCCAGCCATCTCATCCTCGGTCGTCCCTTCTCCTCCTGCCCCCAATCCCTCCCAGCATCAGGGTCTTTTCCAATGAGTCAACTCTTCTCATGAGGTGGCCAAAGTATTGGAGTTTCAGCTTCAGGATCAGTCCTTCCAATGAACATCCAGGACTGATCTCCTTCAGAATGGACTGGTTGGATCTCCTTGCAGTCCAAGGGACCCTCAAGAGTCTTCTCTAACACCACAGGTCAAAAGCATCAATTCTTCGGTGCTCAGCTTTCTTCACAGTCCAACTCTCACATCCATACATGACCACTGGAAAAACCATAGCCTTGACTAGACTGACCTTTGTTGGCAAGGTAATATCTCTGCTTTTCAATATGCTGTCTAGGTTGGTCATAACTTTCCTTCCAAGGAGTAAGTGTTTTTTAAATTCATGGCTGCAGTCACCATCTGCAGTGATTT